>CM035156.1:101140329-101525329 GCA_020205615.1 Panax quinquefolius
AAGCATTTTCCTATAAATAGGTGCTTAGGTTAGAATTGAAAATCACACCGTAAATCAAGTTTTCTCTCTATATTATCGAGTTTATTTTTGTGAGTATTTTGAGTATACTTTTGAGTATTGCTATACTATGCAAGTTCAAGTCATAGCCTATATCCTGTTTCAACTAGTAAGATCGATCTTTCGAGGTAAAGGATGTTATTTTATTTCAAAATGATATTATTTCTTCAATATCATTACGCCAAATATTGGTTGGAAATTTTTATCAAATTTGGAACTTTTTCTTGTCGGGGTTATTATTCATGAGTTACTATTCACGAGTTACTATTCACGAAAGTTACTATATTCACGAAGTTACTATTCATTTAGTACTATTCGTAAGAAGATGTTTTTTGTGAAATTTTTATCTTTTGGTGTCTGAGTTACTATTCATGATACATGACTATTATTCACGATACTACACTATTCACTTAATATTGACACTATTCACTAAAAAATGAAATTTCTTCTTTTTGTCCAAAATATCTATTATGGATACTAGCTTTGATTGTATCCATGTTTTGATCATTCTTGAATTTTACTCCACCGATTACTTATGAAGTATTTTTGAACTCGATTGTTTAAAATACTAATCCTTAATATTTGTTCTTTTGTTTCATCGGATTCGCTTTTTTTTAAAATATTTTTCATCATCCTCACCCTAAATGATGATATTATCGAATATTTTTGGCCTCAGAAAGCAAAGATGAATGATTTCGATGAATATCTTTTGGCCCAGAAGGCAAAAGATGAACAGTGTCGAGATGAATACGACCGATCGATTAATATCTTTGGCCCGTAGTACAAAGATGAACAGTGTTTAGATGAACATGATCAATCGATGAATATCTTTGGCCAGAGCAAAGATGAATATTTGATTCCAGATATATATCGATTGATGTTACAGGATAAAATATCGACGATGAACTTTTAAATTCATATATGTAAGATAGTAGTTTGCATTCTCTACTTAACTCTTCTAATGAATTATTATTTCATTATAATATTGATTTAAAACTTATTGTCTATCAGATTCTATTAGATTTTTTCCCCGTTGAAGACTAACGATAATTTGTCAGATATTATCTTAGTCATAATATTCTTTATCGGGCTAGTTGAGCTCACCCTTTTCTTTGTTGTTCCATTTTTCTTCTCGTGAGGCGAGAATGTAAGAGTAGTACTAGCTCTGGGGTATGGAATGAAGGTTCTAGAGAGAGTTGTTTAGTAGTCCTCACCATTTTTGTAAAATAATGTATCAATAATTATGATGGGGATTTATTTGCATGTGGATATTATCTAGATGGCAATATCTCAGATTTAAACTCACAGATTTATATGTTGTAATAATAAAGTCAGTAGTTATTTTCGCGCATCTCATGTATTTGGCGACTCAGAATGGGTTGGATGGAATGGACCTATTTTGGGGGCGCCACAGCTGGTATCGTAGCTTTAGGATATGATCTTCAATGAGATCGTGGAATAGAATCAGAGGAGGGGAGAGACGAGTAAATCCTTCGCTAAAGGTGTCCTACCTAAGCTTATTTGTTAGTCTGGTCAAGATATATAGGATATTATGTGATATATTGATTTCCTTAATTAACCCTTGTTTTTGATGAAAGATTTGAGAATGTCGATCGAGAATATTAACAAAGGAGTAAATGAGACCGTGGAGATGCTCAGATTTACCAACGAGGAGACGCGGTAACAGTCGGGCAATGTACCTCCCGTGAACAAACACCACCGAAAGCGATGATGAACGAGGGATGTTTAGAAGCTTTTTGCAGCTCATGCAAAATCGCACGAGGGAGACTCGTGTTCAAAATACAGGAAGAAATGATAGCAATTCACGGTGGTCACAACCAAGCGCTTCAAAGAGTGGGACCACTGCATTCTCGGGAAGTTTCGGATCCGATTAAAGTGAGACGTGGTCAAACAAATTACCAAGATATTCGATGTCTTGGGATGCACGGAGGAATGAAAAGTTCCATTCGCTACTTTTATGTTCAGAACGAGGCAGACATCGGTGGGAATCGTGGAAGCGCATCCATCCAAACCGCACTCAAAGATGTCACGGAGACGTTTCAGAAATAGTTCAACGACAAGTACTTCCCGAAAGTATTCGCTATATGAAGGAAGTGGAGTTTATTAGATCGAGCAGTAATAATAATGATTTGTCCCAAAGACGAGGCTTAAGTTCGCGTGAGTTATCCGTGTTTGCACCTCATTTGGTGGAGAATGAGGAACGATGACGCGGATGTTTCGAGAGGTTTGAAACCCGACATACGCCAAGATCTCATTTCTCATAAATTTTTCTCTATTCAGAGATGTTGTCAATGTGGCTCAATTGTTAGAGCGAGATAACGAAAACGCTCAACCGAGGGACCATAACCAGGATCATATCAAGATAGTAGCCATCGTAATAACGATAACCAAACGGAGAAAGAAGAATACGGACAAAGGCAGAACCACTCCGTGGTAATCGTGGCCATGAAAATAGAAGAAGTTTAGCCTGGGAGAGATTTTAAAAAGAGGAGATTTAACAACGACCATGTGAAGACGACAACACCAAGTAAATTGGTTCCAAGGAGGAGGAGAAAGACCACCCTATCAGATGTTACAAATGCGGAAAGAGGGGATATCACCCAAACCCGCCCACAACAGCTTTAAGGTATGCTATAATTGTGGAAAAGAAGGACATATCGCCGAGATCAGACGGAGATCGAAACCTCAAGACAAAATGGAATGGTGACTCAAAAGGATGTCCTAAAAGTCAAAGTCAACTGTTCTCGAAGAGCGTTTGTCGCGACCCCCAATAAAATGCGAGAACCCGAACGGTTAGCACAAGTTAGTTAATTATAAATTTTGCATAAGTTTATACCTTACTAGATAACCGGTTCTACCCATTCTTTTATCTCTTCTTTGCTTGCGCCAACGCTTGAACTTGACTACACGAGAAATTAGACTTTGACCTATTTATGGAGACTCTGCTAGAGAAACTTTCATTACATCCGTTGTTTAGAAATCTTGCTTGATTCAGTTGGCACTATCACATTACCCGTTAACCTTATTTCTATAGAGATATTTGCTTTTGATGTGATTTTAAGGTTAACTACTCATCACGCCGAAATTGATTACTTTCGTAAGGTGTTAGTTTTCATATTCCTAAGCAACCCGTTATTCAATTCAAGCAATCAAACCATCAGTAGTCAAACATTTTTATATCAAGCCATGAAGTCATTCGCTTATTATGGATGTCAAGTTTTTTAGTCCATGTTATGGATTTGAATAAAGACACGCCGATTTGAATAATATTCCCGTTGTTATTGATTTTTCCCGACATATTTCTCAAGATTTTTCGTTTACTCCCAAAGATTGATATTAAATTTTGTATCGACTTTGAACCCAGACAAAACTCATTTCTAAAATCTCACATCGAATGGCTCCTATTGAACTTCAGAGTTAAAATTCAACTATAGAATTTGGTACCGAGCCTTTATCCGGTGACTTCCTTTGTGGAATGCACCAAGCTAGACTTCTTCGTAGGGACACCATATTCGCATGCGATAGTAAACCGATAGGTGTCATTGTAACGCATATCCAAGGTTGGGATATGAGTCACAATTGAGAACAACCTAAGTTTCAGAATCGAAATACGTAGCTTTCTAGGCTTAGTTGGTTATTATCGAGAGATGTCAAGGATATTCTCGAATCGCTATTCCATTAACGCAATTTAACTCAGAGATACAAAATTCGAATGGAGCAAGGAATGTGGGAAGAGCTTCAAGAACTCAAGAGGAGACTCATTTCAAAGACATGTTCACCATGCCATCCCCGAAAAGCTTAACGTGGTAGCCGACGTGTTGAGTAGAAGATCGATACAAGTACGAAAGTACGATATTGTCAAAGACTCATTTCAGATAATTTATAAATAATAGAGATGGAGATGAAAACTCTAGGTACCCACGTGATGATATACGAGTATAATCGATTTTAATCGATAAAGTTAAAAAAGTCGCTCAAGCTACACACCGAATGATGAATTTGAAGAAGGAGGTGCAAGAAGTTGTTATTTCAAAAGCGAGAATCGGTGAGGTGAGGAAAGCTCAAACCTTCGATTTATTAATCCATTTGAAATTCTCGATCGAATAGGAACCGTGGCCTATAGACTCGCTTTTACCGCCAAGTACGACGCTGTTCATAACGCTTTTCACGATATCGATGTTACGTAAATATGTGGACTAATTCAACCACGCTATCGAAGTTTAGAACCTGACGAGATAGCCAAGACTTAACTTACGAGGAGGTAATTGCCAAGATCTTGGATAGAAAGAACATGTCCTATGTATCGAGGTTATACCACAAGTTAAAGTTTTTTGTGGAGAAACCATGCTATCGAGGAAATGACGGGAGTTGGAAACGGAAATGAAAGCGAGGTATTCTCATCTTTTCAAAACACTGTGTACGACGCCAATTTCGAGGACTTAAATTTCATAAGGAGGGAGGTCAGAAGACCCCAAATTATTAATAAATGAAATTTATTTTCCTCTATTTATTATTTTGAAATAGTAAGGGTTGATTTGATTAATATGGATAGTTATGGGTAAAATACGCAAATATTTCGAATAAGCAAGTGGTTATAAAATATTCATTATCGTTTGGGAATATTCGTTTGGTCGTGGAATATTCAGATCGTTGGGAATATTCGTACGACTCGGCGCAAATCTTTTGTGGGCCCCATAACTAAAAGCGATTGGATGAAGAAAACGACAAATATAAGTTGTTTATAAATAACTACAGTAGTTGTTATCTATTAATTTGAATACCCTATGGTTAAAACACACTAATACGTGGTTAAAAACAAGAAGACACCAGATTGCACCAATTATTGATTCTTACGTAAGAAGGCACCACTCAATAATTGTTATAGTAATTACTATTCAAGATTTTATTTTATTGATTCAATAATCACGCATTGATATTTTATATTACTATTGTTTCAATAAATTGTCATTACACAAGATTTTCCATTATCGAAGCAATAATTCATATTATCTCAATAATATTATTGGATAACATTATTGGCAATGTCTAGAAAGTTCGCGTGTAAGGAGAGGTTTGGTCACCTAATCATAGGCTACCAAGAAGAGGAGAAATCTTTATCGAAAGCCCCTCTTTCCGGGAACTACGGGTCACAAGATCGTGATTCGTAATATTATTTGTGAATAATTAATTATTGATTTATATGATGAGAAAATATTGATTTTATGTGGATATAGATGGAGAAAATTTTAAAATGACAATTGTTGAAAATTAATATTTTATCTTTTTCTCGATAAAATAATTCATTTAAATATATTATTTTAATAATATATTAACTAAGTGATATTTTTATAATGAATGTGGGATATATGAGTATATGAGGAGGAAGAGTATTTTTGTGGCATTAAATGTTTAACACATATTTTTGTGTGTGGTGGACACAATTATCGATCAAATTTGATTATATACTGTAAAATCGCCTGCTTGTGGATTTCGATCAATTTCTGTTTGGAATTTGGAAAAACTTTTTTCGCAAAGTTGTAGAGAATTGAATTTCCTATAAAAAATCGCGAGATTTGAATTTTTCGATAAAAGGGCTATTTATTATGAATTATTGAAGTTCAAGCTTCAAAATAATTAATTTTTGAAGTTTTAAATATTTTTTTTACAAAAACGTTTTTTTTGCATGTGTGAGGCATGTGTTCAATTGTATGAATTTCAGATTCAAAGGTGTTCGTGAAGATTGTATATATATAATATATATATATATATATATATATATATTAATATTTTAATAAATTTTCTACTTTTGTGTTCTAAAGCATTTTCCTATAAATAGGTGCTTAGGTTAGAATTGAAAATCACACCGTAAACTCAAGTTTTCTCTCTATATTATCGAGTTTATTCTTGTGAGTATTTTGAGTATACTTTGAGTGTTGCTATACGGTGCAAGTTCAAGTCATAGCATAGCCTATATCCCGATGTTTCAAATTGTAAGACTGATCTTTCGAGGTAAGTGGATGTTATTTTATTCGAAAATGATATTATTTCTTCAATATCATTATGCCAAATATTGGTTGGAAATTTTTATCAAATCAAATTTGGAACTTTTTCATTATTCATGAAGTTACTATTCATGAGTTACTATTCATGAGTTACTATTCACGAAAGTACTATTTAATTACGTGAAGATTTTTTGTGAAATTTCTATCTTTTGGTGTCTGAGTTACTATTCACGATATATACGATAATTATTCACGATATACATGACACTATTCACTTAATACGCAGACTATTCAATCGAAAAATGAAATTTCTTCTTTTTGTTCAAAATATCTATTATGGATACTAGCTTTGATCAGATCCATGTTTTGATCATTCTTGAATTTTACTCCACTCGATTACTTATGAAGTATTTTTGAACTTGGATTGTTTAAAATACTAATCCTTAATAATTGTTCTTTTGTTTCATCGGATTCGTTTTCTTTGAAATATTTTTCATCATCCTCACCCTAAATGATGATATTATCGAATATCTTTGGCTCAGTAGTGCAAAAAGATGAATGATTTTTCGATAAATATCTTTGGCCCGTAGAGAAAAGATGAACAGTGTTGAGATGAATACGACCGATCGATTAATATCTTTGGCCTGTAGTACAAAGATGAACAGTGTTTAGATGAACATGATCAATCGATGAATATCTTCGGCTTGTAGTGCAAAGATGAATATTTGATTCCGATATATATATCGATTGATGTTACAGGATAAAATATCGACGATGAACTTTTAAATTCATATATAGAAGATAGTAGTTTGCATTCTCTACTTAACTCTTCTAATGAATTATTATTTCGCCGCTGAATATTGATTTAAAACTTGTTGTCTATTGTATTCTATTAGATTTTTTCCCGTTGAAGACTAACGATAATTTGTTGTATATTATCTTAGTCATAATATTCTTTTATCGGGCTAGTTGAGAGCTCACCCTTTTCTTTGTTGTTCCATTTTTCTTCTCAGAGGCGAGAATGTAAATAGTACTAGTTGGGTATGGAATGAAGGTTAGAGAGAGTTGTTTAGTAGTCCTCACCATTTTTGTAAAATAATGTATCAATAATTATGATGGGGATTTATTTGCGTGTGGATATTGTCTAGATGGCAATATCTCGTATTTAAACTCACAGATAGTTTATATGTTGTAATAATAAAGTTGTAGTTATTTCGCATCATGTATTTGGCGACTCGTAATGGGTTGGATGGAATGGACCTATTTTGGGGGCGCCACAATACATGCTACTAACCGCCCAAGTCCGAAGAAGAATCATGGATGCTTTTTGTGTGGTCAATCAATTGACACGGGCAAGAATCGCTCAAGAAGGAAACGAAGAAACGGGGCAGGGCACTAATAGCGATAAGTTAGCTATTGGGGTCCAAACGCAACGGGTAGTCGATGGGTCGTACCTTTAATATGACAGTCCAAGATGCGGTTGCATCAGGGGACGTTGTCGTAGGTATTATTCCAATTAACAATATCAATGCGTATGTGCTATTTGATTCGGGTGCTACTTGTTCGTTTATAGCATACGATTTTGCTAAATGATTAGGATTACTTCCCAAAAAGTTGCCTATACCTTTAAATATTAAGGTAGCAAATGAAGAAATAATTCCTGTTGAAAATGTTCATAAGAGTTGTTGTGTAGATATACGGGGTTGTAAATTATCAGTAGATCTATTACCAATAAAGTTAGGAGAATTCGATGTAATTCTCGGAATGGATTGGTTGGTAAACCATGGGGCAATTTTAGATTGTCAAAAGAAATGTTTGAACATTAAGACGTTAAAACAACCTTAGGTAGTATTTTACGGGAAGAGATCGGTGGGACATTTGTGTTGTCTAACCATGACACAAACTAGAAAATTATTGAGGAAAGGGTGCGTAAGCTATCTGTGTCATGTTGTTGATACCTAGAGAGTGGTAGCAACCATGGAACAAATACCTATAGTGAGAGAATTCGCCGATGAATTTTCGAGTGAATTGCTGGGTCTTCCGCCGGATAGGGAGACCGAGTTTGTGATAGACATTGTGCTAGGAGCGACACCAGTTTTTAGGGCACCGTATCGTATGGCGCCAGTATAAATGAAGGAGTTGATGGTGCAGTTGCAAGAACTATTGGATCGGAAGTACATTCAGCCGAGTGTGTCACCGTGGGGAGCGCCAGTACTGTTTGTCAAGAAAAAGGACGGATCGTTAAGACTTTGTATCGACTATAGAGAGTTGAACAAGTTAACAATAAAGAATAAATACCCATTGCCCAGGTTCGATGATCTCTTTGATCAGTTGAAAGGGGCTAAGTATTTTTCTAAAATTGATTTAAGAACGGGGTATCATTAGTTGAAGGTTAGGAAGGAGGATGTGCCAAAGACAGCATTTAGGAATCGTTATGGTCATTACGAGTTTTTAGTGATGTCGTTTGGGTTGACAAATGCACCAGTTGCATTCATGGATATGATGAACAGAGTGTTCAAACAGTATTTGGACAAGTTCATCGTGGTGTTTATAGATGATATTCTAGTCTCACTCTAAGACGCTTGGAAGATCATCTTTGAACACCTAAGATTAGTATTGGAGACATTAAGGAAGGAGAAGTTGTACGCGAAATTCATGAAGTGTGAATTTTGGTTAGAGAAGGTCCAATTTTTAGGACATGTCATTGACCATGAGGGGATTTTAGTAGATCCAGCAAAGGTGGAAGCCGTGATGAATTGGGAACAACCGAAAATGCCGACCGAGGTACGGAGTTTCCTAGGGTTAGCGGGTTACTATCGAAGATTTATCCAGGATTTTTTGAAGATAGCTACTCCATTGACTAACTTGACAAGGAAGACGGTGAAGTACATGTGGACGAAGAAGTGTGAAGACAGTTTTCAAGAATTGAAGAAAAGATTGAGTAAAGCGCCTGTTTTGTCATTATCCGATGACATAGGAAATTTTGTAGTTTATAGTGATGCTTCACATAGAGGACTTGGTTGCGTGCTCATGCAGCATGGCAAGGTCATTGCGTATGCATCTAGGCAGTTGAAGGATTATGAGAAAGTTTATCCTACTCATGATCTCGAAATCGCCCATGATAGTTTTTGCTCTAAAGATATGGAGACATTATCTTTATGGAGAAAAATGTGAGATATACACGGACCACAAGAGTCTAAAATATATCTTCACACGGGAGTTGAATATGAGGCAGAGGAGATGGCTGGAGTTGATAAAGGATTATGATTGTGAAATCCTATATCACCCTGGAAAAGCCAATGTAGTTGTCGACGCCTTAAGTAGGAAGGGTCGGGAAAAGTTGTCTTTGTTAACGGCTCAAACTGAGTTAGTAACAGAGATGGCTAGGATGGAGTTGTAAGTGAAGCTACCAAATGAAGGAGGACCAATGTTGTTTGCGATGGAGATGCAATCTACCATTGTAGAGAGAGTTAAAGAGGTACAACTCAAAACGGATGAGTGTAACCGGATGAGGGAGCGGTTGACAAATGAAAAAGATACTAAGTGCAGTCTTGATAATGAGGGATTATTGAGATTTGAAGGAAGAATTTGGGTTCCGAATGAGACGAAATTAAAGGAGTAGGTTCTATAAGAGGCTCATAGTTCAAGGTTTTTGATTCATCCTGGTAGCACTAAGATGTATCAAGATCTTCGACAGAGTTTCTGGTGGCCGAACATAAAGAGAGAGATAGCCGAGTACGTTAGTAGGTGCTTAACTTGTCAGAGGGTTAAGGCCGAACATCAACGACCAAGTGGCTTGTTACAGTCATTAGAAATTCCGGAGTGGAAATGGGAGAATATCACGATGGATTTTGTGGTAGGACTTCCGACTACTCAAAAGGGGTATGATGCGATTTGGGTAATAGTGGACCGGTTGACGAAGTCGGCTCACTTTTTGCCAATTAGGGTTAAGTATAACTTAGACCAATTAGCTAGACTTTATATTAAGGAAATAATCTCTAGACATGGAGTGCCGAGATCGATTGTGTCGATCGTGATCCACAATTCACGCCGAACTTTGGAGAAGTCTCACAAGAGCGGTTGGGAACGCAGATTAAAGTCGAGATACAACGTATCATCCATGAGATGGATGGATGAGGCGAGAGGACAATTCAGACGTTAGAAGATATGCTAAGATCTTGCGTCATGGATTTCAAGGGTAGTTGGGATGATCATCTACCATTAGTGGAGTTTGCGTATAACAATAGTTATCATGCAAGCATAGGTATGCCACCTTACGATGCTTTGTATGGGAGAAAATGCAGAATGCAACTGTATTGGGATGAGGTAGGAGAACGCCGAATGTTGGGACCAGAATTGGTGCAACAGACAGCGGATATTGTCAAGAAGATTCAGATGCGTCTTTTAGCAGCTCAAGACAGACAGAAGAAGTTCACGGATCCGCATAGAGAGAATCAAGAGTTTGAAGTAGTTTCGTACGTATTTCTAAAAGTATCTCCCTGGAAAGGAAAGATACGTTTTGGAAAAAAGGGGAAGTTAAGTCCGAGGTTTATAGGACCCTTCGAAGTATTAAAACGGGTGGGTGAGGTAGCTTATATGATAGCGTTACCTCCAGACCTAGAACGAATACATAATGTATTTCACGTGTTGGTATTGCGTCCTTATAAGCCAGATTATAAGCACGTGATAGAATATGAGCCTATCCATGTCGAGAAGGACTTAACGTACGAGGAAACGCCGATTCAAATTATCGATAGAAAAAAACAAGTTTTACGGAATAAAGTCATACCTTCCGTGAAGGTGATATAGAAGAACCACAATGCAGAAGAAGCAACGTGGGAGTTAGAAGAAATGATGAAAAAGAATTACCCTCAATTATTTGTGTAAATTTTTTTTTTTTGCGAGATTCTGGGGACAGAATCCTTATAAGGGGGAGAGAGTGTAACGCCCCGGAAAATCAAACATTTTGTAATTACTTTTAATAATGAATAAAATAATATTATTTATTATTATTACGTGTTGAGAAGATGAATGTTGTTCTATAACCTAGAAACGTCGAAACGTCGTAGTATTTTCACTACGTGGGAGAATTAAAGTGTTTGAATTTCTAAAACGAAAATAAAAGTTTTCCGAGAAATTTTTCGATAAACACTATTCATCGATTTCTGCTCGGGAACTATTTTTGAGCTTCTGAGAAATACGTAACGTTATAGTATCGAGGTGATATTGATTATGTAATAATAACCTAAGTATGGAAAATGTAATATTTTGCATGCGGACTTAACTTGGGAATGTTAGGTTATTAAGCGTTAAAGGAAGAGAGTTGTAATTATATAATGTGTATTCAATATATGAAGTAATGGATGTAAGTATAATACGATTTATTATACAATTATGTATGAAGAATGAAATAACGTATATTGGGAATTAATATACGAGATAACATACGAGAATTATACGTGGGGTATATTTGTTAAGTTAAGTAATTTAAGGTAATGGACTTGTAGAATTGCTAGCTTATTGATAGAAGTCCAATAGGAAGGGATATGCAAGCCCAAGTGCTTGTTAATCATTAGTCTAATCTATTTGTAGCACAAGCCCAATAAGAAAGTAGCTAGATTAATTAACCAAGCCCAATGAGAAGCCTTAATCCATGGGTCAAACCAAGTAGGAAGTGGGTAAGCTTGACGGGCAAACAATTAGTGTGATGACCAAGTGTTGTGGTGAGCAAGTAAAAGAAGTGGCTAGCAAGAATACTTGAAGGTTAAGTTATGAATAGTAAGGAGGTGGAATTAATGAGAGTAATTGAGGAGGTGGAAATAAGGAGGTGGGATGTGTTAATGACCATTCTACCCTAGCTTTTGATAGCCTATAAATACCAAGCTCATTTCAATTTTGTTGGTTGTTATTTCATCCAACTTTCCTCTTAATATAAAGCTACTTATTGGTTAGGAAGAATAAGCCACTTAAGCACTTATAAGCCACTTCAACCTTTGCTAGTTTTGCAAAGTGAATTGAAGTCTTAGTCTTCAAGGGTAAGACTCATCTCTTTTATCTACATCTTTTCTATGATAGGATTGATAGAGAAGGGGGATGGTTTGAGGATAACATGTAATAAGTTATTAAAGAATGAACTTAAGCCGAATAAGTTGAATAAGTAACTTAAACATTAATAAGTTGCTAAAACCATGAAGAACCTATCATATGTTGTCATATGATGTTTGGTATGTTGAATATAGAATGAGAACTTTGATTGAAGGACTTAAGTTATTAATAAGTCATGTGCATGAAGATTTCTAGTTCATAAGCTAAATAAGTTAATGACTTATGAAAATAAGTCAAAACCTACCTTGTTTATAAGATGGGTTAATAAGTAATTTGTAATGATCATATGTTGATTAAAATCCATTAAGAACACATAGTAATGAATGTTTACCGGAATTCACACGATTGGACGATTAACGTCGAATTCGTGAAATTCTTGGAATGGAAGTCGTATTTTGTGTTTAAAGTCAAAAACGTTGGTTTTTGATGTAGAAAAGTCATTTTAGTCATTATAGAGTTGCGGACTCAAAAATGACCGGATTCCGACTTGAAACGAAGAAACGAGCGTTGAACGTTCATGAACGTTTATCGTTTTCGTTAAAAATAAACTCATAGGTGAATTTTTAGCAAATGAAGTCAAATAAATAAAATTCTTGCATGAACGCGTAGATTATGAAATTTTTGAACCGTAGGCTTTTGAACAGACCAATTCGGACTTAAAACGAAGAAGTTATGCGTCCGGGAAGTTCGTAAAAATGTCAAAATTGAAAAATTTTCTGAGGCACAGAGTCCGCGTCGCGGCGTGACTCTAAGCCTAGAATGGCCACGCCGCAGCTCAAGGCCGAAGGCTTGTACGCATCGCTAACTCATGCCGCATTGCATGAGTCACGAGCAATCCTTAGCGTATGCGCTGATCCAGAAAAATGATAGTGAAGAATGATTTCAAGTGTAGAAGGAAAGGGAACTTGTTAGTAATGAATTAAGATGTAATCATAACATGGTTAAGACATTGTAAGGTACTTGTAAGACACTAATGCATGTTGATTAAGAGTTAATAATCAATCGAAGATGAGCGGAATGTGAATGACGTAATGAAAGCCGGAAACCCTAAATAACGAATCTAAGTTAGGAGTTACGTTGAGATGAAGGGTAAGATATAATAGTATTCATACTTGATTGTGTATGACCTAATGTGATACGTTATATGATTATGTATTGTAGAATCATAAAGACTTAAAGTACTGTATGGATATTAATCAGTAATCAGACGTCAAAGGCAAGTATTCTAACCCTTGTTCTAGTTCAGTCTGAACAAGCTGTGTAATTCATGTATTCTTTCGCGTGAAGTTTTTAACGATGAAGTCAAAGCCAATTCTTTCAGCAAGACTTATATTATGAATTTGTCAAGCATGATTAATGTTTACCGAGTTATATTGGTATGGTTTTCAATCGAAGACCAAGTATGCTAAAATGTTTTTGTCGTTTAACGACAGGCACGTGAGGTTGCCACAACTTAAACGTATACACGTTTAATGAATGTAGTGTTGATCAACATAGAGTACTATGAGCTGATCACTCAGAAGTGCTCGTAAGATATGCAGGACTTACGGATTTAGTGCCGGGTTGTCCTTTTTAAAAGAACTTATGAATGCTCATTGACTTGAGCCATAATTGTTATTCTACTGAATATTGTTGGAAAACGTTTTGAAAGAAAAGAAGTGCTATTTTGAATTATCAATAGTACTTCGTAACTATTGTTCAATTATTGAAGATATACAAGTTCTATGTTTCAAGCATGTTGTTTATTAGAATTGTAGTACTTGCTGAGCTAGCCATGCTCACTCTTGCTTGAACCATATGAACACAGCTAAAATTGAGCGAACCGAAGGTTCCGACAAGGATAAAGGCAAGGCGAAGACGAACCCGTAGCATACTTATGTAATAGTATAGGATGAATGTTTGTAATATATTGATATTATGACAAGAACAATTGAAAGGGTTACAAAGAACCTGGAAAATGTAATATTATTTTGATTATATAGAGGTTATATTAGTCCTTTTGAGACTATTCAATGGAATGTATGAATGAATGGTAGTACCGTGTAGCACCATCTGTCGGGTTGGAAGAGACCCGGATTTGGGGGCGTCACATATCCAATTGGAGGGAGTTGATGGCTTTGCTTTGTCAGAGGGATCGTTCACTTAGGAGGTATTCTACCGCTGGTGGTCTCCTCGTACCATCGGATCCCAGAACCGTGCCACTCAGCTCATGGGGGATATGGTTCCTGGATTCGTGATGATGACGGATTGGATTTCCTGCATCCGAGAGTTTACTCATTTGACACAGATTGATAGCTTAACGCGACAGTTGGACTGGGTGATAAGTAGGTTTTATACCTACTTATTAGTTACCAACTCACTGGAATTGTGCTCAACTCGAGTATTTTTAGTATGTTTTATTTGCTTTTAGTGTCTATTTTTTAGTATGCATAACTGGAACTCCTTTAGCAACTTAAGGCATGGATTGACATGAAATAATAAGGAGATAACATTAACATGGCACGGTGGACTTGAGCAAGAGTGTAAATTGCAGCTGAACTTGAGTAGGTAAGGAGGAAAATCAATGAAATGGTGAAGTGAAGAAAAGAAGAAATGAAGAGATAGCATGTAGAAGAAAAGTAACAACAAACACAATGAATGACGAAAAGCGGCGAAGAAGCAGGGCTATGGCGCTTATGAAGTTATATGGGCGCGCGCCGCATAAAGGAATATAATAAATGATTTAAGTAGTCGTATTGGTTGCGCTTTAGTAACACAGGACCATGGCGCATCCACGCCATGCATTCGATACAAATTACTACAGCGCGCCCGCGCGAGTCTTGTTTAGTTTAAAAATGTTGACGGTTTGTAATTTGAATTTGAGCGTGTTTTGCTCATCTGAGACGATATGGTTGGTTACCAAGATGTGGTTTTGAATTTGAATTACTGTTCTTAGGTTTAGACTACGGTAGGGAGGGTTTGAGCATTTGATTACTACATTTTAGCTCCTCTCTTTATCTATATTGCTTAATAATTATAGTTTTCAATTCTGGAGATTTTTGTGGATTGGAACAAGCCTGGAAACAGAACTTGCAGCAGGAATTTATAGAGTTAATCTCTCATTCCTTTCATAACTCTTGTTTGCATTTCTTATTTTAATGGTTTGCTTCAATCCCATAATGGCTTTTGGTTCAAAAATGAACTAAATTCCATTATGGGATTCTAATGGATTTTAATGCGTAGTTTAAACATGTATGAATGATTGTGATGTTGCATATTTAATATTAGATTGCCCATTATGGTTATGCTAAATGTTTGAATGCTTGATCACCATTCACACTAATTGCATGTATGGATTTGGATAATGAAATATAAGTATAGATTAGACCATAATGGTATATGTTCATACGGCTTATTTGTGTTAGACTTTGTGATTCGTGACCCGGATAGGCATATACCGTTTCACCATATGTAGTCATTAAGAGAGTTTGAGCTTAAATCATATTTGTTGTAAATTCACATAGACATATAGTGAGTTTAGTATTTGTGATGATTGCATGAATTCTATCAATTGTGGATTTTGTGTAAATTGGGCATAGTTCATTGAAAAATGGCTGTGTTTCACTTATGTGCTCTCGACTAGCTTTCCTTATTTAATAAGTAAACATAACATGAGGCATACATTATAGATGAAGCATTAGATGATATTAGAATCCCATATCTTTCAGGAGTATATGTTATTCCTCATCCGTAGTATATCAACATATAATACTAGAAATGAGAACGTAGCATTGATATGTTTAGTATTTGTGATGATTGCATGAATTCTATCAATTGTGGATTTTGTGTAAATTTGGCATAGTTCATTGAAAAATGGCTGTGTTTCACTTATGTGCTCTCGACCTCTCTTTTCAGGAGTCTGTGGGGACTATTAAGAGAGATACACTCCATAGCTCATCGACATGAGACATCTCTTGGAGTTTGCCATGCTAAACGACTTTAGCATCAAATGAATATACGCTCCCAGTGACCCTTTTGTACACACTAGAACTCTTACCTCATCGTATGTAACTCTGGACCATCATCTTCTATGATGCGTACCTCATCATCATCATCCATGATGAATCCATACCTCCTAGGTATCTTTAGTACTATTCCAAATTTATGATTCAGTTGTGGTATAATAGGTCTATCTACAGGTTCCTCTTATTTGATTTATAGTATTTTGTGGTTCTTGAACTCTTCAAGATCTATTATCCTCCCACTAGCCCCTTCAATGATAAACATCTTTATCTTAGAAGGAAGCGTGTTTCGCAACAAACACCTTTTGCTAAGTAGGATTATAGAACATATGCCCTAAACTTACTTTAGGATGTCCCACAAATCTGTACTTATCAAATTTTGTCCCAAGCTTATCCTTTGAAACCTTTTCACATAAGTTGGACAACCCCTTATCTTAACATACTTAAGATTAGGAATCCTCCCCATCCATAACTTTTATGAAGTCTTGGAAATGGATTTTGAGGTTACCATTTTCGTAGATATGCAAGACCATTTAGGGGATGATGACAGAAGAATATTGGAATATCGGTAAAATCATTATGGACCGCACCATGTCCAACAAGGTACGATTTTTCATTCAGATACATCAATCAATTATTGCGTATCAGGATGTGTCCATTATGAGAAAACCATTTGAGATGATTTAGAAACTTATTGCACAAGTATTTATTCCTTGATCTAATCAAAGAATCTAAATACATTACCAATTTGTTTCACTTCTGAATTCTTTGAACCTTTCAAATAATTCACACTTGTATTTCAAAGAAAATACACATTCAACTCTTTGAATGATCATCTCCTTTTCTTATACTAATTTGTTCAATATGTAAAATTATTTTCATGTAAGTCAAGTTATACAAAATTTATTAAGTAATATTCGATTCTATACAAAACATTATCATTATAAATAGAACAACAATTGTTCTTAATTATAATACCAAAGATTTCATCATTCAACAATAAAATGGAAATAATATTTTAACAAGAACCGGAATACAATAACAACTTGTTGACTTAATAGATTTGCTCAGTAGGCATTGCTAAACTATAAGTTTCTATGGCTAATATGGCAACCTTTGCTACATTTCCATACATAGGATTACTTATATTTGTTTAGCTTTTACTTCGCTTGGTCCTTCATAAATCTATATTTATGATAACCAAAGTCGGTATCCAATACCCAAGTAGAACCTTGACTTAAAGAAAAATTTATTTCAATCATGAACAAAAACTGTATTGTAACCGAAACTTCACTAAGCTTCTTTGGTTAGCCTCTACAAGATGCTTCTTGCAGTTTCTTTCCAGTGTCCAGGCTTATTGTAGTGGAAGCAAACTCCTTGCTATCCATATCAGTTTTGTTCTTATTATCCTTTGTTTTGCCTTTCTATTTACCTTCTTTGAATCGTTCTTCTTTTCAGAAGATCATTTGGCCCCTACCAGTAAGACATGGTCTTTCTTGGTTGGAAAGTGACTCTCATCATTTTTCAATATGTTAAGCAAATCAGCGAGGCTGATATCTAGCTTGTTCATATGAAAAATTCACAACAATTGTGAAAGGAGTCCGGGAGTGAGTGCAAGATCAAATCTTGGCTCAACTCTCCATCCATGATAAAACTCGTTGTCCTAATTGATCAATCAAATTGATAATGTTAAGGACTTTTATCCGCATCTTTGTAGTGTCATCATCATTCTAGATCGGAAGAGCTCCTTAGATATCTCGATATCTATCACCCTACTTTCTAACCATCAACTACTTGATGTGCGGGGAATATAGTAAGAGCATCCATAGTTTTGCGTCTTGTGGCAAGCTCGTTACTCATGGATGCGAGCATGATGCATTGAGCCAATGTGCATCATTTTGCCGCTTTCTAAAAGTAGCAATCTCTTCCTCGAGGCATTGTCTCGCAACTATTGCGAGGATAGGCGATTAAGGACATAAGATATCTTTTTTGACTATGAGAACTATTCTCAAATTCCTTAACCAATCCGTTTAATTTGATTCCGTTAATTTAGCATCTAATATGCTTCGCGAATGATAGTAATTTTAGACATTGTAAAATTTCGTAAATGAATTTGTATTTAACAACATTTTAACATACATTCTTTTATTAATTACCAAAATAATTTAGGTCTTGTTTTAAATTGGTATCTCCCACTATTTTCTTTCAAACTATATTACCTCAATATATATAGTTCGACAAAATCTAATTAAAGATCTGCTAGTGAGAATAAGGATCCCATTTCAAATGTATATAGCCTTGTGGTGACACACAACAAACTATATATAAATAAATAGGTAGACAACTTTTGTCAATTACATCAACTATGCAACTCCTCAGTATTTTGCCTCTTAGATTATTTTGATCAGTGGTGGCACATCCGAATCAAAATTATCCAAGTTAAGTCCAACCTAGCACTCCATATATTCAAAAAGAAAAATATCATCCTTGTGGTGACACAACAAAACAATATTGTTCAATTTTCTTTATAAGCATCAAATGTGATAAATTAACATCTTAAAAACTTAATACTTGCCTTGTGGTGACACAACAAACTTATATTAAATATTTAATACTCTATTAATTTTATCATGCTAGAAGGCGACGTTCGATATCCCAAATATCTTTGAACGCTTAGGACTTAATATAAAAATTTGAGGGGTTTGTTATTAAAATGTCTCATCTTGTTTAGTGCGCATGCACATATATATATAAAATACGCGTCATACTAATGAACATGCGAAGCATGTTTGCATAATATATAATATATATAGTATAAGCATGCACATATAGAATACTATATTCTACCCTGGGATTGATTATGGACTTTTATTCTAGTTTGGTTCACTAGAGCCACCAAGTGAACCAAAAGGTCAAAACCCCAAGGGTGCAAGAAATAATATTTAAATATAACTATTACATTTAAACCGGGCTCCATTACAAAGCGGGTCTTCAAGCGCTCCTTGCTCCTTGATCTCCAATTTTTCAAAATTAATTCTAACTATTCCTATTACAAAATTATTTAAAATAAATAGAAACCTTGATCGTGATCGAGGGAAGTACATAGAGGGAGATAGAATTTACATTCGTAAAAATTAGAGAAGACGAGGTCTGCAGTAGACCCCATTTAATAAAACCCATACATTCATGCATCCAACTAAAATAAAATCCAATCACATTGGTCAATAGTCCATAATCAATCCTATTTATTATAATACATCATCATACGTATCAATAAATAACATTCATCTTATGAATAATAAACATTTAATATATATATTGATATCATTTAATGGGCAAATTTAGTTAGTATAAAATCTATTTTTGAATCAAAATAAACTCCTTTATTTTAATCCAAATTTAAATCAAAATAAAACTATTTTATTTTAATTTATTCAATTTTGAATAAAATAAACTATTTTATTTTAATCAAAATCTTTTAATCAAAATAAACTCCTTTATTTTAATTAATTATGGAATCTAATTCCAAGTAAAAAAAATAAAACTATTTTATTTAAAGGAAACGCTTGATTTTCCTATTCACAAATAAACTCCTTTATTTTTGAATAATATGAAATCTTATTTCATATATAAATAAACTCCTTTATTTAAGGAAACATGGATTCACTTTCCTATTCACAAATAAACTTTTTTTTTATTATGAATAATATGAAATCTTATTTCATATCTAAATAAACTCCTTTATTTAAGGAAACATGGAATACAATTTCAACTCCAATTAGTTATCATGGAATCCAATTCCAACTCTAATTAGTTAGCATGAAATTTAATTTTAAGATTAAAATAAACTCTTTTATTTTAATATTAAAATAAACCTTTTATTTTAAGATTAAAATAAACTTTTTATTTTAATTATAAAATAATTGAGAATATTATATATATATAATAACTAGCAGCTTAATTATTATTATTATATATATATAATAACCGTAGGCTTTAAAAAAAAAAACTTCACCAGGTTACCATGTTTCTATCCATTTAGTAATCATTAGCATGAATCTCCTGATTCACGTGGCCCTTGACATGAATGAAAATCTATACCACTAAAGGAATTCGGATACCTTTTTTTTTAAAACCGTGCATTACCGTTTTTTTTTTTTTTTTTTGATTTTCGTGTTTTCCTTGCATGATATGTTGCAACAGCCACGTGATATGGCACAACGATTACCAAAAAAAATGATTCGTGAATTCCGTAATTCGGTAAATTAAAAAATAAAAATTCGCTTACAATATTCGGTAATCAAAAAAAAAAATTTAATAAATTTTATACAACAAAATTAAGCCCAATTAAATTGTTTTAAACCCATATAAATATACATATAAAATTTGAACAATTAATAATTTGCATAAAGGTTTGGCTCTGATACCACTGTTAGGTTTGTAATATTCATGAACGCAATCAAATTGCAAAATAATGTGGAAACGTGGAAAAATCAAAGTTTAAAAATTTTACAAACCATATACCCGGATCACCCTTTATGCACAATTATTAATTAAACAAAAAAGATGAATAAGAAACATACCCTTAAAGATCCGAAAGCTTCCTCAGTGCGCAGTTCACCTCCAATCCTTTTCGCTCAACTTGAATCCACCGGTTTTGTTCCTTCCTTTGATCAACGTTAGCCACCCATATGTTTGGCCTCTAGAGGTGATCCACCAAGGAAAAATAAAGATTCAAGAAGATGGGTATTTGGCTCAAACCCTAGTTTTCTATCTCTATAGAAAGGAACGTACTCTCCCAATTATTGGAATTACGTATGTTTAAAAGTCAACTACTCCATCACCCATAATAAGACTCCTCTTATTTATAGATGTGGGCAACCCACCTTAACAATTAAGGAATTAGGTTTTATTTAATTAATTAAAATTTTTTAATTAATTAAGCTCCCTAATCTTATTAGGGATAATTAATTAAACTCTTTTAACTAATTTTTCTTCCTAATTCAATTAGGAATAAATGAGAAAGTACTTATATTAAATTAATTCCTAAACTCTTTAGAAATTAAAATAATAATAATAATTGTAATAATATTAATAAGACTCCTCTTATTAATTTATATTTAATATTTCTAAAATATTAAATAATAAATATTAAGCTATTTAATTTATTCTATCACCATAGATTAAATTAAATATACATAACATATTATTACGATTATGCCATTAACTTCTTAAATAATTATTCTTCCTTTTTTTTATGGTGTGACCCTTTAGGTTCTCCATATTAAACCAGGTTGTGAATAAATCAATTAGAACAATTCTAATCTTATTTAAATAAATAAATTAAACAATTAATTTATTTAAATAAATAATATTTATTCTACAATAGGGATAAGTTTTACCTAGCGATCAACGACTTTTCAAATAATATAGATTTCAACATTAATCATAAAAGAACCTTTGAGTAAATAGTTCTATCAGACAATTCAATCCATCCACCATCTGATGTCCCAATTAAATATAAGATATGGAATTACTTTCGGTCTTATTTTATTTAATTATATGTATTTCGATCCTTAAATGCATTAACTCCAAATAATGCAAATTAGAAACTCCTTTCTAATTTCATTCGCCTTAACGCCAAGACTCTTTGGGTTGTCATTTATCGAATCACATAGGACATTTCTCTTCTTTTATTAGAAGTGGTAGATTCTTTATTGATCATACATTATCTCCATGTATACAACTTATTATACCCAAGCATACCCTTTGATATACCCTAAGGGTCTTAAGGAATAAGTCAAAGTATAACTCATCATACACAAGATACTATGTTGATCTCAAGTCCAAGGATCACTTGACTACTATCACTACAAGAATTCCTATTGATGAGCAAGTAAAACTCCATTAGGTATTCCTTAGCGAGCCAACGTTCAATGAACTTATTCTCTAATAAGCACCTACATACTTGCTTTAGTGTCTCCACACAAATGATCATGAGATCAATCATCCTCATCCAATGAGCAAGCAACGTATGTACCAATCTATCCAGATTTACTAATCCCCAATTTAGTAATCCAACGATTCGGAACTATTTTAGTTTTAAGCTTTCTAAGAATTTAGATCTCATTAGAATGATCATCATCATTATTCTAAAAGCATTGCTTAAAACTATGGGTTTATCACATATTATAAAACATCATCATGTAGATAATTAAAAGCCTTTAATAAATTAATACTTTTTATTAATAAATGAATAAGATTGTTACAAAGTATATGCTTTATCATCAAACATGATTGGCTTGTGTGCATACTACTTTCATAATGATCAAGAGCCAAGCAGTGGCTATTAAAAATTTAGAGACACAGATGGGTCAAATGGCCAGTATGCTAAACAACAGACCACAAGGGACCTTTCCAAGTCCAACATAAGCTAATCCAAGAAGAGAGGGTAAAGAGCAGTGTCAAGCTATTACCTTAAGATCAGGGAAGAAGATTGAAGATTTACAGCATGGCGCGCCCGCGCCACAATTACAAAGGGAAGACATACGGCCGCTCGGTGAAGAAAAATTGTCTGATGATATTTTGTTGAAAGAAGGTTTTGAACAAGGGGAAGAGGAGAAAAATAGTAAAGACAAGCAATTGTTCATCCCCATGTTCCATATCCACAAAGATTATATAAACATAAGGAAGACAAGCAATTCAACAAATTTTTGGAGGTGTTCAAGAAGCTACAGATTAATATACCCTTCGCTGAGGCATTGGAACAGATGCCAAGTTATGCAAAGTTTATGAAGGGTATCTTGTCAAGGAAGAAAAGACTAGAAGACTTTGAGACAGTAGCCTTGACCGAAGAATGTAGTGCAGTGCTTCAACACAAGTTACCTTTGAAGCTAAAGGACCCAGGTAGCTTCACAATACCTTGTTCAATAGGGAAGATGTGTTTCAACAAATGCTTGTGTGATATAGGGGCGAGCATCAACTTGATGCCACTGTCAGTGTTTAATCAGTTGGGATTGCCGGCGCCAAGGCTAATCAATATAACTCTACAGCTTGCTGATAGGTCCATTACTTATCCATGGGGTATTGTGGAAGATGTGTTGGTAAAGGTGGATAAATTTATCTTCCTAGCTGATTTCATCATTTTGGATTATGAAGAAGACAGAAGTATACCTATCATTCTTGGAAGACCATTCCTAGCCACAGGACGAACCTTAATAGATGTTCAAAAAGGTGAGTTTACAATGAGGGTTTATGATCAAGAAGTCACCTTCAATGTGTTCAAGGCTATGAAGTTTCCTACAGACGAAGAGGAATGCTTTAGGATTGATATGGTGGACAAGATGTTGAATGATGGAGTAGAGAATTTGGTGGAAAATGAACCTTTGAAGAATGCTATTTTGGGAAATTCAGAGATAGAAGATGATGAGATTACTGAGTTTGTTCAAATTCTTGACACATCACCACATTTTAGAAGATTCAAGACTCCTGTCGAGCCACTTAAGATTTCTGGGGAGACATCAGTGAAACTCAAGCCATCTCTTGGGATGCCTCCAGAACTTGAATTGAAACCTCTTCCAGACCATTTGAGGTATGCATTTTTAAATGAAAATTCAAAATTACCTGTTATTATTTCTTCTGCACTAATATCTTTCTAGGAAGAAAAGCTGATAAGAGTTCTAAAAGAGTTCAAATCTGTAACACCCCCAAATTCAGGTACTTAAAATCCGAACTCGGTGCTTTACGATACCATTTCTATGAGCGGAATAATACTAATAATAATAACAATAATATAAAAATTCAAACTTAATTTACATTCATCAAAGTCTAATCCCAAGTACGCAACCTTTACTACAATACATTACATGATAGATAATAAATATCATTATCTTAATACTATTTAACTATTACAAAAGATAATATAAGGTTATTCTGTTTGCTTTCCTTTTCCTTTGTTCTGGCCTGAGCATTTCGGTTGATCATGCTTAGCTGAAAACATTTAAATTTAAAGCAAGAATGAGCATTGATTGCCCAAAAAGTAATAGCAACAATAAATATAAGCTGAAAGAATCAAATGTTTTCGTTAAATGACACTTCAACAACGAATCAACAGTTGTGAAGTAAGCTGAACCAATAATAACAACATAACAATTCAATATCAAATTTTTGAAACTACGTACTGACTATAACTGGAGATTAGTCGACAGACTATGAACATTGTTTGTTTTTTTTAATTTTTGCTAAGGTTTAGCAGAACTTCATCCGCAAACCGTTATAACTTACGGGCACGAGGGTGATAATCCCAATGCGCCCTATATTGATCAATACTACATGCAAGAATGATATTATCGTTCACTCTATCCACCTTAGGTGCACAAAATTTTCCCATGTTCGGGATGTTCAAACTTAGTCGGGAATCCAAACCAAAACAATCTAGTTGGATATAATAAAGTTCTATCATGATCAATGATATTTATAAATATGTGTCTAACTGGATTAAGTAGCTTAGACAACTTTTAATTAATGTATACATACCGAAAAATCAATAGGTATGTATCAACATGTGATTAAATACAGTGATTATCCAAGTGGTGACACTTGTATAACCATATTTAGAAACTAACGAACAGAATAAATATCTGGATTTTTGCACTAATACTGTGTTGATAAACAATGATTGGATAATTTAAGAACTTGTATGAATACAAAGATTGGATACATAATCAATAACAAAAGAGTTGATAATCTAGTATAATGATAATATAATTCTGAAACTTTCTTACTCATGTCCATTGCATAAAGTAAATGCAAAGTTAGGAAACTTGCACAATGTAAAGAATAGTTCATATACTTGCTTGAGCTGCTACTTACTATAACGCAACTTAGATTAATCTTTTATATCGAAACCTATCATTAATAAGATTATTCGTTCGATTAGAATAATGTATCATAACACATAGTACTGCTAATTGCAGTCAACACATAACCTAATCACATTGTCACATATGTTTAATAGTCATTGCATCACAAATTACCACTTATTGAGTCCAATTATATAAGTCTAGATCAATTTTTGAAATATTTCGGTGTACCGACGACTTAATCGGGTAATTATCCAGTCTAAAACTCTATTCTGTAGTTCAATGAATGTAAATATCAGTTGTATTATTTTTAAATGACTTATAATAATTTTAATAATTATTATAATTTATCATGATTTTTCAAACACTGAAATCATTATTAAATGATTTAAGTATTAAATAATTCTATTATCATTAATATTTAATTAATATTGAATTATTAATGAAACCATTGCCAAAATATTAAAGTTATTTATAATAACTCAAAGTATTTTTAAAACATTAATATTACCCTTAAATGATTTTTAAAACATTTAAAATCATTTTAAATAATTACCATTAATATAGAATATTAATGTCTTATTTATCAAAATATTAAAAGTCATTAATTATAACTTAAAATATTTTTTAAAGTATTAATATTACCCCTTAAATGATTTTTAAAACATTTAAAAATCATTTTAAACAATTACTATTAATATTTCAATATTAATGTATTATTCATCAAATATTAAAAGTCATTTATTATTACTTAAAATATTTTTAATTCATTTATTTCCTTTTAAATGATTTTTAAATCAATAAAACCATTTTTAATTTATTTATTCAATATAATTATTAAATAAATCAAATATCATTAATACAAAATTATTAATGAAATTTACCTTTAAATATCAAAAGTTATATTTTATAACTCAAAATATTTTTAATTATTTATTTTCATTTAAATTAAATTTTAAAATATTAAAATCATTTTAATTAATTTATTTAATATAATTACCAATTAAATATAATATCATTAATATTTAATAATTAATGAAACTTATCTTAAAATATTAAAAGTTATGTTTTATAACTTAAAATATTATTAAATACCTTATTATCATTTAAAATGATTTTTAATATAATAAAATCATTTTTAATTCATTTATTTAATTCATTTATTAAATAAATTAAATGTCAATAATATTCAAATAAATACTAATATTTATGAAAAATATGTCAAATTATTAAAAGTTAATTTTTATAACTTAAAATAATTTTTAAAATAATTTTTGTAATTTTCAATAATTATTTTCTATTTTTAAATGATTTTTAGAAATTAAATTAATTAATTTTACACAGTCTGTCACTAAAGGTACCTATAGTGACAAAACTGTCACTATAGGTGTTTTTCAGCAAACCCAGACATTCAAAGGCAGTTATCAAGGGGACAAGTTTGACCAGGTTTAATTCTTTGTATATGATGTTTCTGGGCCATCTGTTGATCACAACTTGTAGAACTAATGCAACACTACATGATACATCAACCATAACGATCATACATTACATAACAAAGGAGATCTGGGCTCACAAAGTAGTTGTTAGAGCTGTTCTTAATTTCTGGGTTTGCCCAGAAATGAAGAATAGTTTGAGTAGCCATATTTGGGCTTCCACAACTTGCAATCTGTGTTGTTTTTGTGATTTAAAAGTTCCAGTGTGTAGTAAACATGTAAGACTACAGATCCAATAAAAAACATCAACAAAACATCAACAGAATCAACAGTTATGATCCAGTCAAACCATGTCAGTCGACATGTTCATATGTGTTCTGGGTTACCCAGAAAACAGAGAACATGCTCGACTTGGCTAGTTTGGCTGGCCACTGAGTTCAATCCACTTGATTATTTAGTGATCTTAAAGCACGTATCCATAGTACACATAACAAGCTACACCTTAGTTACAAAAACAGAATTAAAACAACAACACAGTGATAGATCTGAGGCTAAAAAAAAATCTTGTCAGACATTATCTCACTACTACAAAACAGTAAATAGACCACTTAAATCACAACATTTTTTATAAAAACATTGTGGTATTTTTTTCCACAACATTTTTTTAAAAAAACGTTGTAGATATATATGCAAAAACGTTATCTATTTAAAATGGCATTTTTTAAGTTTTAATTAGATAACGTTTTTTTTAAAAAAAACGTTATCTATGAAGAAAAACACGGAGCAAAAATACGATTAAGTTAAAACTTAAAATTACAAGACGTACACTTTTTTCCTTCTCTCTCCCGTTTTCCCTCTCTATCTCCAAGTTTCCTTCTCAGATCTGCTCTTTGGTTGTGTTCTTATTGTCCATGCTTGTGGAAGGGGGACGCGAGGTCTCGGGGGAGGAGGAGCCGAAGCGGGTCGCCGAGTTTGGGTTTGTTTAGGCGGAGCAAGAGCTATCTGGTGGCGCCTGCTCCTCCTCGCCGACTTCGTTTTACGGCTCCGACAATGGATATAATACCAGATCCATGACTCCAAATAGAAGTTTCGGCGTATTCAAAAGGATATACCAGATCCTCCCTTCACAGTATACCAGATCCATGAATTCGCCTTGCTACAGCTGTGCAAGAGAAATTCGGTGGGCTTAGGGATGGTTACTAGTAAGTGAAATAATTTTGCTAATGAATTTTTGGTTTAACTAGTAAAAATACTTAGTTTGTTAACTAGTATAAATACTCATTTTGTTAATTCCAACACTCAGTTTGTTGTTTTGGGCTTGAATGATTATTAGCTAGATTTTAAACTATTCTTGTTTCCGTTGGTGTTTCTAGCATTATTTCTAGCATTACTGCATCCGCTTTTAACTTCTTATGTATTTGCACTGGGTGTTGCTCGATTTCTATTCTTGTTTCAGTTTGTTGTTTTGGGCTTGAATGATTATTAGCTAGATTTTAAACTATTCTTGTTTCCGTTAGTGTTTCTAGCATTATTTCTAGCATTACTGCATCCGCTTTCTAGCATTACTGGATCCGCATTATGTATTTACACTGGGTGTTACTTGATTTTTGGGATGTGCCCATTGGATAATCTCGATTAGTTCCTATCTAGAGCACACATGGCTTTTGTGAGCATTTGATATGAAACGATACTGTATAATGTTTGCTCTCTAGTATCAAACATGTATTAATATACTAATCATATAATAGTATAATTTTATTGAAATTATTGCTCAAGTTAATTATAGTTTAACAAACTTATTGAACTAACATTGAGATATGTACACAAATGCAGCATAAACCTTATTTGAAAATCTTTTATATGTCCGTGTTTCGACTGATGAAAAAATAAACAGTATTATCATGTCCTATCTCAACAACATTTTAGTTAAAAAAATGGTTTTTACTATTTTGGGTGGGTGTAAAGATTTACAGTAGACCTACATATTTCGATTATAAAGTTAAACATGAAATAGTATCAAGAAGTGGTTGTCCTTTTTTCTTCTTTTTGTTGCTGTTCGATAAAAATTTTCTTTTCTTATTGTCCTGCTAATGCCATGGGTTTATCATTTCTGATGATGTGGTTAAAAAATAGGTGGGGGACTGGGGATGATGTTGCACTGTAGAAGTAGAAACTCCCACCATTAAATGAATACACACAGATACTTGAACATCTTTATCAGAAAAGAAATTAAAAGGTAGCTGATCTTAATTATATTTTGTAATATTGGCCTTCACAAGCTTTCCAGATGTAGCCTCCTCTTGGTGTTATAGTATTTTTTGCTTCTTTTGTTATTGTCCTGCTCTTTAATTTGGTTTTCTTTAATTTTACACCTGTTGAAAGGGTTGTGGACACAGTTGATGTCATTTTACTGTATGTCTAATGTTCCTGGTGTGTTTTTTGTTTCTTTTTGAAGAACTGCAACATTTGAGGAACAGTCTACCCGATCAAGTTGTTGTTCAGCGTGTTGATGATAGGTTATCGGCCCTTGGGAATTGCATAGCATGCAATGACCATGTTGGACTGACCCATACTGATCTTGACAGGGTAAGCTCATATATTTCTTTGTGGACAATATGTTTCCTTATTATATGTAATTCTTTATTTTTGATTTGGATGATATCATACGTAAGCAACCGTGTATCAAGTATTCTATTGGAGTGTTCTACAATACAAGGTAAACTTACTTCGGACATTTAATTTGGTACATGTTCAGCAAGATATGCTGAACCCACATCCCATACCCTTAGTTAAGTGCTAAATGTCCAGACATGTGTAGTTCATGTATTTAGAAAATCCTTGAAAGAAAGAACCTAACCATTCTAGAATAAATTAATGCTACCCCTCTCTATAGATTCATTGCATGTTGTCCCTTGGTTCTTTCATCCTCATTGTATGTTTATCAACCTCACCTTGAAATTTAAAGAAAAAAGCTGTGGTATTTATTACAATCACGCTCTTGGCGGTGCCGCAGGTTCTCTCTATATCTCCCTGAACAAATGCATTAAACTTTAGTTGCCTACTTTCTAGATTTTATCGCTTAATTTCTGTTTCATTTTGATTCATTTCTTCTGTCAGATTGAGTATCACTCTATATATTAGTTGGATTCGAATTATTTATGTGAGATTGAATAATGTGATCTCCATTTCGAAATTTCTCTTGTTTCGCCAGTTTTCTTGACATTGTTAAGTCGCTGCAGTTGCTGACGTGTTGTTGTGGAGGAACTGGATTGGAGGGCTTGTTATGCTTCTAGCTGCAACCATTTTTTGGCTTCTATTTGAAAGAATAGGATATAGTTTTTTCTAGTTTGTCTCCAATGTTCTATTGTTTCTTGTTGCAATCCTCTTTTTCTGGGCTAAATTTGCATCAACCCTCAACAGGTAATTTTATTCAATTGCAATGCGCTAAAACTTTTGATTATGAAAAAAAATTATCCACAAAGTCTATGTTTTGATGTGTTTATTACAAGCCTTAATATGCTGGTAAAACTCAAAGAGGGACTCTGCAGGAATGAGAAAGCTGGTTATGGTTTTTTATGCAATTGGTTTTCTTTGAACTTAATAACTGTTGTGATGTGCTTTTATATCCACTTTCTTGATGCTTGGTGCATGTTTAATGATTGGTTTTCATTGTTTTTATTTTCCCTATGCTTTTCTTTGATGCTCTTTGTAATAACAAAGTTAAATTTTGTGATTTTAGACCTCTGCCTCCTCTTCCTGATCTGGAGGTTTCTGAGGAAGTCATTTTGAAGGCTGCTGAAGAGATGCGTGTTTGGATTAATCGGGTGTTGTTGGATGCACGCGATATTGCTGTCCATGGAGACTTGAAAGTTCTTATTCCGGTGTGAATGTGTGATATCTCTTGCAAACCCTCTTAGTGTTAGAAATTTTATAAAACTGTCTACTCTGTGTCTTGTGCCAATTGCTTGAAACTTAGCTTACAAGATACTGATTGGTTCTCCAGGTTGTATCTGGCTTGTGGATGATTTCTTATATTGGAAGTTTCTTTAACTTCCTTACTCTAGTCTACATCGGTGAGCCTTTATTGTTCTCGTTTCTCTGTAATTTCCCAGAATTCTTTCTTGTGAGTTATTGAATTAATTTGGTTATCTGCCTTGATATTGCTTCAGGGATTCTTCTTAGTCTATCAGTACCATTGCTATATGACAAGTACCAGGATCAAATTGATGATAAGTTGATTCTTCTTAGTTTGGTTTATTTTGTGGATTGAAAAGTGAATTTGAGATGTATATATGGATAGTTTGGTATATATTTTGTGGATATAACAATTTGAAATTGTAAACGAATGATATTATTGGGATGTATTTCGAATGGTTGATACATTTTGGCTTTAAATTTAAATGAGAATTTAGACCTTTTAGTTATATATCATGGCATTAGCATATTGCAGGTGCATTGGTAATATAAGTGAACCACAATCTTTTTTATTTTCTTTTTTTATCTACAATATTTTAAAAATGTTGTATATTTGTATAAATAAATGACACCTAAATAGATGACACATTATAAACGTTGTGTAAATGTCTAAACGTTGTCTGATATATTAAACTACAACATTTTTAGCCAGAAAACGTTGTGGAATCATATTTTCTACAACGTTTTTAAGCATCTACTAATTTATGAAAAATAAATCTACAACATTTTTTTCCTTAAAAAAGTGCTTAACTACAACGTTTTTAAAACGTTGTGTAAGGGTGTCAAATAGATGACACCCTTAACCACGACGTTTTTCTGACTGAAACCATAACGTTTTTTCTGCGTTGTTTATTTACTGTTTTGTAGTAGCGTCTGGGTAAATCTGGGTTACCCAGAAATGCACGGTCAATGCCGGTCAACGTGGTTTGACCACGAATAATATGAAATCAGTTCATGTTCTGACCTTGATTCAAGTTCCAGTTTAAAGAGCTCATAGCATACTACAAGATCAGAGCTTAAAACAACCAAAAACATAAACAGAGTGAAATCTATGGGGTCTGACATTCGTTGTCAGACAACACAAAAAAAAATTTCCAATTTTTTTTAAAACTTGATTTTGAGCATATTAATGTTATGGTTCTAAGTAACAACCCAGATCATCATTATAAACTATATATAACATGTTTTAACATAAAAATCTAACATCTATCATGGCCTTCAAGAGCAGATTATAAATTAGGGTACATACCTTTTTATGAATAAAATCTTAAATTTGGCTTCTTGATCTGTTATGGGTGATCTAGGAGCTTGATGTGGGACTGAAATACTAATGAATTTCGTGGGTGAGGAGAGAGAGAGAGTCTTGGTTAAGTGTTTGGAAATAAATGAGGTAGTTTTTGGACATTCTCTCTTTAATCTTGTATATCAATTGATGCAATGAATGTGGCTGTTAATAATGACTGAGAGCTGTAGTTTTGTAGGCTCATAGCTTAGACTAGGGTGGCTTGTCAAGATTTTGTTAGATTTTCTAGCAATAATTCACCAAATGGTCACTTGATTATTAATTTTAATGGTATTCTTGTCCATGGTACTTGAATATAATGTTTTAATCATTAGATATTAAACCTTAAAGTTTCTCAATTAATTTCTAGGCTTTGAAAAATTAAAATTAAAGTGAAATAAAATTTTAATTAAAACACCCTAATTAAAATTAGGGTTTTTAATAAAAAATTAGGGTTTAAATAATTAGGGTTCCTTAATATTATTAGGGTTCCAAATTAACAATTCAATTTACTAAAATAATAATTAGGGTTTCTAATTTTAGCAATTAGGGTTCCTAATTAGTAAATTAGGGTTTTTAATTTTAATTAGGGTTTTCAAATATTAATTAAGGTTTTTTAATTAACAAAAAATTGTAAGACCCCAACTTATTATTAATGAAATTTAATTTTCTCTATTTATTATTTTGAAATAGTAAGGGTTGATGTGATTAATGTGGATAGTTAGGAGTAAAATCATAAATATTTCAAAATAAGCAAGTGGTTATAAAATATTCATTGTTGGGGAATATTCGTTTGGTCGTGGAATATTAAATGACTTGTCGGGGAATATTAAATGCGACCGGCGCTTGACCATGAGTGGGCCCCATAATGGAAAGCGATTGGATGAAGAAAACGACAAATATAAGTGGTTTAAAAATAACTGGCAGTAGTTGTTACCATTAATCTTTGTTAAAATAAAATTGGTTAAAACACAAGTAGCTTTGCGGTATTGCACCAATTGTTGATTCTTAAGTAAGAAGGCACTACTCAATAATGGTTATGATAATTCTTGATCAATATTTTATTGAGTTAATAATTTGTTGCGTTGATATTTTATATTCTTTGTTGTTTTGATAATTGTCATTACACAAGTATTTTTCATTATCGAAGCAATAATTCATATTATCTGAATAATATTATTAGATAACATTATTGGCAATGTCTAGAAAGTTACATCAAGGAGAGGTTTGGTCACCTAATCAATTGCGCCATAGAAGAAGAAATTCTTATTGGAAAGCCCCTCTTCGAAGGAAGCTGCTGGTTATCGATATTGTGATTACGTAATATTATTTGTGAATAATTAATTATTGATTCATATGATGAGAAAAATATTGATTTTATGTGGATATAGATGGAGAAAAATTTTAATGTGACAATTGTTGAAAATTGAAATTTTATCTTTTACGATAAAATAATTCTTTTAAATATATTATTATATTTTAATAATATAATAATGGTGATATTTTTACAACGAATGTGGGATATATGAGTATACTGAGGAGGAAGAGTATTTTTGTTGCAATAAATGTTTAAAACATGTTAAGCAATTGATGGACCCCATTTATTGGTATGAAATTTGATTATAGCTTTTGTAAAATCCTGGTTTGTGGATTTCGATCAATTTCTGTTTGGAATTTGGAAAAACTTTCTTCTCGCAAAGTTGTAGAGAATTGAATTTTATAAAAACTCATGAGATTCGAATTTTCTGATGAAAGGGCTATTTATTATGAATTATTGAAGTTAGGAAGCTCAAAATAATTAATTTTGGAAGTTTAAAATATTTAAAATTAGAAAATGTTTTTTCATTATGGTGTGTTTACATGTGGGTTGAATGAGCTGAATTCAGTTCTTGGAAGGTTGGCATAGGAAATTTTATTATAAATAATAATATTATATTAAATTTTACGCTTTGGTGTTCTAAAGCATTTTCCTATAAATAGGTGCTTAGGTTAGAATTGAAAATCACACCGTAAATCAAGTTTTCTCTCTCTATATTATCGGCGATTATTTTGAGTTTGAGTATACTTTGAGTATTGTTAGATGGTGCAAGTTCCTTGAGACTATACCCGGTATTCAAATTTAGAAGTACTAATCTTTCGAGGTAAGGGATGTTATTTTCTTCTCAAATGATATTATTTCTTCAATATCATTATCTTTGAAATATTGGTTGAAACTTTTATCAAATTTGAAACTTTTCCATGTCGGGGTTACTATTCATGAGTTCTTATTCACGAGTTACTATTCACGAGTTACTATTCACGAAGCGTGAAGATGTTTTTGGGAAATTTCTATCTTTTGGTGTCGAGAGTTACTATTCACGTATCTGCACTATTCATAGAAAAATAAAATTTCTTCTTTTTGTCCAAAATATCTATTCGGATACTAGCTTTGATTGTATCCATGTTTTGATCATTCTTGAATTTTACACCACTATGATTATTTTTGAGGTATTTTGAACATGGATAAAACAAAGTACGAATCCTTAATCCTTAATCCTTGTCATTTTGTTTCTTTGGATTCGTTTCTTTAAAAATATTTTTCATCATCCTCGATCTTAAATGATGATATTATTGAATATCTTTGGCACGTAGTGCAAAAGATGAATGATTTCTGAAGAATATCTTTGGTAGTAGTGCAAAGATGAGCGTGTGTTTAGATGAACATGACCAATGATGAATATCTTTGGCTGTAGTGCAAAGATGAATATTTGATTCTAGATGTATATTGATTGATGTTACGAGGATAAAAGATAGAGCGATGAACTTTTAAATTCATACATAGAAGATAGTAGTTTGCATTCTCTACTTAACTCTTCTAATGAATTATTATTTCATTGCGAATATTGATTTAAAATTTGTTGTCTATTGTATTATATTAGATTTTTCCCCATTGAAGACTAATGGTAATTTGTTGTATATTATCTTAGTCATAATATTCTTTTTTTGGGCTAGTTGAGCTCACCCTTTTACTTTTTGTTCCATTTTTCTTCTCGGGAGGCGAGAATATAGCGAGTGCAGTCTGGGGTATGGAATGAAGGTTTTAGAAAGAATTGTTTAGTAGTCCTCACCATTTTGTAAAATAATGTATCAATAAATGTGATGAGGATTTATTTGAGTATAGATATTGTCAGAAGATAATATTTGTATTCAAACTCACAGCTTTTCTTGTTGTAATAATAAAGTTGTAGTTGTTTACATACCGTGTATTGACAACTCGAATAGGTGATGTATACCTATTTTGGGGGCGTCACAGAAATTCTATAATATTCAACTTAATTCATATAACCCAATTTCTTATCGATATTAAATTCCAGTTCTGAGTTTCCAATTATGGTTTATGACAGTAATACTAGGGTTTATCATGATACACCATAATTGACTAACCATTATCAGCATACACATATACTGTATATATTTATAACACTGGAAAAAATAATTTTATATTTAATATAATATTATTATTCTCATTCATTGCTCAAATTCCAAAATTAGGGTTTGGATTCCATACGATTTATCTTTCATATAGAACATCATTAATTAAGTTAACCATAATTAACTTAAATAATTTGAACTAAAATTCATATAATAAAATAATATAATTATTATAATAATTCTATAATCATTTCATATATTATTTAAATAATACAAAGTCATATTTTCATGGAAAACAAATAATAAAAACATTTCTACTATAAAATTAATTATTATAAGAATATACTTTATAATGATCAATAATTTTAAAATAAAACTATTTGAAATTATTCATATAATAAATAAATTTAATTCATCACATATATACATACACATTACTTGGCACATATTCCCATCTTTAAAATAATAATAATAAAATTTTATGCAAAATTTCTCTTTATTTATATAGAAAATATCGGGTTATTACATTCACCCTCCCTTATAAGGATTCTGTCCCCGTAATCACCGTTTTCAAACTTATACATACAAGGGTACATTGCATACACAGTCATTTCAAATAGATCTCGATCAGATTCGATCGAACCGATCTTTAAATATTCAACATAAAGCTTGTCTATCTGATTAATCGAAAGTTTGATTTCTAAAAGAACTCAAATTCCTTCTTCAAAATTTCTTTATAAAATAATTTATTATATATAGGAAAATCATATATACCAAAGTATACAAGTTATACGAATAATACCTGGAGTTGCATTCCTAGCTGTCACCGTATACTGGACAGTCATATTGAAGTTTCTTGCGGTTGATTCTGTGGGTTTGTTTGTTGAAGTTGGTTCCGCTATCTCTAGAGTCCCGCTGCCTTTTTCCGTATTCGCGCTCCCTGTATCCCTTCCCTTTTTTGGACAGTCCTTCACCTTATGCTCCGTTGTTCCACACCTGAAACACCCTCTGTTCATCCTTGGATTGGGGCAGTTGGGAGAGATATGTCCCTCCTGCCCACACTTGTAACACACAGACTTACCCTTAAGACACTCTCCCGAGTGATTCTTTCCGTAATTCCCACAGTGTGCAACCTGTTTCTTTCCACCTCCTGGTCTATTTCTGGTATTCCCAAAATTTTCTCCTTTCCTCTTTCTAGTCCTACTACCACTACTTCCATCACTGGCTCTAGCTTGATTTGATTCCCACCAAAAATTCGCCTCCCCTTTTTATCGTATAGGTGACAAAAGCTGTCTTTTGCCCCTCCGTTACCTTAGCTGTCACAAACACCTCTACAAGGTCAGTTGATCCTCTACATCCTGGTGATTCGATTTCCTTGAAGTCTTTGAAGTTTGTCGATCGATTATCTGGTTGATTTCCCACCGTTGGTAAATCATTCTGCATAGCTTGAGCATCCATATTCGCCAATTTTTTGGGTCGGGTCTGGTTGTCCTCAAGCTTTGTTGACAGGTTCTTCTGCCTTTTGGTTTCGTTTTCATCTTGGCGGCATTATCTGATTAAATAAAATCATGTTTATCTAACTAATTCATAGTACTTTTCATAGCATAGGACATACTGCTTTAAATATCTGCTATCCCTTTGTGACACAAAAGTCGAGAATCGCTGCTACAACTTATACAAAAGTTGAGAATATTGCTTTACACCCACACACTTATCATATACATATCATAGAATCATACACATTAAAGTAACACTAATACTACTTATTTCTTACGCCTTCACTAAGGATAAATTGCTTAACATTCTATATATTCCTATTATCCTCAATAATCCATTCTCACATAACTATACCAAGTTCGTCAAACTTACCACACATTATAAGTTCAGGAACTTACCACAATCATATGAGTTTAAGAACTTGTCCTAGTCAGACCTTTGGTGTGACACCCCCAACACAGGTATACATCACCCATCTTGAGTTTCCAAATACATGGTACAAAATTCAAATACAACTTAATTATACAACAGTTATGTAAAATACGACATAACATAATCTAAGAGTTTTAATAAGAATATTGTCATCTAGACAATATCCACACTCAATGGAGTCCTCATTACATTTATTATCACACTATTTAACAGAATAGTGAGGACTAGTAATCTTATCATACGGACCGTCACTCAGTCCCCAGACTAGTCCCCGCTTACATTCTCATTTCCCGAAGAGAAGCGGTGAAAGAAAGGGTGAGCTCAATGGTCCAAGAAGAAATATTATGACTAAGATAATGCAGAATAAATTATCATTAGCCTTCAACAATGTAAAACTGATAGAATATAATTGAAAACAAGTTTAACTGCAGCGGAACAAGCAATCCATTAGAAGAGTCAAGTAGAGCATAAAATCTACTATCTTCTATGATTTAAAAAGTTTTTCATCAACTTTATCATTTGAGACTCAACTTAATAAATAAAATCGAATCATTCTGCGCATCACTACCTAGGATATTCATGTAATCATCAATGGTCATGACTATACCGAATAATCCCTGGTCATAATCACACCAACAACTGTCCATCAATGAACTACAGGCCAATGAGGACTTTTACCACATCATTCGTCACATTACAGTCATGATTATACCGAATAATCCCTGGTCATAATCATACCAAGTCCATCTATGCACGTAAGCCAAAGATAACTTTCATCACAATATAAGCATGAGGATGATGACAATGACATAATAATTCAATAAAATAAGTTCAAGGATAAATTTTAAAGATTTATAATTTTATTTTATCCAGAAATCAATAACATCCAAATTGTCAACATGATACTTCTTTGTGGAGTAAAATTTAAGAATTCTCAGAAGAATATTTTCATGAAAAGATCTTTGGATGGTTTAAATATCAAGGATATTCCACTAATTTCATGGAGTATAGAAGCCAAAACTTTAACCAACTGAGTATAATAGAATATATGAAACTGCAAATGGATTTTCGCCCGCCATGCGGTAATCCACGTAGACAGATCATTCCCACAATTTAATAAGGAATGAATACAAAGGATCATTCACCATGCATGCGGTAATCCACATAGACAGGTTATTCCAACTGAATAATAAAAAATAGAATAACAGAAGAATTCACCATGCATGCGATAGACCGCACAGACATGTTATTCCCAACAGAGTAATAAAGAATGGAACCAGGTCATGCGTAACCTGTATAGACAGGATATTCCAACAGAATAATAAAGAATGGAACCAGGTCATGCGTAATCCGCACAGATATATATTCCAACAGAATAATAAAGAATGGAATCAGGTCATGCGTAATCCGCACATATAGAATATTCCAACAAAATAATAAAGAACGGAATAACAACAGAATTCACCAGGCATGCGATAGACCGCATAGACAGGTTATTCCAACAGAATAATAATGAATGAAATAACAGAAGAATTTCACCATGTATGCGGTACTTCGCATAGACAGTTTATTCCAACATAATAACAAAGAATGGAATAACAACCCTTACGAGTATTGAAAGAAAATATCTCTCTTCATGAATACGAAAGAATAATACCCCTACCTCAAAAGAAGACTGGATACTGGAATAGTGAGGTAACAGACTTCTCTTCTTCTTTCTCTCTATAATAATTGCTTTATAGCTTTAGTGAATTGGTGAAAAATAATGAAGGAATGAGCTTCTATTTATAGAAAAATACAGTTTCGATAATTACACGTTTTGGGGCTCGAAATATTGTAGTATAATACCTTCCTCTTTTTCTTCATTTTTAATTTAGTCCTGCAAGTATTATCAAACTTGCACCACCTCCCCTAATAGTAAATCATGTGAATCAATAGTAAATCATGTGACTCAATAGTTCTAAACATGTGAAAAAATTAATTACAGTATAGTACCTTCAACTATACCTCCATTTTTAATTTAGTCATGCAAGTATTATCAATCTTGCACCAACTTCCCTAATAGTAAATCATGTGAATCAATAGTACACACATGTGAACACATAGTTATAAACATGTGAATTAATAACAATTAATTGCTCATTTATCTGATTAATTACCCGATTGGTCAATATAACTTCCAGACATTAATTATCATCGAAATAAATGTCGATTTTTCACTAACACCAATAATCCCAACATAATGGAACTATCAATTTCATCTTTAATCAACACGAACTTATTCATCATTAATATTATAACTCACAATATTTAACAACAGTGTCGTTCCCGAGAAAGAGGGGCTTTTCGATAAGGATTTTCCCTATTGGCGCGCAATTAGATGACCTAACCTCTCCTTGACAGAACTTCTAGACATTGTCAATATTGCAAATAATAATATGAATAACTGTGTCATCTTAATTATTGATTTAATAATATAAAATATTGTGACAATAATTGAATAAAACTGAGTGACTTCTCACGTAAGCATCAATAATAAAAAATACTGTACAATACCGTGTGCTACTATGCAACCACACATATTACTATACTTTTATCACCGATTATTTTATGACAACTTGTTTACTTTGAAAAATTTTCACATATCACCCTTAACTTTAACCTTTTATCAATTTAACCATTTACTAAATAGAATAATTATAAGAAAATTGAATACTTTCATTTCATAAAATTCGGGGTCTCACAATCTCCCCTCCTTATGAAATTTCGCCCTCAAAATTTACGTACCTGATAGTTCGAAGAGATAAGAATACCTTGCTTTCTTTTCGGATTGTACCTTTTCGGTTATTTCCCCTCTATCATGATTTTCCCATTTCTCATCTCCTGTATTTCAAATATCATTCTAGAATATAGTTTCAAAATAAGGGTTAATTGACATGCCACATATTATCCCTATACTCTGATCGACCAATTAAATACCAAATAACTTAGGTAGGTCATACTAGCGAAGGAATTACCCGTCTCTCCCCTCCTAGTTATAGTCTCACATCTCAGCCAGGGATCATATCCCTAAGCTTTGATACCAACTGTGACGCCCCCAACACAGGTATACATCACCCATCTTGAGTCGCCAAATACATAGTACAAAATTCAAATACAACTTAATTATACAACAGTCGTGTAAAATACGACATAACATAATCTAAGAGTTTTAATAAGAATATTGTCATCTAGACAATATCCACACTCAATGGAGTCCTCATTACATTTATTGTCACACTATTTAACAGAATAGTGAGGAATATTAATGCTATCATCTGGACCATTACTCCGTCCCCCGATTAGTCCCGACTACGTTCTCATTTCCTGAAGAGAACAGTGAAAGAAAGGGTGAGCTCAACTAGCCCAGTAAGAAATATTATGACTAAGATAATGCAGAATAAATTATCATTAGCCTTCAACAATGTTAAACTGATAGAATATAATAGACAACAAGTTTAACTACAGCGAAATAAGCAATCCATTAGAAGAGTCAAGTAGAGCATAAAATCTACTATCTTCTATGATTTAAAAAGTTTTTCATCAACTTTATCACTGAGACCCAGCTTAATAAATAAATTCGAGTCATCCCTGCACTACGGGCCAAGGATATTCATTAAATCATCAATGGTCATGACTATACTGAATAATCCCTGGTCATAATCATACCAAAAACTATCCATCAATGCACTGCAGGCTAGTGAGGACTTTTACCACATCATTTATAACATTATAGGTCATGATTATACTAAATAATCCATGGTCATAATCATACCAAGTCCATCTATGCACGTAAGCCAATGATGACTTTCATCATAATATAAGCACGAGGATGATGACAATGAGATAATAATTCAATAAAACAAGTCCAAGGATAAATTTTAAAGATTTATAATTTTAATTTATCCAGAAATTAATAACGTCCAAATTTTCAACTTGATACTTCTTTGTGGAGTAAAATTCAAGAATGCTCAAAAGAATATTTCCATGAAAAGATACTGGATGAAGCGCAAATATCAAGGATATTCCACTAATTTCATGGAGTATAGAAGCAAAAACTTTAACCAACTGAGTATAATAGAATATATGAAACTGCAAATGGATTTTCGCCCGCCATACGGTAATCCACGTAGACAGATCATTCCCACATTTTAATAAGGAATGAATACAAAGGATCATTCACCATGCATGCGGTAATCCACATAGACAGGTTATTCCAACAGAATAATAAAGAATGGAATAAAAGAAGAATTCACCATGCATGAGATAGACCACACAGACAGGTTATTCCTAACTGAGTAATAAAGAATGGAACCGGTCATGCGTAATAATCGCATGCATGAGGATATTCCAACAGAAAAATAAAGAATGGAACTAGGTCATGCGTAATCCGCACAGACAGGATATTCAAACAGAATAATAAAAAACGAAATAACAACAGAATTCACCAAGCATGCGATAGGCCGCACAGACAGGTTATTTCAACAGAATAATAAAGAATGGAATAACAGAAGAATTTCACCATGTATGCGGTACTTCACATAGATAGGTTATTCCAACATAATAACAAAGAATGGAATAACAACCTTTACGAGTATTGAAAGAAAATAACTCTCTTCATGAATACGAAAGAATAATACCCCTACCTCAAAAGAAGGCTGGATACTGGAATAGTGAGGTAGCAGACTTCTCTTCTTCTTTCTCTCTATAATTTCTCTCTATAATAATTGCTCTATAGCTTTAGTGAATTGGTGAAAAATAATGAAGGAATGAGCTTCTATTTATAGGAAAATATAGTTTCGATAATTGCACATTTTGGGGTTTGAAATATTACAATATAATACCTTCCTCTTTTTCTTCATTTTTAATTTAGTCCTGCAAGTATTATCAAACTTGCACCACCTCCCCTAATAGTAAATCATGTGAATCAATAGTAAATCATGTGACTCAATAGTTCTAAACATGTGAAAAAATTAATTACAGTATAGTACCTTCAACTATACCTCCATTTTTAATTTAGTCATGCAAGTATTATCAATCTTGCACCAACTTCCCTAATAGTAAATCATGTGAATCAATAGTACACACATGTGAACACATAGTTATAAGCATGTGAATTAATAGCAATTAATTGCTCATTTATCCGATTAATTATCCGATTGGTTAATATAACTTCCAGACATTAATTATCATCAAAATAAATGTCAATTTTTCACTAACACCAATAATTCTAATATAATGGAACTATCAATTTCATCTTTAATCAACACGAACTTATTCATCATTAATATTATAACTCACAATATTTAACAACCAGGTCGTTCCCAGGAAAGAAGGGGCATTTCGATAAGGATTTCTCCCTATTGGCGCGCAATTAGATTGTAAGACCTCGAATTTTTTTAATAAAATGGAATTTCCTCTATTTATTATTTTGAAATAGTAAGGGTTAATTTGATTAATGTGGTTAGTTATGGGTAAAATACGCAAATATTTTGAATAAGCAAGTGGTTATAAAATATTCATTATTGTCGGGAAATATTCGTTTGGTCGTGGAATATTCTTCTTTGTTGGGAATATTAAATGCGACCAGTAGCGTGACAATGTGGGGCCATAACGGAAAACAATTGGATGAAGAAAAGCGACAAATATAAGTTATTTAAAAATAACTGGCGTAGTTATTCTGAATTAATCTTTGTTAAAATACTAAATTGGTTAAAAACACAAGAGTACGGTATTGCACCAATTATTGATTCTTACGTAAGAAGGCACTACTCAATAATTGTTATAGTAATTACTATTCAGTATTTTATTTTATTGATTCAATAATTGCTGCATTGATATTTTATATTACTATTGTTTCAATAATTTGTCATTACAAGTATTTTCCATTATCAGACAATAATTCATATTATCCTGAATAATATTATTGGATAACATTATTGGCAATGTCTAGAAAGTTACATCTAAGGAGAGGTTTGGTCACCTAATTGCGGCGGCCGAGAAGGAGAAATCTTTATTGGAATGCCCCTCTTTCCTGGGAGCGGCACGGTTGTTGCCAAGATCTTGTGATTCTGTAATATTATTTGTGAATAATTAATTATTGATTTATATGATGAGGAAAATATTGATTTTATGTGGATATAGATGGAGAAAATTTTTAATGTGACAATTGTTGAAAATTAATATTTTATCTTTTTCTGATAAAATAATTCATTTAAATATATTATTTTAATAATATATTAACGGTGATATTTTTATAATGAATGTGGGATATATGAGTATATGAGGAGGAAGAGTATTTTTGTGGTATTAAATGTTTAACACATATTTTGTGTGTTGGTGGACACAATTATTGACCGAAATTTGATGATAGCCTGTAAAATCGTCCGTTTATGGATTTCGGTCAATTTCTGTTTGGAATTTGGAAAAACTTTCTTTTGCAAAGTTGTAGAGAATTGAATTTCCTATAAAAAATCGCAAGATTCAAATTTTATGATAAAAGGGATATTTATTAGGAATTATTGAAGTTCCGAAGCTCCGAAATAATTGATTTTTGGAAGTTTAAAATATTTAAAATAGGAAAAATGTTTTTGGAATGTTTAGGTGGCCTCATTTAACATGTGTAGGAGCTGAATTCAGTTGGCAAGTGTGCGTATGAGGTTTTGGAAAATAAATATTAATATTATATTAAATTTTACGCTTTGGTGTTCTAAGCAATTTCTATAAATAGTGTCTTAGGTTAGAATTGAAAATCACACGAAGCTCAAGTTTTTCTCTCTATATTATCGGCGTATTCTTGTGAGTATTTTGAGTATACTTTGAGTATTGCTATACTGATGCAAGTTCAAGTTATAACCTATATCCGATGTTTCAAATTTAAAGTCTTGATCTTTCGAGGTAAGGGATGTTATTTTATTCGAAAATGATATTATTTCTTCAATATCATTATGCTTAGAAATATTGGTTGGAAATTTTTATCAAATTTGGAACTTTTTCATGGCGGGGTTACTATTCATGAGTTACTATTCATGAGTTACTATTCACGAGTACTATTCACTTAAGCGTGAAGATGTTTTTTGTGAAATTTCTATCTTTTGGTGTCTGAGTTACTATTCACGTATCGGCACTATTCACGATATCGACATAATTATTCACGAATACGGCACTATTCACCGAAAAATGAAATTTCTTCTTTTTGTCCAAAATATCTATTATGGATACTAGCTTTGATTGTATCCATGTTTTGATCATTCTTGAATTTTAGTCCACTCTGATTACTTATGAAGTATTTTTGAACTTGGATTGTTTAAAATACGAATCCTTAATAATTGTTCTTTTGTTTCAATGGATTCGTTTTCTTTGAAATATTTTTCATCATCCTCAGTCCTAAATGATGATATTACTGAATATCTTTAGCTTGTAGTGCAAAGATGAATGATTTCTTAATGAATATCTTTGGCCCGTAGTGCAAAGATGAACAGGTGTTGAGATGAATATGACCGACTGATTAATATCTTTGGCCCGTAGTACAAAGATGAACAGGTGTTTAGATGAACATGATCAACTGATGAATATCTTTGGCCTGTAGTGCAAAGATGAATATTTGATTCCAGATATATATTGATTGATGTTACAGGGATAAAATATCGATGATGAACTTTTAAATTCATATATAGAAGATAGTAGTTTGCATTCTCTACTTAACTCTTCTAATGAATTATTATTTCATTGCGAATATTGATTTAAAACTTGTTGTCTATTGTATTCTATTAGAATTTTTCCTGTTGAAGACTAACGATAATTTGTTGTATATTATCTTAGTAATAATATTCTTCTTTGGGCTAGTTGAGCTCACCCTTTCTTTTTGTTGTTCCATTTTTCTTCTCGGGGAGGCGAGAATGTAGCGAGTACTAGTCGAGGTATGGAATGAAGGTTCTAGAGAGAGTTGTTTAGTAGTCCTCACCATTTTTGTAAAATAATGTATCAATAATTATGATGGGGATTTATTTGCGTGTGGATATTGTCTAGATGGCAATATCTGTATTTAAACTCACAGTTTATATGTTGTAATAATAAAGTTGTAGTTATTTCTGTACCATGTATTTGGCGACTCAGAATGGGTTGGATGGAATGGACCTATTTTGGTGGCGTCACGATTTGGTATATCGAGCTTAGGGATATGATCTCTGGCGGAGATCGGGAATAGAACTAGGAGGGAGAGGACGAGTAAATCCTTCGCTAGTGTGTCCTACCTAAGCTTATTTGTTAGTTGGTCAATATATATAGGGATATTATGAGATATATTGATTTCCTTAATTAGCCCTTGTTTTATGGCGATGATTTGAGAATGTCGTGAGAATATTATGATGGAGTAAATGAGTCAAGTGGAGATGCTGTGCTTTACCAAGCAGCGAGAACGCAACAACAGTGGCAATGTACCTCCTGTGAACAACACCCTTTGGCGAGATGATGAGCGAGGGGATGTTTAGAAGCTTTTTTTGCAGTTCATGCAAAATCGGATGAGAGAGACTCGTGTTTAAAATACAGGAGGAAATGATAGCAATTCACGGTGGTCACGACCAAAGCAGTTCAAAGAGTTGGGACCACGAAGTGCGGGGGAAGCGGATCCGATTAAAGGCGGAGATGTGGGTCAAACAAATTACCAAGATATTCGATGTCCGAGGATGCGGAGAGCAGAAAGTTCCATTCGCTACTTTTATGTTCGTAACGAGGCGATTCTTTGGTGGGAATCGTGAAGCGTACTCCATCCGGTGCACTCGCACTCAAAGATGTCATGGGAGAGCGTTTGAAGCAGTTCAATGACAAGTACTTCCACGAAAGTATTCGTCTATATGAAGGAAGTGGAGTTTATTAGATCGGAGCGAGAATAACATGACGGTGTCCCAAAGACGAGGCGAAGTTCGCAGAGAGTTATCGAGTTTGCACCTCATTTGGTGGAGAATGAGGAGCGTATATGACGCGGATGTTTCGAGAGGTTTGAAACCAAAGATACGTCAATATCTCATTTCTCATAAATTTTCTCTCTATTCGAGATGTTGTCAATGCGGGGCTCGATTGTTAGAAGCGAGATAACGAAAAGTGCGTTCAACCGAGGACCATCTTTCGAGGATCATCTAGAACATAGCGATCATCGAATAATGATAACCAGCGGAGAAAGAAGAATACGGACAAAGGCGGTAACCACTCTGGTGGTAATCGTGGCCATAAAAATAGAAGAAGCGAGTCGGGAGGAGATTTTAAAAAGAGGAGATTTAACAACGACCATGTGAAGGCGGCGATCTGGCGTGAAGAATTGGTTCCAAAGGAGGAGAAAGACCACCGGTCGTATGTTACAAATGCGGGAAAGAGGGACATATCAGCCCAAACTGTCCACAATAGTTTAAGGTATGCTATAATTGTGGAAAGGAAGGACATATCATTCGAGATTGTACAGTATCGAAACCCAGTACAGCGGGAATGGTGACTCAAAAGGATGTCCCAGAAAAGTTAAAGTCAACGGTTCCTGGAAGAGCGTTTGTCGTGACCGGTCAAAATGCGAGGAACCCGAACGAAGTTAGTAGCAGGTTAGTTAATTATAAATTCTTGCGAAGTTTATACCTTACTAGATCTGGGGTTCTACCCATTCTTTTTATCTCTCTTGCTTGCGCTCAGCGTTTGAACTTGACTACGGACGAGAAATTAGACTTTGACCTATTTATGGAGACTCCGTTAGGAGAAAATTTCATTACATCCGTTGTTTAGAAATCTTGCTTGATTCAGGTTGGCACTATCACATTACCTGTTAACCTTATTTCTATAGAGATATTTGCTTTTGATGTGATTTTAAGGTTAACTACTCATCATGCCGAAATTGATTACTTTCGTAAGGTTGTTAGTTTTCATATTCCTAAGCAACCTGTTATTCAAATTCAAGTAATCAAACCATTATAGTCAAACATTTTTATATCAAGCCATGAAGTCATTCGTTTATTATGGATGTCAAGTTTTCTTAGTCCATGTTATAGATTTGAATAAAGACACGTCAGATTTGAATAATATTCCAGTTGTTATTGATTTTTCCTGACGTATTTCCTGAAGAATTTCTTGGTTTACTCCCAAAGATCGATATTAAATTTTGTATCGACTTTGAACCTTAAGACAAAACTCATTTCTAAAATCTCATATCGAATGGCTCTATTGAACTTCGAGGAGTTAAAAATTCAACTATAGAATTTGGTACTGAGCCTTTATCCGGTGACTTCCTTTGTGGAATGCACCGAAGCTAGACTTCTCCGTAGGGGACACCATATTCGATGCGATAAAAACCGATAGGTGTCATTGTAACGTCTTATCCAAGGTTGGGATATGAGTCGCGATTGAGAACAACCTAAGTCAGTAATCGAAATCGTAGCTTTTCAGGCTTAGTTGGTTATTATCGGAGATTCGTTGAAAGATATTCTCAAATCGCTATTCCATTAACGCGGTGACTCGTAGAGATACAAAATTGAATGGAGCAAGGAATGTGGGAAGAGCTTGAAGAACTCAAGAGGAGACTCATTTCAAATACATGTTCGACCATGCCATCCTCGAAAAGCGAACGTGGTAGGCGGCGTGTTGAGTAGAAGATCGTATACAAATACTGAGTACGATATTGTCAAAGACTAATTTCAGTATAATTTACAAATAATAGAGATGGAGATGAAAACTCTAGTTACCCACGGCGTGATGATATCTGAGTATAATCGACTTTAATCGATAAAGTTAAAGCTGTTCAAGCTACACACCGGAGCTGATGAATTTGAAGAAGGAGGTGCAAGAAGTTGTTATTTCAAAAGCGAGTATCGGTGAGGTGAGGAAAGCTCAAACCTTCGATTTATTAATCCATTTGAAATTCTCGATCGAATAGAAATTGTGGGCTATAGACTCGTTTTACTGCCAAGTATGACGCGTGTTCATAACTTTTTTCACATATCGATGTTACGTAAATATGTGGACGACCCGAACCACGTCATTGAGTTAGAACCGGACGAGATAGTCAAGACTTAACGTCTGAGGAGGTACTGTCAAGATCTTGGATAGGAAAGAACATGTCCTATATGTCTGAGGTTATACCACAAGTTAAAGTTTTGTGGAGAAACCATGCTATTGAGGAAATGACACGGGAGTTGGAAAGCGGAAATGAAAGCGAGGTATTCTCATCTTTTCAAAAACACACAGTCGACGTCAATTTCGAGGGACGAAATTTCATAAGGAGGGAGGTTGTAAGACCCCGAATTTTTTAATAAAATGGAATTTCCTCTATTTATTATTTTGAAATAGTAAGGGTTGATTTGATTAATGTGGTTAGTTATGGGTAAAATACGCAAATATTTCAAATAAGCAAGTGGTTATAAAATATTCATTATTGTCGGGAAATATTCGTTTGGTCGTGGAATATTCTTCTTTGTCGGGGAATATTAAATACGACAGTATAAAAAAATATGTGGGCTCATAACGGAAAACAATTGGATGAAGAAAATGACAAATATAAGTTGTTTAAAAATAGCAGGCGTAGTTATTCATCAATTATCTTGTTAAAATACTAAATTGGTTAAAACACAAGATGCATTTGCGGTATTGCACCAATTATTGATTCTTACGTAAGAAGGCACTACTCAATAATTGTTATAGTAATTACTATTCAGTATTTTATTTTATTGATTCAATAATTGCTGCATTGATATTTTATATTATTATTGTTTCAATAATTTGTCATTACACAATATTTTCCATTATCGAGACAATAATTCATATTATCTGAATAATATTATTGGATAACATTATTGGCAATGTCTAGAAAGTTACGTCTAAGGGAGGTTTGGTCACCTAATTAGGCCAAGATGAGGAGAAATCTTTATTGGAAAGCCCACTCTTTCCAGGAACTACTGGTTGCCAAGATTTGTGATTCTGTAATATTATTTGTGAATAATTAATTATTGATTTATATGATGAGGAAAATATTGATTTTATGTGGATATAGATGGAGAAAATTTTTAATGTGACAATTGTTGAAAATTAATATTTTATCTTTTTCTGATAAAATAATTCATTTAAATATATTATTTTAATAATATATTAACGGTGATATTTTTATAATGAATGTGGGATATATGAGTATATAAGGAGGAAGAGTATTTTTGTGGTATTAAATGTTTAACACATATTTTGTGTGTTGGTGGACACAATTATTGACCGAAATTTGATTATAGCTTGTAAAATCGTCCGTTTATGGATTTCGGTCAATTTCTGTTTGGAATTTGGAAAAACTTTCTTCTGCAAAGTTGTAGAGAATTGAATTTCCTATAAAAACTCGCGAGATTCGAATCTTATGATAAAAGGGCTATTTATTAGGAATTATTGAAGTTCCAAAGCTCTGAAATAATTGATTTTTGGAAGTTTAAAATATTTAAAATAGGAAAAACGTTTTTGGAATGTTTAGGTGGCCTCATTTAACATGTGTAGGAGTTGAGTTCAGTTGGCAAGTGTGCGTATGAGGTTTTGGAAAATAAATATTAATATTATATTAAATTTTCTGCTTTGGTGTTCTAAGCAATTTCCTATAAATAGAGTGCTTAGGTTAGAATTGAAAATCACACCAGAAACTGAAGTTTTCTCTCTCTATATTATCGAGCGTATTCTTGTGAGTATTTTGAGTATACTTTGAGTATTGCTATACGGTGCAATTTCAAGTCATAACCTATATCCGGTGTTCAAATTTAGAAGTCTTGATCTTTCGAGGTAAGGGATGTTATTTTATTTGAAAATGATATTATTTCTTCAATATCATTATGCCGAAATATTGGTTGGAAATTTTAATCAAATTTGGAACTTTTTCATGACGGGGTTACTATTCATGAGTTACTATTCACGAGTTACTATTCACGAGTACTATTCACGAAGCGTGAAGATGTTTTTGTGAAATTTCTATCTTTTGGTGCTTGAGTTACTATTCACGTATCGTACAAGACTATTCACGATATCTGACACTATTCACGAATCGACACTATTCAATTAGAAAAATGAAATTTCTTCTTTTGTCCAAAATATCTATTATGGATACTAGCTTTGATTGTATCCATGTTTTGATCATTCTTGAATTTTACTCCACTCTGATTACTTATGAAGTATTTTTGAACTTGGATTGTTTAAAATACGAATCCTTAATAATTGTTCTTTTGTTTCAATGGATTCGTTTTCTTTGAAATATTTTTCATCATCCTCAGTCCTAAATGATGATATTACTGAATATCTTTAGCTTGTAGTGCAAAGATGAATGATTTCTTAATGAATATCTTTGGGCGTGTAGTGCAAAGATGAGAACAGTGTTGAGATGAATATACCGATCGATTAATATCTTTGGCCCGTAGTGCAAAGATGAGCAGTGTTTAGATGAACATGATCGGTGATGAATATCTTTGGCCTGTAGTGCAAAGATGAATATTTGATTCCAGATATATATTGATTGATGTTACAGGGATAAAATATCGACGATGAACTTTTAAATTCATATATAGAAGATAGTAGTTTGCATTATCTACTTAACTCTTCTAATGAATTATTATTTCCGCTGTGAATATTGATTTAAAACTTGTTGTCTATTGTATTCTATTAGAATTTTTCCCTGTTGAAGACTAACGATAATTTGTTGTATATTATCTTAGTCATAATATTCTTTACTGGGCTAGTTGAGCTCACCCTTTTCTTTGTTGTTCCATTTTTCTTCTCAGGAGGCGAGAATGTAGCGAGTACTAGTCGGGGTATGGAATGAAGGTTCTAGAGAGAGTTGTTTAGTAGTCCTCACCATTTTTGTAAAATAATGTATCAATAATTATGATGGGGATTTATTTGCGTGTGGATATTGTCCAGATGGCAATATCTGTATTTAAACTCACAGTTTATATGTTGTAATAATAAAGTTGTAGTTATTTCTGTACCATGTATTTGGCGACTCAGAATGGGTTGGATGGAATGGACCTATTTTGGGGGCGTCACATAGATGATCTAACCTCTCCTTGACAGAACTTCTAGACATTGTCAATATTGCAAATAATAATATGAATAACTATGTCATCTTAATTATTGATTTAATAATATAAAATATTGTGATAATAATTGAATAAAACTGAGTGACTTCTCACGTCAAAAATATTGTACAATACCGTGTGCTACTATACAACCACGCATATTACTATACTTTTATCACCGATTATTTTATGACAACTTGTTTACTTTAAATTTTTTTTACATATCACCCTTAACTTTAACCTTTTATCAATTTAACCATTTACTAAATAGAATAATTATAAGAAAATTGAATACTTTCTTTTCATAAAATTTGGGGTCTCACATTTGGCGTCCATTCGCTGAGGGGTTCAAAAATTTCATATAATTATGAGTCATGAACTTACCATAAGTATGAGTTTTAAGAACTCGAGCTTAACTTTATATTCTCAACTATACTCTATCTATCAGTTATACTATCATTTCTGGGCCCGATACTATATTTTCTAGCATAATCACCTCATTAGGGTTGCTTTCAAAGCGAGCCTTTATTTCAACTATTTACTTTGATATTGGCTCAATAATGGTGGTTGAATCCTTCTTTACGATCTGAGGGTATCCTAATTCTTTTCCATCTGACATCTACACACATAAATTATTCTGATTAGCACGTAGTATATACACACAACAATTAATAATTTTATAAAAGTTATCTTTTATTTTGTTTAATGATGAATTTATTCAATTCATCTCCTTTTAAACTCTATATAAGTTATTTGTATTTTCAACGTTTCCCTCTATTCTAAAGTTATAGCCTAAGGTCTATCCCACCTAAGGTTTCTAACCCTAAAGCTCTGATACCATGTTGTAACGCCCCCAAATTCAGGTACTTGAAACCCGAACTCGGTGCTTTACGATACCATTTCTATGAGCGTAATAATACTAATAATAATAACAATAATATAAAAATTCAAACTTAATTTACATTCATCAGAGTCTAATCCCAAGTACGCAACCTTTACTACAATACATTACATGATAGATAATAAATATCATTGTCTTAATACTATCTAACTATTACAAAAGATAATATAAGGTTATTCTGTTTGCTTTCCTTTTCCCTTGTTCTGGCCTGAGCATTTCGGTTGATCATGCTTACCTGAAAACATTTAAATTTAAAGCAAGAATGATCATTTGATTGACCATCAAGTAATATCAACAATAAATATAAGCTAAAAGAATCAAATGTTTTCTTTGAATGACACTTCAACAACGAATCAACAGTTGTGAAGTAAGCTGAACCAATAATAAGAACATAACAATTCTATATCAAATTTTTGAAACTATGTACTGACTATAACTGGAGGTTAGTCGACAGACTATGAATATTGTTTTTTTTAATTTTCGCTAAGGTTTAGCAGAACTTCATCCGCAAACCGTCATAACTTACGGGCACGAGGGTGATCATCCCAATGCGCTCTATATTGATCAATACTACATGCAAGAACGATATTATCGTTCACTCTATCCACCTTAGGTGCACAAAAGTTTCCCATGTTCGGGATGTTCATACTTAGTCAGGAATCCGAACCAAAATAATCTGGTTGGATACAATAAAGTTCTATCATGATCAACAATAAAATTCTAGCTGGATCAAGTAGCTTAGACAACTTTTAATTAATGTATACATATCGAAAAATCAATAGGTATGTATCAACATGTGATTAAATACAATGATTATCCACGTGGGGACACTTGTATAACCATATTTAGAAACTAACGAACAGAATAAATATCTAGATTTTTGCACTAATACTGTGTTGATAAACAATGATCGGATAATTTAAGAACTTATATGAATACAAAGATTGGATACATAATCAATAACAAAAGAGTTGATAATCTGGAAAAATGATAATATAATTCTGAAACTTTCTTACTCATGTCCATTGCATAAAGTAAATGCAAAGTTAGGAAACTTGCACAATGTAAAGAATAGTTCAGATACTTGCCTGAGCTGCTGCTTACTATAACGTAAATTAGATTAATCTTTTATATCGAAACCTATCATTAATAAGATTATTCGTTCGATTAGAATAATGTATCATAACACATAGTACTGCTAATTGCAGTCAGCACATAACCTAATCACATTGTCATATATGTTTAACAGTCATTGCATCACAAACAACCACTTATCGAGTCCAATTATATAAGTCTAGATCAATTTCTGAAATATTTGAAAATCTTAAGCGACTTAATTAATCGTAATTATTGAGTCTAAAACTCTATTCTGTAGTTCAATGACTGTAATTATCAGTCGTATTATTTTTAAATGACTTATAATAATTTTTAAATAATAATTATAATTTATCATGATTTTCCAAACACTGAAATCATTATTAAATGATTTAAGTATTAAATAAATCTATTATCATTAATATTTAATTAATATTAAATTATTAATGAAATCATTGCCAAAATATTAAAGTTATTTATAATAACTCAAAGTATTTTTAAAATATTAATTTTACCCTTAAATGATTATTAAAACATTTAAAATTATTTTTAAATAATTACCATTAATATAGAATATTAATGTCTTATTTATCAAAATATTGAAAGTCATTAATTATAACTTAAAATATTTTTTAAGTATTAATATTACCCTTAAATAATTTTAAAACATTTAAAAATCATTTTTAAATAATTACTATTAATATTTAAATATTAATGTATTATTCATCAAATATTAAAAGTCATTTATTATTACTTAAAATATTTTTAATTCATTTATTTCCTTTTAAATGATTTTTAAATCAATAAAACCATTTTTAATTTATTTATTTATTATAATTACCAATTAAATCTAATATCATTAATATTTAATAATTAATGAAATTTATCTTAAAATATTAAAAGTTATGTTTATAACTTAAAATATTATTAAATACCTTATTATCATTTAAAATGATTTTTAATATAATAAAATGATTTTTAATTAATTTATTTAATGCATTTATTAAATAAAATAAATGTCAATAATATTCAAATAAATACTAATATTTATGAAAAATATGTCAAATTATTAAAAGTTAATTTTTATATCTTAAAATAATTTTTGTAATTTTTAGAAATTATTTTCTATTTTAAATGATTTTTAGAAATTAAATTAATTAATTTTACACAGTATGTCACTAAAGGTACCTATAGTGACAAAACTGTCACTATAGGTGTTCTTTAGCAAACCCAGACATTCAAAGGTAGTTATCGAGGGGACAAGTTTGACCAGGTTTAATTCTTTGTATATGATGTTTTTAGGCCATCTGTTGATCACAACTTGTAGAACTAATGTAACACTACATGATACATCAACCGTAACGATCATACATTACATAACAAAGGAGATCTGGGCACACAAATTAGTTGTCAGAGATGTTCTTAATTTCTGGGTTTGCCTAGAAATGAAGAACAGTTTGAGTAGCCATATTTGGGTTTCCACAACTTCCAATTAACAGTTATGATCCGGTTAAACCATGTCAGTTGACATGTTCATATGTTTTTTGGGTTACCCAGAAAACAGAGAACATGCTCGACTTGGCTAGTTTAACCGGCCACTAAGTTCAATCCACTTGATTATTTAGTGATCTTAAAGCATGTATCCATAGTACACATAACAAGCTACAACTTAGTTACAAAAACAGAATTAAAACAACAACACACTGACAGATCTGAGGCAAAAAAAAATCTTGTCAGACATTATCTGGGTAAATCTGGGTTACCCAGAAATGCTCGGTCAATGCTGGTCAACATGGTTTGACCACGAATAACATGAAATCTGTTCATGTTCTGACCTTGATTCAAGTTCCAGTTTAAAGAGCTCATAACATACTACAAGATCAAAGCTTAAAACAACCAAAAACATAAATAGAGTGAAATCTATAGGGTCTGACATTCGTTGTCAGACAACACAAAAAAAAATTTCCAGATTTTTTTAAAACTTGATTTTGAGCATATTAATGTTATGGATCTAGGAAGTAACAACCCAGATAATCATTATACACTATATATAACATGTTTTAACATAAAAATCTAACATCTAACATGGCCTTCAAGATCAGATTATAAATTAGGGTTCATACCTTTTTATGAATAAAATCTTAAATCTGGCTTCTTGATCTATTATGGGTGATCTAGGAGCTTGATTTGTGGGACTGAAATACTAATGAATTTCGTGGGTGAGGAGAGATAGAGTCTTGGTTAAGTGTTTAGAAATAAATGAGCTAGTTTTTGGACATTCTCTCTCTTTAATCTTGTATATCAATTGATGCAATGAATGTGGCTGTTAATAATGACTGAGAGCTATAGTTTTGTAGGCTCATAGCTTAGACTAGGGTGGCTTGTCAAGATTTTGTTAGATTTTCGAGCAATAATTCACCAAATGGGATAAAAAGGGTAAAATGGTCATTTGGTTATTAATTTTAATGGTATTCTTGTCCATGGTACTTGAATCTAGGCTTTAATCACTAGATTTTAAAGCTTAAAATTTCTCAATTAATTTCTAGGGTTTGAAAAATTAAAATTAAAGTGAAATAAAATTTTAATTGAAACACACTAATTAAAATTAGGGGTTTTAATAGAAAATTAGGGTTTAAATAATTAGGGTTCCTTAATATTATTAGGGTTCCCAAATTAACAATTCAATTTACTAAAATAATAATTAGGGTTCTTAATTAGAAAATTAGGGTTTTCAAATATTAATTAGAGTTTTCCTAATTAACATAAATTCTATAATATGCAACATAATTAATATAACACAATTTCTGTCCGATCTTAAATTTCAGTTCTGAGTTTCCAATTATGGTTTATGACAGTAATACTAGGGTTTGTCATGATACACCATAATTGACTGACCATTATCAGCCTACACATATACTGTATATATTTATAACACTAAAAAAAATAATTTTATATTTAATATAATATTATTATTCTCATTTATTGCTCAAAATCCAAAATTAGGGTTTGGATTCCATACCTGATTTATCTTTCATATATAACATCATTAATTAAGTTAACAATAATTAACTTAAATAATCTGAACTAAATTCATATAATAAAATAATATAATTATTATAATAATTCTATAATCATTTCATATATTATTTAAATAATACAAAATCATATTTTTATGAAAATAAATAATAAAAACATTTCTACTATAAAATTAATTATTATAAGAATATACTTTATAATGATCAATAATTTTAAAATAAAACTATTTGAAATTATTCATGTAATAAATAAAATTTATTCATCACATATATACATACACATTACTTGGCACATATTCCTATCTTTAAAATAATAATAATAAAATTTTATGCAAAATTTCTCATTTATTTATATAGAAAATATCGGGTTATTACAAAATCAGCCATTGGATGGACCATAGCAGATATTAAAGGGATCAGCCCATCATTTTGTATGTGACGCCCCCAAATCCAGGTTACCTGATGTGAGATCCCAAATTTTATGAATAAAGATTTAAAATTTTCAAAATATTTTTTTCAAAATTATGGTGTGGATTTGAGATAATGTTATAGTTGTGGGTAATATTTAGAAATTTTGAAAAGTATGCAAGTTGTTATATAATATTCGATTGATCGGGAAATATTCTTTTTGTCGGGAATATGATCCGTATGATGGTACAATCATTGGTGGACCCCACAACAGAATTATTGTCGGATTGAGAAAATGACAAAAATATTTTTATGAAAATAACGGCGGAAGTTTTCTAGTTAATCTGTTGAAAACACGATGTTAAAAGTATAATGTAATGGCGTGGTTGCATAGTAGTAACTGCAGTGATTATTATTGATGCTTACGTGAGAAGTCACTCAGTTTTGTTCAATTATTACTACAGTAAATGTTGCATAGTATCTCACGTTATTTTATTTAATTATTGTCGATGTTTTATATATTATTAAATCAATAATTGAGATAACAAAGTTATTAATATTATTATTTACAATATTAACGATGTCTAGAAATTCTGTCAAGGAGAGGTTTGGTCACCTAATTGGGCGCCAATAGGGAGAAATCCTTATTGGAAAGCCCCCTCTTTCCTGGGAACGACCTGGCCAATTAATATTGTGAATTATAATAAAGGTGATAAGTTTTGTTTTATTATTATTATAAATGTAATAAAACAGAATTTTTTTTATATAAAACAGAATACTTTTATAAAGTTATTCGTTTTATTAGACTATAAATAGAATATATAATATTCTATTATGCATAATATTTACATAAATATCCTGCATAGTGTTGGCATAGTAAAATCTTTTTTTATATAAAAGCAGAATACTTTTATAAAGTTATTCGTTTTATTAGATTATAAATAGAATATATAATATTCTATTATGCATAGTGTTTGCATAGTACTGCATTGTGTTTTGCAAAGTAAAATCTTTTTTATATAAAACAAAATACTATTATAAAGTTATTCGTTTTATTAGACTATAAATAGAATATATAATATTCTATTATGCATAATATTTATATAGTGCTGCATAGTATTTGCAGATAGTAAAATCTTTTATATAAAATAGAATACTTTTATAAAGTTATTCGTTTTATTAGATTATAAATAGAATATATTATATTTTATTTAAAAGATTTTATTTTATTAGAATAATTTATTAATACTGCATAGTAATTGAATATGGACCGTCCGTTTAAAAGTAAATCAATTTGGACCGTTCATGAATTAGTTACTATTCAGTCCATTCTCCTATAAATAGAAGCTCATTCCTTAATTATTTCTTACGAATTTACTGAAACTATAAAGAGAAAGAAGAAAAGTATTCTGCTACTTCACTACTCCTATATCCAGTTTCTTCTAAGGTAAGAGTTATTATTTCTTTCGTATTCATGAAGAGAATTATTTTCTTTCAATACTCTTAAAGAGTATTATTTCTTTCATATTCATGAAGAGAATTATTTTCTTTCAATACTCGTAAAGGGTATTATTTCTTTTGTATTCATGAAGAGAACTTACATTATTCCATTCTTTATTATTACATTGGAATAACTCGTATACTGTCTGCTTCTACCCTATACTTGGTAAAATTCTTCATTATTCCATTCTTTATTATTATGTTGGAATAACTTTATCTATATGACATCGCTATACTTGGTGAAATTCTTACATTATTCCATTCTTTATTATTATGTTGGAATAACTCTTTATGCATAAAATACCGCATACATGGTGAAATTCTTCGTTATTCCATTCTTTATTATTACATTTGGAACATCACATGCGTGCGTTTTACGCATGACTGGTTCCATTATTTATTATTCGTTGGAATATCCTGTTTCAGACGTTTTACGCATGACACTGGTTCTATTATTTATTATTACATTGGAACATCACATGCGTGCTTTTACGCATTTGACTGGTTCCATTATTTATTATTACATTGGAATAAACCGTCATCTTGATCTATCACATTCTTGGTGAATTCTTTTGTTATTCCATTCGTTATTATACTCTATTGGTTAAAGTTTTGGCTTTTATACTCCATGAAATTAGTGGAATATCTTTGATATTTGCGCTTCATCGATATCTTTTCATGGAAATATTCTTACGAGCATTCTTGAATTTTACTCCACAAAGAAGTATCATGTTGACAATTTGGACGTCATTGGTTCCTGGATAAATTAATTCTTGAACTTGTTTTATTGAATTCTTATATCATTGTCATCATTCTCATGTTTATATTATGTTGAAAGTCATCTGTGGCCTGTAGTGCATAGATGGACTTGGTATGATATGACCAGGGATTATTCGGTATAATCACGACCATAATGTTACAAATGATGTGGTAAAAGTTCTCATTGGCCCGTAGTGCATTGATGGACAGTTGTTGGCATGATCATGAGCATTGATGAATACACGAATATCCTTGGCCCGTAGTGCATGGATAATTTGTGGTTGTGATACTAATGAATATCCTTGGCCGTAGTGCAGGGATGATGTGGATTATTTATTGATCTGAGTCTCAGCGATAAAAGTGATGAAAAACCTTTTAAATCATAGAAGATAGTAGATTTTATTCTCTACTTGACTCTTCTAATGGATTGCTTATTCCGCTGCAGTTAAACTTGATGTCTATTGTATTTTATCATTTGTTGAAGACTAATGATAATTTATTCTGTATTATCTTAGTCATAATATTTCTTACTGGGCTAGTTGAGCTAACCCTTTTACTTTCACTGTTCTCTTCAGGAAATGAGAACGTAGCAGGGACTAGTCGGAAAACGGAGTGACGGTCCAGATGATAGAATTAGTAGTCCTCACTATTCTATGAAATAGTGTGTTAATAAATGTATTGCGGACTTATTTTGAGTTTGAATACTGTCTAGAAGACAATATTTGTATTAAAACTCACATCTCATGTTGTATATTTAAGATTGTATTTGTATTACATACCATGTATTTGGCGACTCGAGAATAGGTGATGTATATACCTATTTTGGGGGCGTCACGATTGGTATCAAAGCTTAGGGATATGATCCCCTGGTGAGATGTGAGATAAGAACTAGGAGGGGAGAGACGGGGAATTCCTTCGCTAGTATGTCCTACCTAAGTTTATTTGGTATTTAATTGGTTGGTCAGAGTATAGGGATAATATGTGGTATGTCAATTAACCCTTGTTTTGTGACAGTGTTAAATTTGCGAAGTTATCCCAGTTTGCATCCCATTTGGTCGATAATGAGGAGCGAATGACGCGAATATTTCTAAGAGGGTTGAAACCCGATATACGTAAATACCTCATTTCTCACAAACTTTGTTTATATTCAGATGTTGTGAATATGGCTCAGTTATTGGAGCGTGATAATGAGTCAGCACAACCAAAAGGCAACGACCAATAACACGATAATAATCGTCATCTTAGCGGCAAATTGCCATCGGAACAATGATAACCATCGTGGGGGAAATTATAATGCCAAGAATGGTAACCACTTCAGTGGTAATCATGGCCAAGATAATAGAAGTGGAAATTTCAAGAAGAGGAGGTTCAATAATGATGGAAAGACAGCAGCATCAGCACCCGTTTCAAAGGAAGAACAACGATCATCGGTCCTATGTTTCAAATGCGGACAGGAGGGACACATCCGTCCAAACTGTACGTAGTAATCCAAAGCGTGTTTCAATTGTGGAAGAGAAGGTCACCTAGCTTGATTTTGTCTTGTAGTGAAGTTAAGTCCAGCTGGGATAGTGATGCCAAAGGATGTCTCAGACAAGTCAAAGCCGGTAGTTTAAGTGAGAGCGTTTGTCGAGGAACCTGAACGAAGTTATCACGGGTAAGTTAATCATAAATGCTTACAAAGTCTATACCTTATTTGATACTGGTTCTACCCATTCTTTTATCTCTCTTGCTTGCGCTCAATGTTTAAATTTGACTCCTGAGAAATTAGACTTTGACGTATCTGGTGAAACTTCGTTAGGAGAAACCTTCGTTACCTCCACTGTTTATAAATCTTATTTGATTCAAATCAACACTTTCACGTTATTTGTCGATCTTATCTCTTTGAAAATACTTGCCTTTGATATGATTTTAGGAATCAGTTGGTTAACTACTCATCAAGCTCTTCGTAAGGTTGTTAGCTTTCATATTCATAACCAACCTATTATGCGAATTCAAGCAACCAAACCACTAAAGTCAATCACTGTCATACCAAGCCATAACTAAAGAGCCCTGAGCCTTTCGGTGGTGACTTCCTTATATGGAATACACCAAGCCAGACTTTCTGTAGGGGAAGCCATAAATAACGGTGGCAAGTTGATAGGTATCAATGTGACGTGCTATCCAAGTCTTGGATGAGGGTCACAATTTTGAATGATTTTTCTATCGTTAATAAATTTCCTGACGTATTCTCGAAGAACTTCTTAGCCTACCCCTAGAGCGTGAAATTGAATTTTGTATTGACCCCAGTACAAAACCCATTTCTTCAACCCTTAAATATTTCTTCAACCAAAACGAACGTATAATGCGCCAAAGACGTTGGCTTGAGCTGTTGAAGATTACGACTATACCATTCAATATCATTATAGAAGAGCGAACGTGGTAGCTGACGCGTTAAGTAGAAGATCGTATGCGTTTATGAGTGCGATGTTGTTAACACAAAGACCCATTTCGTATAACTTACAAATGATGACGATAGAGTTAAAGACTCTAGGGACCCACGTGAAGATAACAAATATACGATTAGAATCGACTTTAATCGATAAAGTTAAAACCACTCAAACTACACACCTGGTGCTGATGAATATGAAGAAGAAGGTTCAAGAGGGCGTTATTCTAGAAGCAAGAGTCGATGAAGAGAGAAAATCTCAACCCTCGATTCAATTGGCCCATTTGAAATTCTCGATCAAGTAGGACCTGTGGCCTATAAACTCGCTTTACCGCCAAGTATGTCACGTGTTCATAACGTTTTTCACGTATCGATGTTACGTAAATATGTGGATGACCTGAACCACATTATTGAATTAAAACTATGAGGAGATACATGTTAAAATCTTGGATAAGAAGGATCATATTCAACACTCAAAGGTTATACCTCAAGAGTTAGAATCTGATGAAGTGTTCTCATTTGTTCGGCATACCAGGTACGTACGTAAATTTCGAGGGCGAAATTTCATAAGGAGGGGAAATTGTGAGACCCCAAATTTTATGAATAAAGATTTAAATTTATCGAAATATTTTTTTTTCAAAATTATGGTTTGGATTTGAGATAATGTTATAGTTGTGGGTAATATTTAGAAATTTTGAAAAGTATGTAAGTTATTATATAATATTCGATTGATCGGAAAATATTCTTTCTGTCGGGGAATATGATTCGTACGACGGTACAATCATTGGTAGACCCACAACGGAATTATTGTCGGATTGAGAAATTGACAAAAATATTTTTATGAAAATAACGGCGGAAGTTTTACCGTTAACTGTTGAAACACCCGATGTTAAAAGTATAGTAATATGCGTGGTTGCATAGTAGCACACGGTATTGATTATTGATGCTTACGTGAGAAGTCACTCAGTTTTGTTCAATTATTGCTACAATATTTGTTGCATAGTATCTCACATTATTTGATTCAATTATTGTCGATATTTTATATATTATTAAATCAATAATTGAGATAATAAAGTTATTAATATTATTATTTGCAATATTAACGATGCCTAGAAGTTCTGTCAAGGAGAGGTTTGGTCACCTAATTGCGCGCCAATAGGGAGAAATCCTTATTGGAAAGCCCCCTCTTTCCTGATAACGACCTTGTCGATTAATATTGTGAATTATAATAAAGGTGATAAGTTTTGTTTTATTATTATTATAAATGTAATAAAATAGAAAACTTTTTATATAAAAAAAATACTTTTATAAAGTTATTCATTTTATTAGACTATAAATAGAATATATAATATTCTATTATGCATAGTGTTTGCATAGTGCCTGGATAGTGTTGGCGTAGTAAAATCTTTTTATATAAAATAGAATACTTTTATAAAGTTATTTAGTTTTATTAGACTATAAATAGAATATATAATATTCTATTATGCATAGTGTTTGCATAGTGCTCGTGATAGTGTTTTCATAGTAAAATCTTTTTATATAAAAGCAGAATACTTTTATAAAGTTATTCGTTTTATTAGACTATAAATAGAATATATAATATTCTATTATGTATAGTGTTTGCATAGTAAAATCTTTTTTATATAAAAGCATGAATAATTTTATAAAGTTATTCGTTTTATTAGATTATAAATAGAATATATTTTATTTTATTTAAAAGATTTTGTTTTATTAGAATATTTTATTAATACTGCATAATAATTGAATATGGACCGTCCGTTTAAAATTAAATCAATCTGGACCGTTCATGAATTAGTTACTATTCAGTCCATTCTCCTATAAATAGAAGCTCATTCCTTAATTATTTCTTACGAATTCACTGAAACTCTAAAGAGAGAAACTATAGAGAGAAAGAAGAAAAGTATTCTGCTACTTCACTACTCCTATATCCAGTTTCTTCTAAGGTAAGGGGTATTATTTCTTTCGTATTCATGAAGAGAATTATTTTCTTTCAATACTCACAACGGGTGTTATTTCTTTCGTATTCATGAAGAGAATTATTTTCTTTCAATACTCGTAAGGGGTATTATTTCTTTTGTATTCATGAAGAGAACTTCTGTTATTCCATTCTTTATATTCTAGTGGAATAACCTGTATACGCGGACTACCCTATACTTGGTAAAATTCTTCTGTTATTCCATTCTTTATTATTATGTTGGAATAACCTGTATATGCGAAGTACCGCATACTTGGTGAAATTCTTCTGTTATTCCATTCTTTATTATTATGTTGGAATAACCTGTCTATGCAAAATACCGCATACATGGTAAAATTCTTCTGTTATTCCATTCTTTATTATTCTATTGGAACATCCTGTCTGTGCATTTACGCATGACCTGGTTCCATTATTTATTATTCTGTTAGAATATCACATGCGTGTGTTTACGCATGACTGGTTCCATTATTTATTATTCATTGGAACATCCTATTCCATTTGCTTACGCATTTGATTTGGTTCCATTATTTATTATTCTGTTGGAATAAACTGTCTGTGCGGTCTATCGCATGCTTGGTGAATTCTTTTCTTATTTTATTCGTTATTATACTCAGTTGGTTAAAGTTTTGGCTTTTATACTCCATGAAATTAGTGAAATATCTTTGATATTTGCGCTTCATCCAGTATCTTTTCATGGAAATATTCTTCTAAGCATTCTTGAATTTTACTCCACAAAGAAGTATCATGTTGACAATTTGGACGTCATTGGTTCCTGGATAAATTAATTCTTGAACTTATTTTATTGAATTCTTATATCATTGTCATCATTCTCATGTTTATATTATGTTGAAAGTCATCTGTGGCCTGTAGTGCATAGATGGACTTGGTATGATATGACCAGGGATTATTCGGTATAATCACGACCATAATGTTACAAATGATGTGGTAAAAGTCCTCATTGGCCCGTAGTGCATTGATGGACAGTTGTTGGCATGATCATGAGCATTGATGAATACACGAATATCCTTGGCCCGTAGTGCATGGATAATTTATGGTTATGATACTAATGAATATCCTTGGGTAGTAGTGTGAGGGGATGATGTGGATTATTTATTGAGCTGAGTCTCAGTGATAAAAGTGATGAAAAACCTTTTAAATCATAGAAGATAGTAGATTTTATTCTCTACTTGACTCTTCTAATGGATTGCTTATCACCACTCAGATACATCTCGGGATAATCATCATGATCACTCCCGTGATTAACCATGGGTTCATCTTTTCTTACTTTTTCGACTGACTCACTTTGTCTTTGGCACCTCGGTTTGAACCTTTGCATCAAAAGCGACAATTTTGGCATCTCCGTACTCATCTTATCTTCTCCATACATCCTACAATCAGTTTAAACAACTTGATTAATACTCAATTAGTACAATCTTCTCACACTATGTGTCCACTTATCTCACTATTGATACACTTCTGCAATCCCTCACTTAGTACTCTAAATGAGTATTCTCTATCTCGCTCATGGTTATAATCCTAGGGTTTTCCCCACCCCACTTAAGGTTTATAACCTACATATTTGATACCAACCTGTGACGCCCCCAAATTCGGGTTACTTGACCCCCAAATTTGGTGCTCACGAACCACAATATAAACAACATTTAACTATCCATTTAATTTATAAATAATAATACATAAGTCATTAACAGAGAGTGTTAATACAATACCCTAGGTTCTCTAACCTTAACATTACAAACATACCCTTTTGATATACATAAAGGGTTTACAAACAACATAATAAATATGCTAATCATAACTAATTTATAACTATGCCTTTTCCTTTGTCCTACGCAACACCTCCTGCCACTTCGTCCCTAGCTGAAATATTTTATTTAGCAAGGGTGAGCAACAAGTTTGCCTCGCAAGTTATGATATACAGTGAATGTATAATAATCAGAACAACAGACTATCTACTTTGATAGAATAAAACCAAAAATCAGGAAACTTTGAAATAACTGAATAATTCGTTAATCAATAACAAGTCTTCTCGCATTCTATGCAACACGATAATTTTATAATGAAAGAGTACAATGCTTTCAAAGTTTCTGCGATATTCTAATGAATAATCAAGAATCAGTTCTACGCAATAACAAAGTCGAATGTTTTCCAGATTTAAGGTGAGTGATCCATTGAATCTTGAACTTCTCTTCTTGAGTAATTATCAAAGATTGGACTTTGATATACCCAGGTGTATCAGATAACCATAAAGATTAAATTATACCCCTCTGCAAGTACTCAGAGCCGGCCAACTCCTTGTACCCTATATTATGCATAATACTTACACGCGCGCAAAGGTCGAATTTACGACCAATAAAATGTTCCCTTTGTATAAAAGGTTGTTTTTCTCAGTCTCAGAATCAAGATTTTTATTTAACAACAAAATAATGTGATTTCAAATTCTAATTACTTCTCGATCTAGCCAAAATAATTGGCATCGATCCGTCGTTAATAATTGAATTCTCTTCTCGAACCTATCAAGTTCTAACAAATGTTCGTCTAGCCAGAATAATTAGCTAAGACATTTCTCAACATAATTCGATAGTAAACAGGAATTATTTGTACTGTCAATACTAGCTTCTACGGATATGAATATCCAATAACAATTATTCTACAAGTATATTCTCAGAATTAACAATTCAATTTGAATTAATAAGCATGCACTAACTGCGAATAATCAACAATAAATTCTTGAACGTGGTCTAATTAACAATAATTAACCACCATAATAATTGAACAATGTTAACTCAAGGTTGAGTTAAGGAAACTTACCTTCTTCGCTGATTACAGCTACACAAAATACTTATCTTCGTTCGTAAGACCTATAACCAATAATATCGGTCTCACAATTAGCACAATAATTTATAACACATAATACTGTAATTCACAGTCAATCTTCTCCTAGACACATTACGACATAGCCACATCAGTGTTTATAACCTATATAAACACTTAACAAGTCTAACTATTTCGGTCTGGTTGAACTTCGGTCCATTCTCGGTGTTCTGGTCACCCTATCCGATAATTAACACAGTTATTGTCAATTAAATTCGGTTTCTAAGCTTCAATATTAATTTAGATAAGTCAATTATCCTTTATAATATTTTTCGGAAGCTTTTAATAATTATCAAATAATTATTATAATTTATAATAATTTTTCAAACATCGGAATCATCTTTAAATGATTTAATTATCAAATAATCTTATCATCATTAATATTTAATAATATAAAAATATTAATGACATACTTATCAAAATATTAAAGTTATTATCAATAACTTAAAATATTTTAAATCAACAATATTCCACTCAAATGATTTTTAAAATAATTAAAATCATTTTTAAATCATCACCATTAATATTTAAATATTAATGAAATTATCATCAAATATTAAAAGTCATTAATTATAACTTAAAATAATTTTAAATCATTTTTCCCATTTTAAATGATTTTTAAATTAATAAAATCATTTTAATTAATTTATTTAATATAATAATTAAATAAAACTAATATCATTAATATTAATTTATTAATGAGAATTCTCCAAAATATTGAAAATAATATTTTATAATTCAAAATATTTTCTAATACTTTATTATCATTTAAAATAATTTTTAAAATATTAAAATCATTTTTAACGCATTTATTTAATATAATAATTAAATAAATCTAATGTCATTAATATTAAATTATTAATGAAAATTCTTTAAAAATTAAAAGTTATACTTTATAACTCAAAATATTTTTAAATACATTATTCTTATTTAAAATGATTTTTCATAATATTAAATCATTTTCCTCTAATTTATTTAATACACTAATCAAATAAATTAAATACCTTTAATATTTAAATAATTATAAATATTAAAGAAAAATATTCCAATTGGTCAAAAATTATTTTTTATAATTTAAAATAATTTTTAAAACCATTTTTAATAATTTTTATAATTTATTTTCTATTTTTAATCATTTTCTGGAAATTAGGAAAATAAAATTAAATAAACCGTCGCTATTGGCCTTTAGCGACACATTCTGTAGTCTTAGGTGTTCTTGGCTCAAGAACAGTGACAAAGTCAGTGTTCAAGGTCCTTACTTTGACCTGATTTAATTTTCAGTCTAGGCATGTTATGGACCAACTAATGCTTATAGATCGTAATACTATTGTAACATTACATTTTCCCACAACTAGATAGGCCATACAACATCACACTAGGAAGATCTGAGTCTTCAAAGTTCATTTCAGAACGTTTCTAGGGTTTTCAGAAACCCAGGCTGTTCAAGTAGGCACTTTCTAGATCAATTAATTTGGTGTTCTGTTCATTAGTTTGTTGATTTCTTGGTTCAAACATATAGTAGACATGACAAGGAACAACACTTCAACAATAGATCAATTGAACAACAACCAAAACACAAATTATAGCTCAGTCAAACTCTGTCAGAACAGGTGTTCATAGAGTTTCTGGAAATTCCCAGAAATGCCAAATCAGGCTCGGATGGCTACTTTGACCGCTCACTCCATTCGATCTATTGCTTGTTTAAAGGATCTATAGACATGAATCTAAATTTCATATAACAGGCTATAAGTCTAATACAACAACAACACCAAATAGTATAAAACTTGACAGATCTTAAGCCCACAAAACATTGTCAGACGTTGACTATGGCTTTCTGGGTTACCCAGAATTGGTCCGGTCATGCCCGGTCAACGGGTTTTGACCGTTATTAACTTCAAATCCAGACATCAAATGATACTGATTCCACTTGCAGATTAATGACCACATTATAAGCTACACATAACAACTTTAAAACATTAAAAACCATAAACTTACAAGAATCTGTGGCTCCTGACATTAGCTTGTCAGACCACAATTTTTGTTCTTGGGCAGTTTTTGAAAAACACCATTTTCAAGCCATTTGATGCTATGGATCCATCATGGATCAACATAGATCAACTAAAAACATCTTTTAACACACACATAAACACAACTTTGGACCTAGCATACAAAATCTAGAATGAGATAGGGTTTATACCTTCTCTTGAATATGCTTGATCTTAGATCTCCTTATCTATTAATGGTATTTTAGAGAGGTAATATGTGACTGAAATACTTGAGGAATTCGGAGGTTTAGAGAGAGAATGAGTTGGTGAGAGCAAGTTAGCAAATGATCAACTTTTTGTGACTTTTTCTCTCTTTATTCTCTTATAATTAGATGCAATATATGTAATATATGCAAGGTGTCCCTCTAGATTAGATTTGGCTGAGATAAGAGTCAAAAAGTCTAGATTTAGTTGGTGAACAACTAAAGTTATTGTCAATTTATATAAGTTACTTACTAAAATATCCAAAAAGGGCATTTTGGTCATTGTACATGAAATTTTAATGGCATTCTAGATATTGTCCAAACCCTTAGGGTTTAACCCTTAAGGTTCTAATCCTTAGGTTTTACAATATTAATTCCTAAAATTTCCAATTAGAAAAATAAAATTTCTAAATTACAATTAGGGTTTGTAAAATAGAAATTAAGATACTAAAATATAATTAGGGTTTTCTAATCATATTTAAGTTTAATAAACACCTTAGACTTGCCATTTAGGATTAAGGTTTCCTAATTTAGGGTTTAGGAATCCCGAATATGAAATTTGGGTTTCCCGGCTTTCGATTAGGGTTTCTAACTGCGCGTTAGGGTTTCTAATCCTGAGATTAGGGTTTCTAATCTCTTATTAGGGTTTATAAATTTTAAACCTTATTTGATCAATCATTGATCAAAATTTCTATACAGTATAAACACGAACTCATCAGTATAATTATTTTAATTGTATTTTCTATCGAATCCTTATCTAAAAATTAGGGTTAGGGTTTTCTAAAGCTGTTAAGCACAACTCAACTCTAATTTCTCAGTCAATACACATATTGACAAATTCTCAAGACTCGTATCACAGATACACAGTACAATATTAACAGTCAATATTAAATAAAAAAAAATTTATTCGTAAAATTTGGATTATTCGAAATCCCGGGTTATCACATTCACCCCTCCTTAAAAGGATTCCGTCCTCGGAATCACCGCTTTCTTATTCTTTACAATATTTTAAAGATGTAACATCAATTCATTTTTATCAACAGAATATTAATTTATGTCTTATATTCTAACATGTGACTTTGATTCATAAAAGAAAATAATTCACAGAAATATTTAACCAGAATTACTCGCGTAATTAAATTCTAAACGAAATTGTTACCTGCTACCACCTCCTGGGCAGCCACCGCATCCTGCGCAGTCATGTTGAATGTACGTGCCATTGGTCTTCCTGGTTGTGCAGGTCCTAGAATTGCCAAGGTTCCACCACCGGGTCCCTTGCTGACACTTTCCTTTTTTGCATTCTTCTTCGGACAGTTCTTAACCAAATGATCAGTCGATCCACACACATAAAAACCTTGAATCTTCTTTGGACTGGGATAGTTGGGTGACATGTGTCACTCTTGACCGCAGTTATAGCAAACCCCTTTCTTCTTTAAACAGACTTCTGCATGATTCTTTCCAAAAGTTCCACAGGGCTCTCTCCCTTTCTTATTTCCTTCGGTTTCATTACCTGACTGGGTATTCTCACTCCACTTCCTTTTGTTCGAATTGCTACCGCCACTACTACCTCCTTCATTTGCCTTCTTTTTCTTCTCCTGATGAAATCGAGATGCAGATTCGCTCCCGCCTTCAGCAATTAACGCTTTTTCCAACAAAGCCGCAAACGTGTTGATCTGTAATACTGTTACCTTGTTGAATATCCCTGGTTTTAGTCCGTTCTCAAATCTTCTTGCTTTTCTGACTTCTGTGTCCACCTGATGAGGTACAAATCTCGCTAATTCATTAAATTTAGCAGCGTATTCAGAAACAGACATTTTCTCCTGCTTAAGTTCTAAAAACTTAACTTCCATCCGAGCTTACATATTCGGTGAGAAGTAGTTCTCAAAGAAAAATTCTTTAAATCTTGTCCACGTCACCACCGCTATACCAGCTCACGCCTGATTCGTCTCCCACCAGTAATTGGCTTCTCCCTTCATCAGATATGTTGCAAAAAACCGTCTTCTGTTCTTCCGCCACTCTCGCAATAATGAATGCTTTGTCCATCTCCTTCACCCAGGTTTGGGCTTCAATCGGATCCGTGGTCCCTTAGAATTCAGGCGGTCCTACCGCTTTAAAGTCTTTGAAGTTAGATAATCTGTCGGCTGGTTGATTCCTTGCCCTTCCTCTTGCAGATGGAGCTCTATTTTTCATAGCTTGGGCTAGTATGTCTACGAAATTCTGCATTGGGTCCGCTTGACCTCCTTCGTTATTCACTGGCTGTTCTTCTCGTTGGTTTCGATTCTGTCGTCTAGGCGGCATGATCTGATTTAAATAAAAATCTTATATTAATTCTCTTTCTCTATACAAATTCTTAGCACAATAAGAATTCAACACATAGTTCTCATATAATCGCATATTTATTCAAATAGCACATAGTGCATTTAGTTCTTAACACATATTACTATCCCATTTTAAATAAATTTCAAGATTAACAACACAACTTTACACAGAAAGTTGCAATTCTCCAACTTTACACAGAAAGTTGCCATTTTCCATTTTCACATAATTATTCCCAGTTCATCAAACTTACCACATTTATGAGTTCATTAACTTGCCACAATTATATGATTGTATGAACTTACCATAGTCAGACATTTGGCGTCCATTCGCTGAGGGGTTCAAACCATTTCATATAATTATGAGTCATGAACTTACCATAAGTATGAGTTTTAAGAACTCACAAATTAATCGTAATCTTATATTCATATAGAAAATAAAGATTTCATTCATACAAACATATATATTTACATATGCTTAAACATCATTCTCGATATTACAACACTTAATATCATAAACTTCTACCAAAAGATACTATCACATATATCTAAGTTATCTACCGACCACTTCCTTCACCAGTCTTCTTCTTGTTGGGACACTTTTTGAATCCGTGACCTGTTCTCCCATATGAGAAACACTTCCTCATATTCGGCTTAGGACAATGTAGAGAAATATGTCTTTTCTACTTACAGTTGAAGCACACGTTCTTCCACATCATGCATTCTCCTGCGTGAGTTTTTCCACACTTGCTACAAGCTTGCCACTTCTTCAGGTTTGAATTTTCAGAGTTGTCACTGTCGTTGTCCCTCTTTCTCTTGGTTTTGCCCTTCTTGCTGGTTCCTTCCGATGATCCACCACCTTCAGTCTTCATTCTCTCCACTTGTGCCTTCAGCTCATTTCGTTCTTCAGTCATTTCGCGTAACGTGATAAGTAGGTTATATACCTACTTATCCGGTATCTATTACTTGAATTATTTGCTTACACTCATGTTTTTTAGTTACTTTTCATGCATTTTGTGTTCATTTTGTAGATTACATGTTTGGGAGTTGTGTGAGCGACTATTGGTTTGAAAATGCAAGGAAAAAACAATCCGGACATCGTTTGTGCTTTCATGTTCAATTCATGTTCTTGGCTTGGAACTTGTGCTATATTTTAGAGCTTCTTTTTAGCTTTCCGGAACATCTTGAATCATTCCAATCGGAGTTCGGATGCAAGCGTTATGACATTTGTACCAACGGACGTTGAATTTCGTTGTTTTGGGTGGTCATTTGCATAGCAGTAACTTCCAGTCCAATTTAGACCTTCATCCGATCGTTATTTCTCAAAACGTAAAGAATAAAATTTGTAGAGCTCGTCGATAGCTTCAATTTGATAAGTGGTAGGCCCCGTAACTCCTCCCGGATCAAAAGTTATGACCATTTTACTAGAAGACACTATAGTAGAAAAAATAATTAGCTGCTTGCACCCATGCCGGGGCTTGCTCTTTTATGCCTTATACCCAAGCCTGAGCTTGGGGTCCTGAATCAAAATCAGTAGCATAGTAAGTCGGGGCTTGCTATTTACAAGGCAATACCCAAGATGGGGCTTGGGTATGCGCAGAAAGAGTAGATTTTGTCCGAATTTGAGTCCGATAAGGATTGATTCGAGCTGTTTGACTCAAGGACTCCCAAGAAGACTTAAAGACATATAAAGAGGCATATAAAAGGAGGAGAATTACAAGGATCAGAAGAAGTTTTTTTAAGAATTCCATTAGATTAGATTAGAGTAGATCGGGAAAAACCCTAGTTCTTATTAGATTTGGAGATTGAAGCAACTTGGAGACCATTGAAGATTCAAAGTAGGAGCAAGGAGAGAGCATCAAATCTACAGACAATAGATTTTATCTTCTTATCTTCTTCTATCTTTGTCTTTTAATGTGTATTCAAGTGTGGATTCTTAATTTTAATTTAATGAACTAATTCTTTGTTTGAGATTACAATGGATCTTATTGTGTAGTTTATTTTAATATGCTTCGTTATCAATTATTATGTTCTATTGTGAGGATTGTCTATTGTGATTTGAACTTAATTGCTTAATTGCCTAGCTAACAATTACCGTGATAATCTATATGAACTCGAGAGATGAAGTATAGATTTAGATCTGATCATGATAGCATGTGTTTGTGATTTCTACATAGATTGAATTCATGATTCGTGTTTAGGATAGAGATATGCCTTTACGCCATATGTAATCTTATAGAGAACTTGTGCTTTAAATCCTTTTTAATTGTAATTCACATAGAGATATAGTGGATTAGTTAATTAGGGTGTCTTGCTTAATTCTATCAATTGTGGATTTAAGTAAGTATGAGTATTTTGCATCAGGTGGTTTTATCTGCTTTACTGTTCTTGATTAACAATTCAGGATAGAAAATAATTGATGAGAAGCGTGTTAACTTAAATGAAGCAATAAGTGAAGTTGTGATCTTAAATTTCCATAACCTGATTTGTAATTAGTGGTAATTAGAATTAGTTTAATTAAGTAATTTACTTTATAACATTAAATTGATTATTTAAATAAAATTAGTTTGGTTAAGAGTTAGTATTTGGTAATTTGTATTAATAATTCCTCGTGGGAACGATACTCTACTTTCACTGTATTACTTGTTGACCACGTATACTTTCGTGTTGTGCGTAACTAGATTTTACCCAACAAGTTTTTGGCGTCGTTGCCGGGGAATTAGTTTAATATATTTTTACCAATATTAGCTTCAATCAAATTAGTCTTAATTTAAACATTTTTTTTCTTTTTTTTTATTTTATTTTATTATTGTCTTCTTTTTCTCTTGTTTCAGGTACCATGGCTGGATTCAATTATCAAAGGCCATATTCGAGTATGACTCAACCAAGGGGAGCGGGGATTGATGGACTCAATGTATTTTCTGCATTATCCGCATAACTTGAGACACTTTCGAGGAAGTTGGACATTGTTGCAGCCCAACGTAATCGAAGGATAGCAGTTAATTGCAATTATTGTGCTGGTAATCATCTGAGTCATCAATGCACCGTTAGTTTTGGTTCGGAACAACATGGTGGTGAATACCTCAACGATTATACATATGCTAATTATCATCAAGTTTGGGGGTATCACCCGGATTCGTCGTGGAGCTATACTTATGAAGACCAATATTACGCTTCAAATCCAACATACACACTGGAATTTTCATGTCCACCTTCATTGCCACAATAAGAAAAGCCAAATTCGAGGGATGTAATATTGAAGGGCATATCAAACCTAGAGGAGATGAGGATTAGCCAAGAGCTGTCAACCCAAAATTTTAATAATCAGATGGAACAACTCGTCACTACCTCAACCAATGGTCCTCAATACATGGCTTTCGAGACTGAGACATATAATTCAAAGTTGGAGGAATTGTGGTCCAAGTTCGTAACATCAAATGAGGAGAGGAGGATTAATAAAGAGATATCAATTCAAAATCTGCAGAACCAGATGGATCAAATACTCAAAGCCTTGAACAATTGTCCTCAAAATAATTGGTGTTATGACGAGGATTTCGAGATTGATGAAGTGCCCGGGCCAAATCTACAACTGGATGATACACAAGATGTTGAAAAAGATGAGATAAGTGGGGATAATGAAAATAAGGTCGGTGAAGAACTAACTATGAGTACCAATGAGGATGAGCCGATGTTATTAGTGCCCCAAGTTCCTTCTCCACCAAAGGTCAAGGGTCCAGTTAGATTTGCAAAACCGTGCCCACTTGGTAGTCATGTCGTCGGCGAAGCTCTTTATGACATAAGAGCGAGTGAAACAATGAAGCCGTGGTGGGATGAGAAAGAGAAGATAGACGAAGAGCCCATTGTGTTTGACACACTTCCATGACCAAATATGATCATAAACACAATGGAGATAACACCTAGTTATTTGCCCTTCTTCATGGAGATTATATCGAGTCAGAGCATGCTAGGTGACTTTGATGCTATGGCCATCGCTTGTGGGAACTTCCCAAAGGATTATTTGCTATTGATGGATGGAGGACTCCTCAATTACCGAAGAGGAATTGGATAGCGTTGACCAGACAAAAAGTCGAAATTTGAAAGGCGATAAATCAGCTACCGATTGGGAGGCATGACCCAAGATTTTTTTTTTTTATATATATTTATATGCTTTCCTAGTTTATTTAGTAGATAGGAATCACTTTATATTCCAAAGTGCTATTCTAATCCATGTTGTCTCTCTTCATTGCAGGTATTGGAGGTTCAATGGATAGGAAAATGATCGTCGTCGCCATCGCCACCATCACCTCATGCTTAGCTGATTACTGGAAAGTTCTTTTCTACTTACCGCTATATTCTTACAATGAGGACATTGTAATTGCTAAGTTTGTGGGAGTTTAGTTTAGTTCTTTATTGCATGTTAAGTTTCATGTTTATGTTATGTTATTTTGCATATGTTGTTAATTTAGTTTAGGTTCATTATGTTTGCATTCATGTAGTACAACTGCATAAGTAGTTGCATAGTAGTATAGTTTGAATAACATTATATTCAGTTTCTTGTAAAAAAAAAAAAAATCAAAAAAAATCAAAAATTCAGAAATAATAGTTAGTTACTATGTTCATCTTGGATGAGTCCAATTTGTTTGATAATTACTGATCTATTTTTTGTGATGATGAGAATGGGATTGAGTAGACAAGTATAGTCTTGATTATTAGAACTTTAATGTGATTTCTTATTATTAATTGAATCTTTTCTATTTGAAGCTGGTATAATCAGGTTAGCACGTTAGAGACAACTTTGTTGACTAATTAAGTTTAAATTGATACATAATTAACTTCTTAAGGATAATATTAGTTTGAATAAATGAAAGACATGAACAGGCGGAGATGGCTAAATTTAGACAAAAACTTAAGTTTGGGGGAAAAATTTGGGATATATAAGCTTAAAAAAAAGAAAAGAAAAAAAAATAATAAAAAATGATGAAAAAAATATCGTGGCTAGTCTTGTTGCCTTTGTTGCTTGAGCAAGTACGCCCGAGGGGATTGTCTTTACACCTAACGCCCTAAGGTCTTATATATGGTCTGGGAGTCGTTGGTCGAAAGCTCGTTAAGTGGTAGCACTGTTAGCCTAATGGAATGAGACATTGCACAGTCATGGTTAAAAAAAAATAATAAAACGGGAAAAGAGCAAAAAGCCCCCGTAATGCAAAGTAAAGCATAAGTATCCCAGATTGGACTCTTGAATTTGGTGGAGGTTTGACTTTAGTTTGATCTAGCTTGTTCATGAATTTTGTGAGTTTACACTATATGATGCCTTTAAAGAGATCTATTATGTGTTGTATTTAGCATTATATCAGTTAGCATGGATGTTGAGCACACACGCACTATACCAGTAATAACAGTTTAAGATTTGATGATTGATTAGGAAATTGTTGATTGGTTTTGATATGAAGTATTGTCATGTTTATTTCATTTCGCTGAGGTCGGTTGAATAGACTTGTGTTTATCAATATTGCTGGATTTGTAGGCATATAGATTAGTTGCATTCTATTGCATTGCATTGCATTTTTGTTTTATTGTTGCTTGAGGACAAGCAAATGTTTAAGTTTGGGGGTATTTGATAAGTAGGTTTTATACCTAGTTATCCGGTATCTATTACTTGAATTATTTGCTTACACTCATGTTTTTTAATTACTTTTGATGCATTTTGTGTTCATTTTGTAGATTACATGTTTGGGAGCTGTGTGAGCGACTATTGGTTTGAAAACGCAAGAAAAAAGCCATCCGGACATCATTTGTGCTTTCATGTTTAATTCATGTTCTTGGTTTGGAACTTAGACTATATTGTATAGCTTCTTTTTAGCTTTCCGGAACATCTTGAATCATTCCAATCGGAGTTCGGATGCAAGAGTTATGACATTTGTACCAACGGACGTTGAATTTTGCTATTTTGGGTGGTCATTTGCATAACAGTTACTTCCAGTCAAATTTATACCTTCATCCGTTCGTTATTTCTGAAACCTCAAAGAATAAAAGTTGTAGAGCTCGTCGATAGCTTCGATTTGATAGGTGGCAGGCCCCGTAACTCCTCCCGGATCAAAAGTTATGACCATTTTACCAGAGGACACTACAGCAGAAAAAATAATTAGCAGCTTGCACCCAAGCCAGGGCTTGCTCTTTTATGCCTTATACCCAAGCCGGGGCTTGGGGTCTTGAATCAAAATCAGTAGCATAGCAAGCCGGGGTTTGCTATTTAGAAGGCAATACCCAAGCTGGGGCTTGGGTATGCGCAGAAAGAGTAGATTTTGTCCAAATTTGAGTCCGTTAAGGATTGATTCGAGCTGTTTGACTCAAGAACTCGCAAGAGGACTTAAAGACATATAAAGAGGCATATAAAAGGAGGAGAATTACAAGGATTAGAGGAATTTTTTGGAAGAATTCAATTAGATTAGATTAGAGTAGATTGGGAAAAACCCTAGTTTTTATTAGATTTGGAGGTTGAAGCAACTTGGAGACCATTAAAGATTCAAAGTAGGAGCAAGGAGATAGCATCAAATCTATAGACAATAGATTTTATCTTCTTATCTTCTTCTATCTTTGTCTTTTAATGTGTATTCAAGTTTGGATTCTTAATTTTAATTCAATGAACTAATTCTTTGTTTGAGATTACAATGGATCTTATTATGTAGTTTATTTTAATATGCTTCAATATCAATTATTATGTTCTATTGTGAGGATTGTCTATTGTGATTTGAGCTTAATTGCTTAATTTCCTAGCTAATAATTACCGTGATAATCTATATGAACTCGAGAGATGAAGTATAAATTTAGATCTGATCACGATAGCATGTGTTTGTGATTTCTACATAGATGGAATTTATGATTCGTGTTTAGGATAGAGATATGCCTTTACGCCATATGTAATCTTATAGAGAACTTGTGCTTTAAATCCTTTTTAATTGTAATTCACATAGAGATATAGTGGATTAGTGGATTAATTCTATCAATTGTGGATTTAAGTAAGTATGAGTATTATGCATCGAGAGGTGGTTTTATCTACTTTAGTGTTCTTGATTAACAATTCAGGATAGAAAATAATTAATGAGAAGTGTGTTAACTTAAATGAAGCAATAAGTGAAGTTGTGATCTTAAATCTCCATAACCTGATTTGTAATTACTGGTAATTAAAATTAGTTTAATTAAGTAATTTACTTTATAACATTAAATTAATTGTTTAAATAAAATTAGTTTGGTTAAGAGTTAGTATTTGGTAATTTGTATTAATAATTCCTCGTGGGAACGATACTCTACTTTCAATGTAGTACTTGTTGATCACGTATACTTGCGTGTTATGCGTAACTAGATTTTACCCAACATAACGACCGCTCTGTCTTCCATAATTCCTCTAAAAGAAATACTTTACTTCAGAGTTCTTGAACTTCTATAGATAGCTGATCTTGTTTTCCAACTTTGATCTTATTCTTTAACTCCACCTTAGCTTCTTTAGACTCTGCCTCCTTATCACCACTCAGATACATCTCGGGATAATCATCATGATCACTCCCGAGATTAACCATGGGTTCATCTTTTCCTATTTCTTCGACTGACTCGCTTTGTGCTGGCACCTCGGTTACTGGCACTGGTGCGACAGCCGCTGGCATCTCCGTACTCATCTTATCTTCTCCAGACATCCTACAATCAGTTTAAACAACTTGATTAATACTCAATTAGTACAATCTTCTCACACTATGTGTCCACTTATCTCATTATTGATACACTTTTGCAATCCCTCACTTAGTACTCTAAATGAGTATTCTCTATCTCGCTCATGGTTATAATCCTAGGGTTTTCCCCACCCCACTTAAGGTTTATAACCTACATATTTGATACCAATCTGTGACACCCCCAAATTCGGGTTACTTGACCCCCGAATTTGGTGCTCACGATCCACAATATAAAAAACATTTAACTACCCATTTAATTTATAAATAGTAATACATAAGTCATTAACAGAGATTGTTAATACAATACCCCAGGTTCTCTAACCTTAACATTACAAACATACCCTTTTGATATACATAAAGGGTTTACAAACAACATAATAAATATGTTAATCATAACTAATTTATAACCACGCCTTTTCCTTTGTCCTACGTAGCACCTCCTGCCACTTCGTACCTAGCTGAAATATTTTATTTAGCAAGGGTGAGCAACAAGGTTGCCCCGCAAGTTAAGATATACAGTGAATGTATAATAATTAGAACAACAAACTATCTACTTTGATAGAATAAAACCAAAGTTCGGGGAACTTTGAAATAACTGAATAATTCGTTAATTAATAACAAGTCTTCTCGCATTCTATGCAACACGATAATTTGATAATGAAAGAGTACAACTGTAACAACCCGGGTCAAATCCCGAGTTCGGAACAAATCTTGGGTCAAATCCCAAGTCCGAATCGAATCAAATCCATCCAAATAAGGCCTCAAACTACTGGCCCAATAGTATCTTCTTGGGTCAACTTAGCCCACCACAGGCTCACCCAAAAGGTCATGACTTGAAGGTACTATTGCTAGTAACTTATTTCCTTATATGTAGACAAATTTTTCCCCTATCTTTCGATGTGGGACTAGGGTGTTACAAACTCCCCCACTTAAATTTTTGATGTCCCCGTCAGAACCGATTACACACATAGCCCAAAGATCTTTGCCTCTCTAGCCATTGTGGGATAATACCGACTGACTTCGTGTCCCCACCTCCAGACCTCCATCTCTCCATTGTGGGATAATACCACTAGCCTTCGTGTCCCCACATCCAGCAACCCGATCGAATGACTCGACCTGAGCTTTCGAGAGTCGACTCTGATACCATATGTAACAACCCGGGTCAAATCTCGAGTTCGAAACAAATCTTGGGTCAATTCCTAAGTTCGAATCAAATCCATCAAAATAAGGCCTCAAACTACTGGCCCAATAGTATCTTCTTGGGTCAACTTAGCCTACCACAGACTCACCCAAAAGGTCATGACTTGAAGGTACTATTGGTAGTAACTTATTTCCTTATATGCAGATAAATTTTTCCCCTATCTTTTGATGTGGGACTGGGGTGTTACAACAATGCTTTCAAATTTTCTACGATATTCTAATGAATAATCAAGAATCAATTCTACGCAATAAAAAAATGGAATTTTTTCCAGATTTATGCTGAGTGATCCATTGGATCTTGAACTTCTCTTCTCGAGTAACTATCAAAGATTGGACTTTGATATACCCAGGTGTATTAGATAACCATAAAGATTAAATCATACCCCTTTGCAAGTACTCAGAGTCGGCCAACTCCTTGTACCCTATATTATGCATAATACTTACACACGCGCAAATGTCAAATTTACGACCAATAAAATGTTCCCTTTGTATAAAAGGTTGTTCTTCTAAATCTCAGAATCAAGATTTTTATTTAACAACGAAATACTGTGATTTCAAATTCTAATTACTTATCGATCTAGCCAAAATAATTGGCATCGATCTGTCATTAATAATTGAATTCTCTTCTCGAACCTATCAAGTTCTAACAAATGTTCGTCTAGCCAGAATAATTAGCTAAGACATTTCTCAACATAATTTAATAGTAAACAGGAATTATCTGTACTGTCAATACTAGCTTCTACGGATATGAATATCCAACAACAATTATTCTACAAGTATATTCTCAGAATCAACAATTCAATTTGAATTAATAAGCATGCACTAACTGCGAATAATCAACAAAAAATTCTTGAACGTTGTCTAATTAACAATAATTAACCACCATAATAATTGAACAATGTTAACTCAAGGTTAAGTTAAGGAAACTTTCCTTCTTCGTTGATTACAGCTACACAAAATACTTATCTACGTTCGTAAGACCTATAACCAATAATATCGGTCTCACAATTAGCACAATAATTTATAACACATAATACTGTAATTCACAATCAATCTTCTCCTAGACACATTACCACATAGCCACATCAGTGTTTATAACCTATATAAACACTTAACAAGTCTAACATTTGATGCAGTTAGACTTGATCCATTTCTGTTCTCGATCACCTATCCAAACAATTAACACAGTTATTGTCAATTAAATTCGGTTTCTAAGCTTCAATATTAATTTAGAGAAGTCAATTATCCATTATAATATTTTTCAGAAGCTTTTAATAATTAACAAATAATTATTATAATTTATAATAATTTTTTAAACATCGGAATCATTTTAAATGATTTAATTATCAAATAATCTTATCATCATTAATATTTAATAATATAAAAATATTAATGACATACTTATCAAAATATTAAAGTTATTATCAATAACTTAAAATATTTTAAATCAACAATATTCCACTCAAATAATTTTTAAAATAACTAAAATCATTTTTAAATCATCACCATTAATATTTAAATATTAACGAAATTATCATCCAAATATTAAAAGTCATTAATTATAACTTAAAATAATTTTAAATCATTTTCTCATTTTTAAATTAATAAAATCATTTTTAATTCATTTATTTAATATAATAATTAAATAAATCTAATATCATTAATATTAATTTATTAATGAGAATTCTCCAAAATATTGAAAATTATATTTTATAATTCAAAATATTTTCTAATACTTTATTCTCATTTAAAATGATTTTTAAAATATTAAAATCATTTTAACTCATTTATTAAATATAATAATTAAATAAATCTAATATCATTAATAATAAATTATTAATAAAAATTCTCCAAAAATATTAAAATTTATATTTTATAACTCAAAATATTTTTAAATACATTATTCTTATTTAAAATGATTTTTCATAATATTAAATCATTTTCCTCTAATTTATTTAATACATTAATCAAATAAATTAAATACTTTTAATATTTAAATAATTATAAATATTAAAGAAAAATATTCCAATTGGTCAAAAATTATTTTTCATAATTAAAAATAATTTTTAAAACCATTTTTATAATTTATTTTCTATTTTTAATCTTTTTTTGGAAATTATGAAAATAAAATTAAATAAACCGTTGCTATTGGCCTTTAGCGACACATTCTGTAGTCTTAGGTGTTCTTGGCTCAAGAACACTGACAAAGTCAGTGTTCAAGGTCTTTACTTTGACCAGATTTAATTTTCAGTCCAGGCATGTTATGGACCAACTAATGCTTATAGAGCGTAGTACTATTGTAACATTACATTTTCCCACAACTAGATAGGTCATACAACATCACACTAGGAAGATCTGAGTCTTCAAAGTTCATGTCAGAACGTTTCTAGGTTTCCCAGAAACCCAGGCTGTTCAAGTAGGCACTTTCCAGATCTATTAATTTGGTGTTCTGTTCATTAGTTTGTTGATTTCCTGGTTCAAACATATAGTAGACATGACAAGGAACAACACTTCAACAATAGATCAATTAAACAACAACCAAAACACAAATTACAGCTCAGTCAAACTTTGTCAGAACAGGTGTTCATAGAGTTTCTTGAAATTCCCAGAAATGCCAAATCAGGCTCGGATGGCTACTTTGACAGCTCACTCCATTCGATCTATTGCTTGTTTAAAGGATCTAAAGACATGAATCTAAAGTTCATACAACAGGCTACAAGTCTAATACAACAACAACACCAAACAGTATAAAACCTGACAGATCTTAAGCCCACAAAACGTTGTCAGACGTTGACTATGGCTTTCCGGGTTACCCAGAATTGGCCCGGTCATGCCCAGTCAACGGGTTTTTACCGTTAATAACTTCAAATTCAGACATCAAATGATACTGATTCCACTTGCAGATTAAAGACCACATTATATGTGACGCCCCCAAAATAGGTACACATAACCCATCTTGGGTCGTCAGATACAAGGTACTGAATACAAATACAAATTAATTATACAATAGTCGTGTAAAATAAGACAAAACATAAATTGAGAGTTTTAATAAGAATATTGTCATCTAGACAATTCCACACTCAAAGGAGTCCTCAATACATTTATTGTCACACCATTTAACAGAATAGTGAGGACTACTAATACTATCATCTGGACCGTCACTTCGTTCCCCGACTAGTCCTGGCTACGTTCTCATTTCCTGAAGAGAACAGTGAAAGAAAGGGGTGAGCTCAACTAGCCCAGTAGGAAATATTATGACTAAGATAATGCAGAATAAATTATCATTAGTCTTCAATAATGTTAAACTGATAAAATACAATAGACATCAAGTTTAACTGCAGTGGAATAAGCAATCCATTAGAAGAGTCAAGTAGAGCATGATATCTACTATCTTCTATGATTTAAAATGTTTTCATCAATTTTTATCATTTGAGACTCGATTTTAATAGATAAACCACATCATCGAGTCATCCCCTCGCTTACGGGCCAAGGATATTCATTAAATTATCAATGGTCATGACTATACCGAATAATCCTCGGTCATAATCATACCAAAAAGCGTAAAATCAATACACTAAAGGCCACTGAGGACTTTTACCACATCATTTATAACATTACATGTCATGATTATACCGAATAATCCCTGGTCATAATCATACCAAGTCCATCTATGCACGTAAGCCAAAGATGACTTTCATCACAATATAAGCATGAGGATGATGACAATGACATAATAATTCAATAAAACAAGTTCAAGAATAAATTTTAAAGATTTATAAGTTAATTTATCCTAAACTCAATAATGTCCAAATTGTCAACATGATACTGCTATGTGGAGTAAAATTCAAGAATGCTCAGAAGAATATTTCCATGAAAAGATACTGGATGAAGTGCAAATATCAAAGATATTGCACTAATTTCATGGAGTATAGAAGCCAAAATTTTAACCAAATGAGTATCATAGAATATATGAAACTGCAATGGATTTTCACCCGCCATGTCGTAATCCACGTAGACAGATCATTTCCACAATTTAATAAGAAATAAATACGAAGGGTCATTCACCATGCATGTGGTAATCCACATAGACATGTTATTCCAATAGAATAATAAAGAATGGAATAACAGAAGAATTCACCATGCATGCGATAGACCGCACAGACATGTTATTTCAACAGAATAGTAAATAATGGAACCAGGTTATGCGTAAACGCACAGACATGATATTCCAACAAAATAATAGAGAATGGAATAACAAAAGACTTTATCAGAATTTCTGGTGTGATTTCAATTCAAACTAAGCATCCTATTTATAGGAAAATAGAAAGGATACAATGTAATAAAATATAATATATATATATATATTTATATATTTTATTTAAAATCTAATAAAAAAATAACATTATAAAAGTATTCTGTTTTATATAAAAAGATTTTACTATGCAAACACTATGCAGTCTTATGCAAATACTATGCATAATAAAATATATTATATTATAATTATTGTCTAATAAAATAAATAACTTTATAAAAGTATTTTGTTTTATATAAAAAGATTTTACTATGCAAAACACTATCATAATAAAATATATTATATTCTAATTATTGTCTAATAAAACAAATAACTTTATAAAAGTATTACATTTTATATAAAAAGCTTTACATTTTATTACATTAATAATACTAATAAAATAAAAATATATATATATATATATATATATATATATATATATATATATATAAACTTCCGTGACTTCATCAAAAGACATCTCAATATATTTAATGTTTGCTTTCCAATAAGGATTTCTCCCTATTGGCGTGCAATTAGGTGACCAAACCTCTCCTTGGCAGAACTTCTAGACATCGTTAATATTGAAAATAATAATATTAATAACTTTGTTATCTCAATTATTGATTTAATAATATATAAAATATCGACAATAATTGAATCAAATAACGTGAGATACTATGCAACAATTATTGTAGCAATAATTGAACAAAAGCGAAAGTGACTTCTCACGTAAGCATCAATAATCAATACAGTGTGCTACTATGCAACCACGCGTATTACTTTACTTTTAACACCGGGTGTTTCAACAGTTAATGGTAAAACTTCCGCCGTTATTTTCTTAAAAATATTATTGTCGTTTTCTCAATCTGACAATAATTTTGTTGTGGGGTCCACCAATGATTGTACCGTCGTACGAATATTCCTTGTTAAAACGAATATTCCCCGACCAATCGAATATTATATATCAACTTGCATACTTTTCAAAATTTCTAAATATTACCCACAACTATAACATTATATCAAATTTACTCCATAATATTCAAAAAAGATATTTATTGAAAATTCATCTTTTTTCATAAAAGTTGGGGTCTTACAACCTCCCCTTCTTATGAAATTTTGCCCTCGAAATTAGGGTATTTACCTGGTTTGTCGAAGATGTAAGGATACCTTGATTTTATTTCAGATTCTAACTCCCAGGTCATTTCCTCAACATCGTGATTTCTCCACAAACCTTGACTTGAGGTATAACCTTGGAGCGTAGAATATGTTCCTTCTTATCCAAGATTTGAATGAAAATCTCTTCATACATTAAATCTTCCGCTATTTCGTCCGGTTTTAACCCAATAATGTGGTTCGGGTCTTTCACATATTTACGTAACATGGATATATGAAAAAAGTTATGAACACGAGATATACTTGGATGTAAAGCGAGTCTATAGGCCACAGCTCCTACTCGATCAAGGATTAAAAATGGGCCAATGAATCAATGATTGAGCTTTCCTCTCTTTCCAAATCTCGTAACTCCTTTCCATGGAGCAACACGTAACAACACATGATCTCCAATATCGATTTCCACGTCCTTTCGATGAAGATCAACATAACTCTTTTGTCGATCTTGTGAAGTTTTTATACGTTATCAGATCATTTGAATCTTTTCTGTAGTCATACATACTAACTCCAGTCCCAACAACGTTGCTTCACCCACCTCACCCCAGCATACTGAAGAACGACACTTTCTTCCATACAACGCTTCGAATGGAGCCATGCCAATACTTGCTTGATAGCTGTTGTTGTAGGAAAACTCCACCAACGGTAAGAACTTGTCCCAACATCCCTTGAAGTCAAGGACACAGAGTCTTAATAAATCCTCAAGAGTTTGAATAGTCCTCTCTGATTGTCCGTCCGTCTGAGGATGATATGCCGAACTAAATCGTAAATCCGTGCCCATAGCTTTTTGCAAACTAACCCAAAATCTTGAAGTGAATCTTGGGTCTCAATCAGAAACTATCGATACTAGCATACCATGCAGTCTTACAATCTCGTTTATGTACATACGAGCAAGACGTTCAAGTGTATAAGTTTCTCGTATTGGTAAGAAGTGAGCAGACTTGGTCAATCTATCAACAATGACCCAAATTGCATCTATGCCTTGAGAAACCTTGGGAAAACCGATGTGAAATCCACGGTAATGTACTCCCACTTCCATTACGGAATTTCAAGTGGTTGCAATGGACCTTTTGGCACTTGATGCTCGCACTTGACTCGTTGACAAGTTAGACACCTTGAGATAAACAAAGCTATATCTCTCTCTTCATATTGCTCCACCAAAATGTATGACGAAGATCACGATACATTTTGGTACTCCCAGGATGGATTGCAAACGGCGTGTTGTGCGCCTCCATCATGAGTTTATACTTTAAATCAGGGTCATTAGGAACACAAAGTCTGGAGTTGACTCGAAGTATTCCTTCTTCATCGATTCTTGCTTCCGGCATAGCACCTTCTTGCACTTTCTTCCTCATACGCATCAGCTCCAGGTCTGTAGCTTGAGCAGCTTTAACTTTATCAATTAAAGTTGATTCTACTCGTATATTCGCAATCATCACATGGGTCCCTGGAGTCTTTAAATCTAACTCCATCCTTTGTAAGTCATACAAAATGGCCTTTGCATTGACAATATTTCACTCGTACCCCCATATGATCTTCTACTTAATGCGTTAGCTACCACGTTCGCTTTTCCAAGGTGGTATTGGATGGTATGATCATAATCTTTCAACAGTTTAAGCCAACGTCGTTGTCGCATGTTGAGTTCCTTTTGAGTGAAGAAGTATTTGAGGCTTTTATGATCCGTAAAGATCTCCACTTTCTCCCCATACAAGTAATGCCTCCAAATTTTAAGTGCGAAGACAACAAATGCTAACTCTAGATTATGAGTAGGATATTTCCTCTCATATTCTTTGAGTTCTTAGAGAGGCATAAAGCTATGACTTTCCATGTCTTTGTATGAGAACACATCCTAACCCCTTTGCTCAAGCATCATTTGTAGATGACAAATCCCTCCGAGGCAGGATGGTATTGTCGAGCAGTCTTTGAAATGAGTCTTCTCTTGAGTTCATGAAAACTCTTCTCACATTCTTCGCTCCAACCAAACTTTATATCTTTCCAAGTCAAATTTGAGTTAATGGAGTAACAATTCAAGAAAATCCTTCCACGAATCTCCGATAATAACCAGCTAAACCGAGAAAGCTACGTCCTTCGGTCACTGATTTAGGTTGCTCCCAGCTTTGAATTGCTTCAATCTTTACTGGGTCAACAGATATTCCATGACTTGATACTACGTGCCCAAGGAATGCTACTTCCTCAAGCCAGAACTCGCATTTCTTCAACTTGGCATAAAGCTTATTTTCACGAAGCTTTTGGAGTATCAGCCTCAAGTGTTGCTCATGATCTTCATGATTTTTGGAATATATGAGAATGCCATCAATAAAGACGACCACAAAGTGATTCAAATATTCATTAAATACTCGGTTCAGCATATCCATGAAGGTAGCAGGAGCATTAGTCAATCCAAAAGACATAACTAGGAATTCATAATGCCCGTACCGAGTTCTGAAAGCCGTCTTTGGAATGTCATCGGTTCTAATCTTCAATTGGTGATATCCGAAATGAAGATCAATCTCTGAAAAAAATTTGGTGCCTTGCAACTAGTCAAATAGGTCATCAATGCGAGGAAATGGATATCTATTTTTGATAGTGACATGGTTTAACTCCCGATAATCAATACAAAGTCGCATACTCCCATCTTTCTTCTTCACGAATAAAATAGGAGCACCCCAAGGAGAGACGATTAGGGACCTAATGAAACCGATGTCTAACAATTCATGCGGTTGGGTCTTTAACTCACGAAGTTCAATAGAGCCATTCGATATGGGGGGCTTTGGAAATGGGTTTTGTACTTAGGGTTCGAGGTCGATACAAAATTCAATTTCACGCCTGGGGTAGGCGAGAATTTTTTAAAGAATACGTCAGGAAATTCATTAACAATAGAAATATCATTCAAAACTGACGTGTTTTTGTTTAGATTCGTGACATGAGCTGAGAAAGCTTGACATCCATTTTTTAATAAACGAATAGCTTTATGGCTTGAGATGACAGTGATGGATTTTAATGGTTTGGTTGCTTGAATTCGCATAATAGGTTGGTTAGGAATATGAAAGCTAACAACCTTACGAAAATAATCAATTTTTGCATGATGAGTAGTTAACCAATCAATCCCTAGAATCACATCAAATTCAAGTATTTTTAAAGAAATAAGATCGACAAGTAACATGCGGTTACCGATTTGAATCAAACAAGACTTATAAACCGTGGATGTAATGAAGGTTTCTCCCAACGAAGTTTCAACAGATAAATCAAAGTCTAATTTCTCCGGAGTCAAATTTAAATGTTGAGCGTAAGTAGGAGAAATAAAGGAATGGGTAGAACCGGTATCAAATAAATTATAAACTTCGATATAGTTTATGATTAGCTTACCCGTGATCACCTCGTTCAGATTCCTTGCTTTTTGGGAGGTTAGGACAAACGCTCTCCCTTGAACTACCAGTTTTGTCTTGTCCGGGACACCCTTGGATGCCTCCATCCCAGCTGGACTTGACTTTGGTGCACGACAAAATCGAACTAGGTGACCTTCTTTTCCACAATTGTAACATGCTTTGGACTGCATCGTGCAGTTTGAACTTATGTGTCCTTCCCCTTCACATTTGTAACATACGACCGGCGGTCGCTCTCCTTCCTTAATAGCGGGTGCTGGTGCTGACGTCTTTCCTTCTTTGTTGAACCTTCTCTTCTTGAACTTTTCACTCCTATTGTCTTGGCCATTATTACCACCGAAGTGGTTATCATTTCTGGCATGTTGATTCCCTCCACATTTGTTATCACCGCTTCGATGACTGCTATTGGTATTATTAACTTGTCGGCTGCTCTCTCTTGGTCGGGTTGACTCATTATTGCACTCCAATAACTGAGCCCTATTCACAACATCTGAATGCAAACACAGTTTATGAGAGATAAGGTATTGACGTATCTCGGGTTTCAAACCTCTTAGAAACATCCGCGTTATTCTCTCCTCATTATCAACCACGGTCATATTGTTTTGCTCAAGCTTGATGAAGTCCACCTCTTTTATGTGATGAATACTTTCAGGAAAGTACTTGTCGTTGAACAAATCTTGGAACTTCTCCTAAGACATCTTCAGTGCGACAGGTTGAGTACACTTTACAGATTCCCACCAGTAATCTGCCTCTGCACGCAACATGAAGATGGAAAAGGGAACCTTTTGTTCCTCGGAGCATCCCAAGACAACAAATATCTTGTTGATCTGCTTTATCCACGTCTCCGCCTTAAGTGGTTTTGGCTCTCCAAAAAACTCCGGTGGTCCCAGCTCCTTGAACTGCTTAGCGGTGACCGTCCGAGAGTTGTCAGTGTTTCCACCTACATTTTGGACAGGAGCCGCTCTTGCCTGATGTTGCATGAATTGCATAAAGCCTCTGAACATCCCATCCTTCACCATTTCATCGGTGTTATTGTTTTCATGAGGATTATTGTCTTCCTGTTGCATATTACCCTGGGCATTGATCGTTGGTGACTCAACGGTCTCATGTGCTTCATTGCTTATCTTAACATTTTCGGATGCCATTTTCAAATACTGCCACAAAACAAGGGTTAATTAACATATCACATATTATCTCTATACTCTGACCGACCAATTAAATACCAAATAAACATAGGTAGGTCATACTAGCGAAGGAATTCCTCGTCTCTCCCATCCTAGTTCTTGTCTCACATCTCAGCCAGGGATCATATCCCTAAGCTTTGATACCAACTGTGACGCCCCCAAAATAGGTACACATCACCCATCTTTGGTGCGCAAATAGTCAAGGTAATCGAATACAAATACAAACTAATTATACAACGAAATGTGTAAAATACGACAAAACATAAATTGAGAGTTTTAATAAGAATATTGTCATCTAGACAATATCCACACTCAAAGGAGTCCTTAATACATTTATTGTCACACTATTTAATAGAATAGTGAGGACTACTAATACTATCATCTAGATCGTCACTCCGTTGCCCGACTAGTCCCGGCTATGTTCTCATTTCCTGAAGAGAACAGTGAAAGAAAGGGGTGAGCTCAACTAGCCCAGTAGGAAATATTATGAATAAGGTAATGCAGAATAAATTATCATTAGTCTTCAACAATGTTAAACTGATAAAATACAATAGACATCAAGTTTAACTACAGCGGAATAAGCAATCCATTAGAAGAGTTAAGTAGAGCATGATATCTACTATCTTCTTTGATTTAAAATGTTTTCATCAATTTTTATCGCTGAGACTCAGCTTAATAGATAAACCACATCATCGAGTCATCCCTACTTTATGGGCCAAGGATATTCATTAAATTATCAATGGTCATGACTATACCGAATAATCCCTAGTCATAATCATACCAAAAACTGTGCGTCAATACAATACAGGCCACTGAGGACTTTTACCACATCATTTATAACATTACAGGTCATGATTATACCGAATAATCCCTGGTCATAATCATACCAAGTCCATCTATGCACGTAAGCCAAAGATGACTTTCGTCACAATATAAGCATGAGGATGATGATAATGACATAATAATTCAATAATGGAACCAGGTCATGCGTAAACGCACAAACATGATATTCCAACAGAATAATAGAGAATTGAATAACAAAAGACTTTATCAGGCATGTGATAGACCGCACAGACAGGTTATTCCAACAGCATAATAAAGAATTGAATAACAGAAGAATTTCACCATGTATGCTGTACTTTGCATATACAGGTTATTCCAACAGAATAATAAGGAATGAAATAATGAAGAATTTCACCGTGTATGCGGTGATTGATATACAAAAGTTATTCCAATGAATAATAAAGAATGGAATAATGAAGTTCTTTTCATGAATATGAAAGAAAAATAATACCCTTACGTTATAAGAAAGAGTACTCAAACCGGGTAGTAGGTGGATATACTTGAAGAAACTTGCAGACCACGCGCAAAGCTTCTTAAAACTCTAAAGAAATACACTCAAGATTATAGAAGAGATTTCTACGAATTTGTGGTGTGATTTCAATTCTAACTATGCATCCTATTTATAGAAAAATTGAAAGGATACTATGTAATAAAATATATATATATATATATATATATATATGTATATATTTTATTTAAAATCTAATAAAATAATTAACTTTATAAAAGTATTCTATTTTATATAAAAAGATTTTACTATGCAAACACTATATCAGTAGTACTTATGCATAATAAAATATATTATATTCTAATTATTTTCTAATAAAACAAATAACTTTATAAAAGTATTACATTTTTTATATAAAAGATTTTATTATGAATATACTATGCAAAACACTATGCATAATAAAATATATTATATTCTAATTATTATCTAATAAAATAAATAACTTTATAAAAGTATTACATTTTATATAAAAAGCTTTTCTGCATTTTATTAAATTAATAATACTAATAAAACAAAATTTATATATATATATATATATATATATATATAAACTTAGTGACTTCAAAAAAAGACACCTCAATATATTTAACAACATTTATTATCATTATTATAATTCACAATATTAATCGACCAGGTCGTTCCAAGGAAAGAGGGGGCTTTTCAATAAGGATTTCTCCCTATTGGTGCAAAATTAGGTGACCAAACCTCTCCCTGATAGAACTTCTAGACATCGTTAATATTGCAAATAATAATATTAATAACTTTGTTATCTCAATTATTGATTTAATAATATATAAAATATCGACAATAATTGAATCAAATAAGCGTGAGATCTTATCAGACAATTCTTGTAGCAATAATTGAACAAAACTGAGTGACTTCTCATGTAAGCATCAATAATCAATACCGTGTGCTACTATGTAACCACACGTATTATTGTACTTTTAACACCGGATGTTTCAACAGTTAATGGTAAAATTTTTGCCGTTATTTTCATAAAAATATTTTTGTCATTTTCTTAATCCGACAATAATTTCGTTCTGGGGTTCACCAATGATTGTGCCGTCGTACGAATATTCCCTGTTAAAACGAATATTCCCTGACCAATCGAATATTATATAACAACTTGCATACTTTTCAAAATTTCTAAATATTACCCACAACTATAACATTATATCAAATTTACTCCATAATATTTAAAAATGATATTTATTGAAAATTCATCTTTGTTCATAAAAGTTGGGGTCTTACATTATAAGCTACACATAACAACTTTAAAACATCAAAAACCATAAACGTACAAGAATCTGTGGCTCCTGACATTATCTTGTCAGGCCATAAATTTTGTTCTTGGACAGTTTTTGAAAAACATCATTTTAAAGCTATTTGATGTTATGGATCCATCATGGATCAACATAGATCAACTAAAAACATCTTTTAACACACGCATAAACACAAAAACACAACTTTAAACCTAGCATACAAGATCTAGAATGAGATAGGGTTTATACCTTCTCTTGAATATGCTTGATCTTAGATCTCCTTATCTGTTAATGGTGTTTTAGAGAGGTAATATGTGACTGAAATACTTGAGGAATGCGGAGGTTTAGAGAGAGTATGAGTTGGTGAGAGCAAGTTAGCAAATGAGCAACTTTTTGTAACCTTTCTCTCTTTATTCTTCTGAGACCCCAGATTTTATGAATAAAGATTTAAATTTCTCGAAATATTTTTTGAATATTATGGAATGAATTTGATATAATGTTATAGTTCAGGTAATATTTATAAATTTTGAAATGTATGCAAGTTGTTATATAATATTCGATTGGTGGGAATATTCTTTTTGTTCGGGGAATATCCAGATGACTGACAGATACAATCATTAGTGGACCCCACAACGAAATTCTTGTCGGATTAAGAAAATGACAAAAATATTTTTATGAAAATAACGGCAAAAGTTTTACCGTTAAAACTGTTGAACTACTCGGTAGTAGTAAAGTACAAAGAATACGCTGTGGTTGCATAGTAGTAGCAGACGGTATTGATTATTGATGCTTACGTGAGAAGTCACTCGCTTTGTTCAATTATTGCTTCAAATAATTGTTGCATAGTATCTCACATTATTTGATTCAATTATTGTTGATATTTTATATATTATTAAATCAATAATTAAGATGATGAGTTATTAATATTATTATTTGTAATATTAATGATGTCTAAACGATCTCGCCAAGGAAAGTTGGTCACCTAATTTATGCGCTAATAGGGAGAAATCCTTATCGAAAGCCCTCTTTCACGGGAACGACTGGTCGATTAATATTGTGAATTATAATAATGATGATAAATGTTGTTAAATATATTGAGGTGTCCTTTTATGAAGTCACGAAGTTTATATATATATATATATATATATATATATATATATATAAATTTTGTTTTATTAGTATTATTAATGTAATAAAACAAAAAAGCTTTTTATATAAAATAGAATACTTTTATAAATTTATTTGTTTTATTAGACAATAATTAAAATATAATATATTTTATTATGCATAATGTTTTAACATAGTAAAATCTTTTTATATAAAATATAATACTTTTATAAAGTTATTTGTTTTATTTAGACAATAATTAGAATATATTATATTTTATTATGCATAGTGTTTTATATAATATCTGCATAGTGTGTTTTTTGCATAGTAAAATCTTTTTATATAAAACATACTACTTTTTATAAAGTTATTTGTTTTATTAGCAATAATTAGAATATATTATATTTTATTATGCAGTGTTTGCATAGTGCTCGCATAGTGTTTGCATAGTAAAATCTTTTTATATAAAATAGAATACTTTTATGAAGTTATTTGTTTTATTAGACTATAAATATAATATATATTATATTTTATTGAAAAGATTTTGTTTTATTAGAATAATTTATTAATATTGCATAGTAAATCAATATGGACCGTCCATTTAAAAGTAAATCAATATGGACCATTCATGAAATAGTTACTATTCAGTCCATTCTTCTATAAATAGAAGCTCATTCCTTCATTATTTCTTACGAATTCACTGAAACTCTAGAGAGAGAAACTATAGAAAGAAAGAAGAAAAGTATTTTGCTACTTCACTACTTATATATTCAGTTTCTTCTAAGGTAAGTGGTATTATTTATTTTGTATTCATGAAGAGAACTTCTGTTATTCTATTCTTAATTATTCTGTTGGAATAACCTGTATACGCGGGCTACCCTATACTTGGCGAAATTCTTCTGTTATTCCATTCTTTATTATTCTGTTGGAACATCACATGCGTGCGTTTTCGTATGACCTGGTTCCGTTATTTATTATTCTGATCGAATATCCTGTCGGTGCGTATTACGCCTGACCTGGTTCCATTAATTATTATTCTGTTGGAATAACCTGACTGTGCAGTCTATCGCTTGCATGGTGATTTCTGTTGTTATTCAATTCTTTATTATTTTGTTGGAATATCCTGTCGGTGCGAATTTCTCTTGACCTGGTTCCGTTATTTATTATTCTATTGGAATAACCTGTCTGTGCGATCTATCATATGCCTGGTGATTTCTTTTGTTATTCCATTCTTTATTATACTCAGTTGGTTAAAGTTTTGACTTCTATACTCCATGAAATTAGTGGAATATCCTTGATATTTGCGCTTCATCCAGTATCTTTTTATGGAAATATTATTCTGAGCATTCTTGAATTTTACTCTACAAAGAAGTGTCATATTGACAATTTGGACGTTATTAGTTCCTGGATAAATTAATTCTTGAACTTGTTTTAATGAATTCTTATATCATTGTCAACATGCTCATGCTTATATTATGTTGAAAGCCATCTGTGGCCTGTTGTGCATAGATGGACTTGGTATGATTATGACCAGGGATTATTCGGTATAATCATGATCGTAATGTTACAAATGATGTGGTAAAAGTCCTCATTGGCCCATAGTGCATTGATGGACAGTTGTTGGCATGATCATGACCATTGATGAATACACGAATATCCTTGGCCTGTAGTGCATGGATAATTTGTGGTTGTGATACTAATGAATATCCTTGGCCGTAGTGCAGGGATGATGTGGATTATTTATTAAGTTGAGTCCCAACGATAAAAGTGATGAAAAACCTTTTAAATCATAAAAGATAGTAGATTTTATTCTCTACTGACTCTTTTAATGGATTGCTTGTTCATTGTAGTTAAACTTGATGTTTGTTATATTGTATCAGTTTAACATTGTTGAAGGCTAACGATAATTTATTCTGCATTATCTTAGTCATAATATTTCTTACTGGGCTAGTTGAGCTCACCCTTTCTTTCACTGGTCTCTTCAGGAAATGAGAATATAGCCTAGACTAGTAGGAGAACGGAGTAACGGTCCAGATGATAGCATTAGTAGTCCTCACTATTCTGTTAAATAGTGTGACAATAAATGTAATGAGGACTCCATTGAGTGTGGATATTGTCTAGATGATAATATTCTTATTAAAACTCTTAGATTATGTTATGTCGTATTTTATACGACTGTTGTATAATTAAGTTGTATTTGTATTCAGTACCTTGTATCTGACGACCCAAGATGGGTGATGTGTACCTATTTTGGGGGTGTCACAATTGGTATCAAAGCTTAGGGATATGATCCCTGACTGAGATGTGAGACAAGAACTAGGAGGGGAGAGACGGTGAATTCCTTCGATAGTATGCCCTACCTAAGTTTAATTGGTATTTAATTGGTCGGTCAGAGTATAGGGATAATATGTGATATGATAATTAACCTTTGTTTTGTGGCAGTATTTGAAAATGGCATCCAAGAATGTTGAGAATAGCAATGGAGCACATGAGAACATTGAGTCTCCACATATCAATAATCAAGATAATGTGCAATAGGATGGCGATAATCCTCCTGTAAACAACAACACTGATCAAATGACGAACGACGGTACGCTTAGGAGCTTTTTAGAATTCATGCAACATCAGGCGAAGGCGGCTCTTGTCCAAAATGCAGGTGGAAACACTGGCAACTCTCGGACGGTCACTGTGACGCCCCCAAAATAGGTCCATTCCATCCAACCTATTCTGAGTCGCCAAATACATGGTACAGAAATAACTACAACTTTATTATTACAACATATAAACTGTGAGTTTAAATACAGATATTGCCATCTAGACAATATCCACACGCAAATAAATCCCCATCATAATTATTGATACATTATTTTACAAAAATGTTGAGGACTACTAAACAACTCTCTAGAACCTTCATTCCATACCCAGACTAGTACTCGCTACATTCTCGCCTCACGAGAAGAAAAATGGAACAACAAGGAAAAGGGTGAGCTCAACTAGCCTAGTAAAGAATATTATGACTAAGATAATATACAACAAATTATCGTTAGTCTTCAACAGGGAAAAATCTAATAGAATACAATAGACAACCAGTTTTTAAATCAACAACTGCAGCGGAAACAACAATTCATTAGAAGAGTTAAGTAGAGAATGCAAACTACTATCTTCTATATATGAATTTAAAATTTCATCGTCGATATTTTATCCCTGTAACATCAATCAATATATATATCTGGAATCAAATATTCATCTTTGCACTACAGGCCAAAGATATTAATCAGTCGGTCATGTTCATCTCAACACCTATTCATCTTTGCACTACGGGCCAAAGATATTCATCAAGAAATCAATCATCTTTGCACTACAGGCCAAAGATATTCAGTAATATCATCATTTAAGACTGAGGATGATGAAAAATATTTTTAAAGAAACGAATCCAGTGGAACAAAATGACAAGGATTAATGATTCGTACTTTGTTTTATCCATGTACAAAAATACCTCAAAAATAATCATAGTGGTGTAAAATTCAAGAATGATCAAAACATGGATACAATCAAAGCTAGTATCCAGAATAGATATTTTGGACGAAAAGGAAAATTTTCATTTTTCGATGAATAGTGCCGTATTCGTGAATAGTACCGTATACGTGAATAGTGTCGTATACGTGAATAGTAACTCCGACACCAAAAGATAGAAATTTCACAAAAAAACATCTTCACGCTTCGTGAATAGTACTCATGAATAGTAACTCGTGAATAGTAACTCATGAATAGTTACTCGTGAATAGTAACTCATGAATAGTAACACCGACATGAAAAAAATTCCAAATTTGATTAAAAAGTTCAGATCAATACTTCGGCATAATGATATTGAAGAAATAATATCATTTGAGAAGAAAATAACATCCCTTACCTCGAAAGACAGTACTTCTAGTTGAAACACCGGATATAGGCTATGACTTGAACTTGCACCGTATAGCAACACTCAAAGTATACTCAAAATACTCACAAGAATACGCTCGATAATATAGAGAGAGAAAACTTCAGTTTCTGGTGTGATTTTCAATTCTAACCTAAGCACCCTATTTATAGGAAAATGCTTAGAACACCAAAGTAGAAAATTTATTAAAATATTAATATATATATAATCTTCACGCACACCTTTGAATATGAAATTCAGCAATTGAACACATGCCTCACACATGCAAAAAACGTTTTTTGTAAAAAAAATATTTAAAACTTCAAAAATTAATTATTTTGGAGCTTTAGAACTTCAATAATTCATAATAAATAGCTCTTTTGTCAGAAAATTCGAATCTCGCGAGTTTTTATAGGAAATTCAATTCTCTACAACTTTGCAGAAGAAAGATTTTCCAAATTCCAAACAGAAATTGACCAAAATCCACAAACGGTTGATTTTACAGTCTATAATCAATTTTCGGCCAAGAAATGGGTCCACCAACACACAAAACATGTGTTAAACATTTAATCCAACAAAAATACTCTTCCTCCTCATTTATTCATATATCCCATATTCATTGTAAAAATATCACCATTAATATATTATTAAAATAATATATTTAAATGAATTATTTTATCGAAAAAGATAAAATATTAATTTTCAACAATTGTCACATTAAAAATTTTCTCCATCTATATCCACATAAAATCAATATTTTCTCATCATATAAATCAATAATTAATTATTCACAAATAATATTACTGAGAATCACAAGATCTTGGCAACCGTGTAGTTCTTTAGGAAAGAGGGGCTTTCAATAAGGATCTCTCTCATCTTGGCGCCGCAATTAGGTGACCAAACCTCTCCTTGACAGAACTTTCTAGACATTGCCAATAATGTTATCCAATAATATTATTAGATAATATGAATTATTGCTCAAGATAATGGAAAATACGTGTAATGACAATTTATCAAAAACAAAGTAATATAAAATATCAATGCAAAGCAATTATTGAATCAATAAAATAAAATCTTGAGCAAGAATTACTATAACAATTATTGAGTAAGGCTTCTTACGTAAGAATCAATAATTGGTGCAATACCGCGTGCTTCTGTTCAACAACGCAGATAGTGTGTTTTAACCATAGGGTATTCCAACAAGATAATCGGTAACAACTACGCCCGTTATTTATAAATAACTTATATTTGCGTTTTCCGTCATCCAATCGCTTTTCAGTTATGGGGCCCATAAAGATCAAGGCGTGCATTTAATATTTCTGATGATCATGAATATTCCACGACCAAACAAATATTCCTCGACAATAATGAATATTTTATAACCACTTGCTTATTCAAATATTTATGCATTTTACCCATAACTATCCACATTAATCAAATCAACCCTTACTATTTCAAAATAATAAATAGAGGAAAATAAATTTCATTTATTAATAATTTGGGGTCTACAACCTCCCTCCTTATGAAATTTCGTCCTCGAAATTGGACGCACGATACTGGTGTTTCGCAAATATGAGAATACCTTGCTTTCATTTCCGTTTCCAACTCCCAGGTCATTTCCTCAATAGCATGGTTTCTCCATAAAACTTTAACTTGTGGTATAACCTCAAGACATAGGACATGTTCTTTCCTATCCAAGATCTTGACAGTACCTCCTAAAGACGTTAAGTCTTGGCTATCTCGTCCGGCTCTAACTCAATGACGTGGTTCGGGTCGTCCACATATTTACGTAACATCGATACGTGAAAAACGTTATGAACACGTGTCATACTTGGCGGTAAAACGAGTCTATAGGCCATAGTTCCTATTCGATCGAGAATTTCAAATGGATTAATAAATCGAAGGTTTGAGCTTTCCTCACCTCACCGATTCTCGCTTTTGAAATACAACTTCTCGCACATCCTTCTTCAAATTCATCACCGTGTGTGGCTTGAGCGGCTTTAACTTTATCGATTAAAGTCGATTATACTCATATATCATCACGTGGGTACCTAGAGTTTTCATCTCCATCTCTATTATTTGTAAATTATACGAAATGAGTCTTTGACAATATCGTTTACTCGTGCTTGTATAACGATCTTCTACTCAACACGCCACCTACCACGTTCGCTTTTCCAGGATGGCATGGTCGTAACATGTCTTTGAAATGAGTCTCCTCTTGAGTTCTTCAAGCTCTTCCCACATTCCTTGCTCCATTCGAATTTTGTATTTCTACGAGTCATTGCGTTAATGGAATAGCGATTCGAGAATATCTTTCAACGAATCTCCGATAATAACCAACTAAGCTAGAAAGCTACGTATTTCGATTACCGACTTAGGTTGTTCTCAATCGCGTGACTTATATCCCAACCTTGGATAGACGTCACAATGACACCTATCGATTTACTATCGCATCTAATATGACGTCCCCCTACGGAGAGTTGCGGCTTAGGTGCATTCCACAAAGGAAGTCACCAGATAAAGGCTCATGTACCAAATTTATAGTTGAATTTTTAACTCCACAAGTTCAATAGAGCCATTCGATATGAGATTTTAGAAATGAGTTTTGTCTTGGGTTCAAAGTCGATACAAAATTTAATATCAAAGCTTTGGGAGTAAGCCAAGAAATTATTCAGAAATACGGGAAAAAATCAATAACAACAGGAATATTATTCAAATCTGACGTGTCTTTATTCAAATCCATAACATGGACTATGAAAACTTGACATCCGTAATAAACGAATGACTTCATGGCTTGATATGAAAATGTTTGACTACAATGGTTTGATTGCTTGAATTGAATAATGGTTGCTTGGGAATATGAAAACTAACAACCTTACGAAAGTAATCAATTTGGCATGATGAGTAGTTAACCTTAAAATCACATCAAAAGCAAATATCTCTATAGAAATAAGGTTAACGGTGTAATGTGATAGTGCCAACCTGAATCAAGCAAGATTTCTAAACAACGGATGTAATGAAAGTTTCTCCTAACTGAGTCTCCATAAATAGGTCAAAGTCTAATTTCTCCGTAGTCAAGTTCAAACGTTGAGCGCAAGAAAGAGAGAGATAAAAGAATGGGTAGAACCCAGATTCTAGTAAGGTATAAACTTCACAAGAATTTATAATTAACTAACTCAAGTGCTAACTTCGTTCGGGTTCCTCGCATTTTTATCGGGTCACGACAAACGCTCTTCCGAGAACAGATTGACTTTGACTTTTTTCGGGACATCCTTTTGAGTCACCATTCGTTGGACTGGTTTCGATATCGTACAATCTCGAGCGATATGTCCTTCTTTTCCACAATTATAGCATACCTTAAACTATTTTGGGCAGTTTAGGCTGATATGTCCCTCTTTCCCGCATTTGTAACATACGACCGGTGGTCGTTCTCCTCCCTTAGAACCAGTTGCTGCCAACACTGTCATCTTCACATGGTCGTTATTAAATCTCCTCTTTTTTAAATCTCCTCCTAACTCGCTTCTTCTATTTTCATGGCCATGATTACCACCAGAGTGGTTACCGCCTTTGTCTGTATTCTTCTTTCTCCGTTGGTTATCGTTATTCTGATGACTGCTATCTTCGGTATAATCCTGGTTATGGACCCTCGGTTGAACATACTCGTTATCTCGCTCTAACAACTGAGCCCTGTTGACAACATCTGAATAGAGAGAAAATTTATGAGAAATGAGATACTGACGTATGCCGGGTTTCAAACCTCTCAGAAACATCCGCTTCACACGTTCCTTATTCTCCACCAAATGAGGTGCAAACCTCGATAACTCTCGCATGAACTTCGCCTCGTCTTTGGGACACCTTCATGTTATTCTCGCTCCGATCTAATAAACTCCACTTCCTTCATATGATTTAATACTTTCGTGGAAGTACTTGTCATTGAACTATTCTCAAATGTCTCCCATGACATCGCCGAGTAAATTGGATGGGTACGCTTCACATATTCCCACGAAGAATCGCTTCGCCACTACGGAACATAAAAGTAGCGAATGGAACTTTTCGTTTCTCGTGCATCCCAAGACATCGAATATCTTGGTAATTTGTTTGACCCACGTCTCCGCCTTTAATCGGATCCGGCTTTTCCTGAATTCGTGGTCCCAACTCTTTGAACTGCTTGGCTGTGACCACCCGGGTGTATTGCTATCATTTCCTCCTCGTATTTTGAACACGAGTCTCCCTCGTCGATTTTGCATGAATCGCAAAAAGCTTCTAAACATCCCTCATTCATCATCTCGCTTTCAATGGTGTTGTTTCACTGGGAGGTACATTGCCACTGTTGCACGTTCTCCTCGTTGGTAAGTACATGCATCTCCACGGTCTCATTTACTCCATGTTAATATTCTCATCGACATTCTCAAATCTTCGTCATAAAACAAGGGTTAATTAGGAAATCAATATATCACATAATATCCTATATCTTGACCAACTAACAAATAAGCTTAGGTAGGACACACTAGAGAAGGATTTACTCGTCTCTCCCCTCCTAGTTCTATTCCCTGATCTCCGCCAAAGATCATATCCCTAAGCTCTGATACCAACTGTGACGCCCCCAAAATAGGTCCATTCCATCCAACCCATTCTGAGTCGCCAAATACATGGTACAGAAATAACTACAACTTTATTATTACAACATATAAACTGTGAGTTTAAATACAGATATTGACATCTAGACAATATCCACACGCAAATAAATCCCCATCATAATTATTGATACATTATTTTACAAAAATGGTGAGGACTACTAAACTACTCTCTCTAGAACCTTTATTCCATACCCCGACTAGTACTCGCTACATTCTCGCCTCTTGAGAAGAAAAATGGAACAACAAGGAAAAGGGTGAGCTCAACTAGCCCAGTAAAGAATATTATGACTAAGATAATATACAACAAATTATCGTTAGTCTTCAACAGGGAAAAATCTAATAGAATACAATAGACAACCAGTTTTTAAATCAACAACTGCAGCGGAAACAACAATTCATTAGAAGAGTTAAGTAGAGAATGCAAACTACTATCTTCTATATATGAATTTAAAATTTCATCGTCGATATTTTATCCCTGTAACATCAATCAATATATATATCCGAATCAAATATTCATCTTTGCACTATGTGCCAAAGATATTAATCACTTCGGTCATGTTCATCTCAACACTGCTTATCTTTGACTACGTCAAAGATATTCATCAAGAAATCATTCATCTTTGCACTACAGAAGCCAAAGATATTCAAGAATATCATCATTTAAGATTGAGGATGATGAAAATATTTTTAAAGAAACGAATCCCGTGAAACAAAATGACAAGGATTAAGGATTCGTACCTTTGTTTTATCCATGTACAAAAATACCTCAAAAATAATCATAGTGGTGTAAAATTCAAGAATGATCAAAACATGGATACAATCAAAGCTAGTATCCGTAATAGATATTTTGGACTAAAAGGAAAATTTTCATTTTCGATGAATAGTCTTGAAGATTCGTGAATAGTATCAGATATACGTGAATAAGGTCGATATCGTGAATAGTAACCAGACACACCAAAAGATAGAAATTTCACAAAAAAACATCTTCACGCTTCGTGAATAGTACTCATGAATAGTAACTCGTGAATAGTAACTCATGAATAGTAACCCCGACATGAAAAAAATTCCAAATTTGATTAAAAAGTTCAGATCAATACTTCGGCATAATAATATTGAAGAAATAATATCATTTGAGAAGAAAATAACATCCCTTACCTCGAAAGATAGTACTTCTAGTTGAAACACCGGATATAGGCTATGACTTGAACTTGCACCGTATAGCAACACTCAAAGTATACTCAAAATACTCACAAGAATACGCTCGATAATACAGAGAGAGAAAACTTCAGTTTCTGGTGTGATTTTCAATTCTAACCTAAGCACCCTATTTATAGGAAAATGCTTAGAACACCAAAGTAGAAAATTTATTAAAATAATAATATATATATAATCTTCACGCACACCTTTGAATCTGAAATTCAGCAATTGAACACATGCCTCACACATGCAAAAAACGTTTTTTGTAAAAAAAATATTTAAAACTTCAAAAATTAATTATTTTGGAGCTTCAAAACTTCAATAATTCATAATAAATAGCTCTTTTATCAGAAAATTTGAATCTCGCGAGTTTTTATAGGAAATTCAATTCTCTACAACTTTGCAGAAGAAAGGTTTTCCAAATTCCAAACAGAAATTGACCAAAATCCACAAACGGTTGATTTTACAGTCTATAATCAATTTTCGGTCAAGAAATGGGTCCACCAACACACAAAACATGTGTTAAACATTTAATTCAACAAAAATACTCTTCCTCCTCATTTATTCATATATCCCATATTCATTGTAAAAATATCACCATTAATATATTATTAAAATAATATATTTAAATGAATTATTTTATCAGAAAAAGATAAAATATTAATTTTCAACAATTGTCACATTAAAAATTTTCTCCATCTATATCCACATAAAATCAATATTTTCCTCATCATATAAATCAATAATTAATTATTCACAAATAATATTATGAGAATCACAAGATCTGGTGGCAACTGTGTCGTTCCTGTGAAAGGGGCTTTCAATAAGGATCTCTCCTTCATGGCGCGCAATTAGGTGACCAAGCCTCTCCTTAGACGTAACTTTCTAGATATTGTCAATAATGTTATCCAATAATATTATTAGGATAATATGAATTATTGTCTCGATAATGGAAAATCGTGTAATGACAATTTATTGAAATAACGGTAATATAAAATATCAATGCAAAGAATTATTGAATCAATAAAATAAAATATCGAAGCAGTAATTACTATAACAATTATTGAGTAGTGCCTTCTTACGTAAGAATCAATAATTGGTGCAATACCGTGTCTTCTTGCTCAACAACTCGTATTAGTGAGTTTTAACCAACCGGGTATTCCAACAAGATAATTCAGAATAACTACGCCGTTATTTATAAATAACTTATATTTGTCGTTTTCGTCATCCAATCGCTTTTCGTTATGGGGCCCACAAAAAAGACTGCTACTGTCAGTGCATTTAATATTCCCCGACGAGATTTAATATTCCACGACCAAACGAATATTCCTCGACAATAATGAATATTTTATAACCACTTGCTTATTCGAAATATTTGCGCATTTTACCCATAACTATCCACATTAATCAAATCAACTCTTACTATTTCAAAATAATAAATAGAGGAAAATAAATTTCATTTATTAATAATTTGGGGTCTTACAGTCACCGCTAAGCAGTTCAAGGAACTGGGACCACCAGAGTTTTTTGGAGAGCCAAAACCACTTAAGGCAAAGACGTGGATAAAGAAGATCTGCAAGATATTTGATGTCTTGGGATGCTCCGAGGAGCAAAAGGTTCCCTTTGCCACCTTCATGTTGCGAGCAGAGGCAGATTACTGGTGGAAATCTGTAAAGCGTACTCAAATTGCCGCACTAAAGATGACTTGGGAGAAGTTCCAAGAATTATTCAACGACAAGTACTTTCCCGAAAGTATTCCTCACATGAAAGAGGTAGAGTTCATCAAGCTGGAGCAAAATAACATGCTCGTATCGCAGTACGAAGCCAAGTTTGCCGAGTTGTTCCGATTTGCGTCCCATTTGGTTGATAATGAGGAGAGAATGACGCGAATGTTTCTAAGAGGTTTGAAACCCGAGATACGTCAATATCTTATCTCTCATAAATTGTGTTTGTATTCAGATGTTGTTAATAGGGCTCAGTTATTGGAGCGCGATAATGAGTCAACCCAACCAGAAGAGAGCAGCCAACAAAATGATAATACTAGTGATAGCAGTCATCGAAGCGGTGACAATAAATGTGGAGGGAATCAACATGCCAGAAATGGTAACCACTTCGGTGAGAATCATGGCCAAAATAATAAGAATGGACATTTCAAGAAGAGGAGATTCAAAAATGATGGAAAGACGTCAGCATCAACACCCGTTGTTAAAGAAGGAGAACAACCACCTATCATATACTTCAAATGTGGAGGGGAGGGACACATCAGTCCAAACTGCGCGATGCCATCAAAAGCATGTTATAATTGTGGAAGAGAAGGTCACTTAGCCCAATTTTGTCGTGCACCAAAGTTAAGTCCAGCTGGGATGGAGGCATTAAAGGCCGTCCCAGACAAGATAAAACCAGTAGTTTAAGTGAGAGCGTTTATCGAGGAACCCGAGCAAAGTTATCACGGGTAAGTTAATCATAAACTCTTGCGAAGTCTATACTTATTCGATACCGATTCTACCCACTCTTGTATTTCACCTAGTTGTGTTCAACGTTTAAATTTGACTCTAGAGAAGTTAGACTTTGACTTATTGGTTGAAACTTCGTTAGTAGAAACCTTCGTTACCTCCACTGTTTATAAATCTTGTTGATTCAAATCGACACTTTCACGTTACTTGTCGATCTTATCTCTTTGAGAATACTTGCCTTTGTCGTGATTTTAGAAATCGACTGGTTAATTACTCATCGTGCTAAAATTGATTATTTTCGTAAAGTTGTTAGCTTTTATATTCCTAACCAACCTGTTATACGAATTCAACAACCAAACCACTAAAGTCAATCACTATTATATCAAGCAATAAGTAAAGAGCCCCGAGCCTTTATCTGGTGACTTCCTTGTGTGGAATGCACCGAAGCCAGACTTTTCGTAGGAGACATCATGAATAACGGTGGCAAGTTGATAGGTATCAATGTGACGTGCTATCCAAGTCTTGGATGAGGGTCATAGTTTTAAATGATATTTCTATTGTTAATAAATTTCCTAACGTATTCCTGAAGACTTCTTGGCCTACCCCAGAGCGTGAAATCGAATTTTGTAACCGATTCAAAGATACAAAACCCCATTTCTAAAACCCTTAAATATTTCTTCAACTAAAACAAACGTAACATGCGCCAAAGGCGTTGGCTCGAGCTGTTGAAGATTACGATCGTACCATTCAATACCATCGTGGAAAGCGAACGTGGTAGCTGACGTGTTGAGTAAAAGATCGTATGCAGTTACGAGTGTGACGTTGTTAACACAAAGACCCATTTCGTATAACTTACAAATGATGAAGATAGAGTTAAAGACTCTAGGGACCCACGTGAAGATAACGAATATACGAGTAGAATCGACTTTAATCGATAAAGTTAAAGCCGCTCAAGCTACATACTCAGAGTTGATGAATGTGAAGAAGAAGGTTCAAGAGGGCATTATTCTAGAAGCAAGAATCGATGAAGAGAGGAAATCTCAACCCTTGACTTTAATTGGCCCATTTGAAATCCTTGATCTAGTAGGAACTGTGGCCTATAGACTCGTTTTACCACCAAATATATTGCGTGTTCATAACGTTTATCACGTATCGATGTTACGTAAATATGTGGACGACCCGAACCACATTATTGATTTAGAACCGATCGAGATAGCGGAAGATTTAACGTATGAGGAAATACGTGTTAAAATCTTAAATAAGAAGAATCGTATTCAACACTCAAAGGTTATACCTCAAGAGTTAGAATCTGAAATGAAGTCAAGGTATCCTCATCTGTTCGGCATAACAGGTACGTACATAAATTTCGAGGGCGAAATTTCATAAGGAGGGAAGATTGTGAGACCCCAGATTTTATGAATAAAGATTTAAATTTCTCGAAATATTTTTTGAATATTATGGAATGAATTTGATATAATGTTATAGTTGTGGGTAATATTTATAAATTTTGAAATGTATGCAAGTTGTTATATAATATTCGATTGGTCAGGGAATATTCTTTTTGTCGGGGAATATCCGTACGACGGTACAATCATTGGTGGAGCCCACAACGGAATTATTGTCGGATTAAGAAAACGATAAAAATATTTTTATGAAAATAACGGCGGAAGTTTTACCGTTAAAACTATTGAACTACTCGGTAGTAAAAGTACAGTAATACGCGTGGTTGCATAGTAGCACACGGTATTGATTATTGATGCTTACGTGAGAAGTCACTCAGTTTTGTTCAATTATTGCTTCAGTAATTGTTGTTAGGTTTGTAATATTCAAGAACGCAATCAAATTGCACAAATTAAGCGGAAGCGAGATAAATCAGAGTTTAAAATATTATTTATAAACCATATACCCGGATCATCCTTTATGCACAATTATTAATTAAACGAAAAGATAAAGAATAAAATCATACCCTTGAAGATCGAGCTTCCTCAGGTACAAGTTCACCTCCAAATCCTTTCGCGTTCAACTTGAATCCACCGGGTTTTGTTCCTTCCTTTGATCAACGTTAGCCACCCATATGTTTGGCCTCTAGAGGTGATCACCAAGAAAGAAAAAGATTCAAGAAGATGGGGTGTTTGGCTCAACCCTAGTTTTCTATCTGTATAGAAAAAGGGGGCGTACTCTCCAATAATTTGGAATTATGTCGTCTCTATGATATCTGTTATAAGACTCCCCTTATAAAGATATCAGGTAACCTTATTTAATAAAATAAGGTATTATTTAATTAAACTCTTTTAATTAAATGGGCTCCCTAATCTTATTAGGGATAATTAATTAAACTCCTTTAATTAATTTTCCCTCCTAATCCTATTAGGAATAAATGAGAGTACTTATATTAAATTAATTCCTAAACTCTTTTAGAAATTAAAATAATAATAATTGTAATAATATTAATAAGACTCCTCTTATTAATTAATATTTAATATTTCTAAAATATTAAATAATAAATATTAAGCTATTTAATTTATTCAATCACCATAGATTAAATTAAATATACTTTATATTATTACGATTATGCCATTAACTTCTTAAATAATTATTCTTCCTTTTATGGTGTGACCCTTTAGGTTCTCCATATTAAAGGTTGTGAATAAATCAATTTAGAACAATTCTAATCTTATTTAAATAAATAAATTAAACAATTAATTTATTTAAATAAATAATATTTATTCTACAATAGGGATAAGCCTCCCTAGCGATCAATCGACTTTCTAGATAATATAGATTTCAACATTAATCATAAAAGAACCTTTGAGTAAATAGTTACCGTCATAATTCAATCCTTCCACCATACAATGTCCCAATTAAATATAAGGCATGGAATTTATCACAAGTCTTATTTTATTTAATTATATGTATTTCGATCCTTAAATGCACAACTCAAATAATGAAAATTAGAAACTCCTTTCTAATTTCATTCTCGCCGCCAAGGACTCTTGGGTTGTCATTTATCGAATCACATAGGACATTTCTCTTCTTTTATTAGAAGTGGTAGATTCTTTATTGATCATACATTATCTCCATGTACAACTTATTATACCCAAGCATACCCTTTGATATACCCTAAGGGTCTTAAGGAATAAGTCAAAGTATAACTCATCATACACAAGATACTATGATGATCTCAAGTCCAAGGATTACTTGTACTACTATCACTACAGGAATTCCTATTGACAGGCAAGTAAAACTCCATTAGGTATTCCTTAGCGAGTCACGTTCAGTGAACTTATTCTCTAATAAGCACCTACATACTTGCTTTAGTGTCTCCACACAGATGATCATGAGATCAATCATCCTCATCCAATGAGAAAGCAACGTATGTACCAATCTATCCGGATTCACTAATCCCCAATTTAGTAATCCAATGATTGGGAACTATTTTAGTTTTAAGCTTTCTAAGAATTTAGATCTCATTAGAATGATCATCATCATTATTCTAAAAGCATTGCTTAAAACTATGGGTTTATCACATATTATAAAACAAAGATCATGTAGATAATTAAAAGCCTTTAATAAATTAATACTTTTATTAATAAATGAATAAGATTGTTACAAAGTATATGCTTTATCATCAAACATGATTGGCTTGTGTGCATATTACTTTCAATCTCCCACTTGCACTAAAGCCAATCGCCATTGTATCTTATACTCTTCTTCTCTAAGTGACGATTATCCTGCTGTTGAATAAGCTTTAGTTAATGGATATGTAATATTGTTCTTGAGGGTCCACTATCTCTATAGTGATTTCCCATCTTTCAATGATTCTAATAATCAAATGAAAGTGCCACAACATATGTTTAGATCCAAGATGAGACTTAGGAACTATTCCTAGTTCTATAATGAACTTTTAATCCCAAACAATCAACTTGCGACTTCATTTATAGCTATATACTTTGTCTTTATCACTAAACCAAAGAACTCTTTCTTTGTTTGGAACCTTTCAATTCAACTGCACCTAATTGTTCAAGATAACGCTTTACCTTAAAGTGGATTTTTTCGTCGTCTTGGTCTCGTCTCGAAAAACTTGAGTCCGTTAAGCCCTCTAGTTTTAATTAAGACCCACCATGAATATGATCACATCCTTAGTGCTTAGGTTAAGCACTTTAAGATGTTTTTCACTAACTCATAGTGAACTTCTCCGCAATATGACCGATCAACATCGTGTCTCGTATATTTCATTGCATACATGATAATCACTCATGCGACCTCTCTTTTCAGGAGTCCGTGGGGTCTATTAAGAGAGATACACTCCATAGCTCATCGACATGAGACATCTCTTGGAGTTTGCCATGCTAAACGACTTTAGCATCAAATGAATATACGTTCTTTGGGTTAAGTCGAGCATCCTCTTAAATCTATCTATATAGATTTATATCCCCAATTAAGATACTCTTCCCAAACCATTCATGGAGGAATGTTTAGACAACTTTATCATTACTAATTGTAGCATTAGTATGTCATTCCTTATCCATAGTATATCAACATATAATATTAGGAATGTCACGGCGCTCCCACTGTTCCTTTTGTACACACTAGAACTCTTACCTCATCAGTATGTAATCGGATCATCATCTTTCATGATGTGTACCTCATCATCATCATCTATGATGAATTCATACCTCCTAGGTATCTTCGGTACTATTCCAGATTTACGATTCGGTTGTGGTACAATAGGTCTATCTATAGGTTCCTCTTATTTGACTTATAGTGTTTTGTGGTTCTTGAACTCTTCAAGATCTATTATCCTCCCACTAGCCCCTTCAATGATAAACACATTTATCTTAGAAGGCAGCGTGTTTCGCAATAAACACCTTTTGCTAAGCAGGATTATAGAACATATACCCTAAACTTACTTTAGGATGTCCCACAAATCGACACTTGTCAAATCTTGTCCCAAGCTTATCCTTTGAAACCTTTTCACATAAGTTGGACAACCACTTATCTTAACATACTTAAGATTAGGAATCCTCCATGTCCATAACTTTTATGGAGTCTTGAAATTTGGATTTTGAGGTTACCTTTTGTAGATATGCGACCATTTCTAGGACATGATCCTGAAGGATCTTTGGAATGTCGGTAAAATCATTTTGGACCGTACCATGTTCAACATGGTATAATTTTTCCTTTCAGATACATCAATCAATTATTACGTATCATGAGGTGTCCATTATGAGAAAAACAATTTGAGATGATCTAGAAACTTATTGCACAAGTATTTATTCCTTGATCTAATCAAAGAATCTTAATACTTTGCCAATTTGTTTCACTTCTGAATTCTTTGAACCTTTCAAATAATTCACACTTGTATTTCATCAAATACATACATTCAACTCTTTGAATGATCATCTCCTTTTCTTATACTAGTTTGTTCAATTTACAAAATAATTTTTCACGTAAGTCAAGTATACAAAATCCATTAAGTAATCTTTCGGTTCTATACTTAAACATTATTATTATAAATAGAACAACAATTGTTCTTAATTATAATACCAAAGATTTCATTGTCTAACAATAAAATGGAAATAATATTTTTAACAAGAACTAGAATACAATAACAACTTATTGACTTAATAGATTTTTTTCCGTAGGCATTGCTAAACTATAAGTTTCTATGGCTAATGCAAAGAACCTTTGCTTCATTTTCTACACACATAGGATTACTTATATTTGTTTAGCTTTCTACTTCTGCTTGGTCCTTCATAAATCTATATTTATGATAACCAAAGTCGGTATCCAATACCCAAGTAGAACCTTGACTTAAAGAAAATTTTATTTTAAATCATGAACAAATTTGTATTTATAACCGAAACTTCACTAAGCTTCTTTGGTTAGCCTCGCGCAAATGCTGCTTCGCAGCTTTCTTTCCGGTGTCGGGCTTATTGCAATGGAAGCAAGCTCTTTGCTATCCGTATCGCTTTTGTTCTTATTATCCTTTGTTTACGCCTTCTACATTTTACCTTCTTTGAATCGTTCTTCTTTTCGGAAGATCCTTTGGCCCCTACCAAGAAGACTTGATCTTTTTTTGGTTGGAAAGTGACTCTCAACATTTTTAACATGTTAAGCAAATCAAAGAAAGGCGATATCTAGCTTGTTCATATGAAAAATTCACAACAATTGTGAAAGGAGTCAAGGGAGTGAAGGCAAGATCAAATCTTGGCTCAACTCTCCATCCATGACAAACTGTTGTTCTAATTGATCAATCAAATTGATTATGTTAAGAACTTTTTGTCTGCATTTATAGTGCCATTGGCCATTCTAGATCGGAAGAGCTCCTTAGATATCTCGATATCTATCACCCTACTTTCCTCACCAACAATTATTACTGATGTGCGTGAATATAGTAGGAGCATCCATAGTTTCATCTTCAAGAAGCTCGTTACTCATAGATGCGAGCATGATGCATTGAGCCAATCGCATCATCTTGCCATTTTCTAAAAGTAGCAATGTCTTCCTCAGAGGCATTATTCGCAACCTTCTTGAGGATAGGCGTATTAAGGACATAAGATAGCTTTTTTAACCATGAGAACTATTCTCATATTCCTTAACCAATCCGTTTAATTCGGTCCGATTAAATTTAACATCTAATATGCTTTGCGGTGATAGTAATTTTAGACATTGTAAAATTTAGTAAATGAATTTGTAATTAACAACATTTTAACATACATTCTTTTATTAATTACCAAAATAATTTAGCTCTTGTTTTAAATTGGTATCTCCCACTATTTTCTTCAAATTATATTACCCTCACTTATATAGTTTAAGCAAAATCTAATTAAAGATTTGCTAGTGAGAATAAGGATCCCATTTCAAATGTATATAGCCTTGTGGTGACACAACAAACTATATATAAATAAATAGGTAGACAACTTTTGTCAATTACATCAACTATGCAACTCCTTTTATTTTTGCCTCTTAGATTATTTTGATCAAGTGGTGGCACATCCGAATCAAAATTATCCAAGTTAAGTCCGACCTAGCACTCCATATATTCAAAAAAGAAAAATATCATCCTTGTGGTGATACAACAAAATAATATTGTTCAATTTTCTTTATAAGCATCAAATGTGATAAATTAACATCTTAAATACTTAATACTTGCCTTGTGGTGACACAACAAACTCATATTAAATATTTAATACTCTATTAATTTTATCATGCTAGAAGGCGACGTTCGATATTCCAAATATCTTTGAACGCTTAGGACTTAATATAAAAATTGAGGGGTTTGTTATTAATTTGTCTCATCTTGTTTTTAATGCATATATATATATATATATATATATATATATATATATATATATATATATATATATATAAAATACGCTGCGTCATATTAATTAATATGCGAAGCATGTTTGCATAATATATAATATATATATATATATAGTATAGCATGCACATATAGAATACTATATTCTACCCGAATTGATTATGGACTTTTATTCTAGTTTGGTTCACTAGAGCCACCAAGTGAACCAAAAGGTCAAACCCTAGGGGTGCAAGAAATAATATTTAAATATAACTATTACATTTAAATCCGGGCTCCATTACAAACGGGTCTTCAAGCGTTCCTTGTATCTTGATCTCCAATTCTTCAAAATTAATTCTAACTATTCCTATTACGAAACTATTTATAATAAATAGAAACCTTGATCAACAGTCAAGGGGAAGTACATAGGAGGGAGATAGAATTTACATTAAGGAAAAATTAGAGAAGACGAGGTACGCAGACCCCATTTAATAAAACCCATACATTCATGCATCCAACTAAAATAAAATCCAATCATATTGGTCAATAGTCCATAATCAATCCCATTTATTATTATACACATCACCATATGCATCAATAAATAACATTCATCTTATGAATAATAAACATTTAATATATATATTGATATCATTTAATGGGCAAATTTAGTTAATATAAAATCTATTTTTGAATCAAAATAAACTCCTTTATTTTAATCCAAATTTAAATCAAAATAAAACTATTTTATTTTAATTTATCTAATTTTGAATAAAATAAACTATTTTATTTTAATCAAAATATTTAATCAAAATAAACTCCTTTATTTTAATTAATTATGGAATCCAATTCCATATAAAAAAAAATCTTTAATTAAAGGAAACACGGATATTATTTCCTATTCACAAATAAATTCCTTTATTTTGAATAATATGAAATTTTATTTCATATTTAAATAAACTCCTTTATTTAAGGAAAGACTCGATTCTTTTTCCTATTCACAAATAAACTCTTTTATTTTGAATAATATGAAATCTTATTTCATATTTAAATAAACTCCTTTATTTAAGGAAATATCGATTCTTTTTCATATTCACAAATAAACCTTTTATTTTTGAATAATATGAAATCTTATTTCATATTTAAATAAACTCCTTTATTTAAGGAAATATCGATTCTTTTTCCTATTCACAACTAAACCTTTTTATTTTGAATAATATGAAATCTAATTTCATATCAAAATAAACTCCTTTATTTATTGAAAAATAGAATCCAATTTCAACTCTAATTAGTTATCATGGAATCCAATTCCAACTCTAATTAGTTAGATGAAATTTAATTTTAATATTAAAATAAACCCTTTTATTTTAATATTAAATAAATTTTTATTTTAAAATTAAAATAAACTTTTTATCTTAATTATAAAATAAATGAAATTATATATATATAATAATAATAATAATCAAACCTTTATTATATATATATATATATATAATATAATGTAACGTTCCTAAAAAAAAAAAAGAAGAGGATTCACGTTACTCGCACCACCTTTGAATCACATGCATGTTATATATATTCCTTGATTTCCGCATAACCAAAAATTTTGCTGCCATTTTATAATCCAGGATGCACCTTTTATTCACCGAATATATATATATATATATTATATATTATAAAAAGCGTCTTGATTTTAATATATAATATATATATATATATATATATATATATATATATATATATATATATATATATATATATATCCATGCCTTCCTTTTAAATAGCAGCACGGAAATCAAGTGGTTTTTTTTTTTGTTTGGTTTGCAGCGTGACTCTGAATTACCGAATTCGCGAAATTCCTTTTTTTTTTTTTAAATAAATTTTATACAATAAAATTATGCCCAATTAAATTGTTCTAAACACATATCAATATGCATATCAAATCTGAACAATTAATAATTTGCATATAGGTTTGGTTCTGATGCCACTGTTAGGTTTGTAATATTCAAGAACGCAATCAAATTGCACAAATTAAGCGGAAGCGAGATAAATCAGAGTTTAAAATATTATTTACAAACCATATACCCGGATCATCCTTTATGCACAATTATTAATTAAACGAAAAGATAAAGAATAAAATCATACCCTTGAAGATCGAGCTTCTTCAGGTACAAGTTCACCTCCAAATCCTTTCGCGTTCAACTTGAATCCACCGGGGTTTTGTTCCTTCCTTTGATCAACGTTAGCCACCCATATGTTTGGCCTCTAGAGGTGATCCACCAAGAAAGAAAAAGATTCAAGAAGATGGGGTGTTTGGCTCAACCCTAGTTTTCTAACTGTATAGAAAAAGGGGGCGTACTCTCCAACAATTTGGAATTATGTCGTCTCTATGATATCTGTTATAAGACTCCCCTTATAAAGATATCAGGTAACCTTATTTAATAAAATAAGGTATTATTTAATTAAACTCTTTTAATTAAATGGGCTCCCTAATCTTATTAGGGATAATTAATTAAACTCCTTTAATTAATTTTCCTCCTAATCCTATTAGGAATAAATGAGAGTACTTATATTAAATTAATTCCTAAACTCTTTAGAAATTAAAATAATAATAATTGTAATAATATTAATAAGACTCCTCTTATTAATTAATATTTAATATTTCTAAAATATTAAATAATAAATATTAAGCTATTTAATTTATTCAATCACCATAGATTAAATTAAATATACTTAACATATTATTACGATTATGCCATTAACTTCTTAAATAATTATTCTTCCTTTTATGGTGTGACCTTTTAGGTTCTCCATATTAATCCGGTTGTGAATAAATCAATTAGAACAATTCTAATCTTATTAAATAAATAAATTAAACAATTAATTTATTTAAATAAATAATATTTATTCTACAATAGGGATAAGCCTCCCTAGCGATCAACGACTTTCTAGATAATATAGATTTCAACATTAATCATAAAAGAACCTTTGAGTAAATAGTTATCGTACAATTCAATCCTTCCACAATACAATGTCCCAATTAAATATAAGACATGGAATTACTGTCAAGTCTTATTTTATTTAATTATATGTATTTCGATCCTTAAATGCACAACTCAAATAATGCAAATTAGAAACTCCTTTCTAATTTCATTCGCTTTGCCAAGGACTCTTTGGGTTGTCATTTATCGAATCACATAGACATTTCTCTTCTTTTATTAGAAGTGGTAGATTCTTTATTGATCATACATTATCTCCACGTATACAACTTATTATATCCAAGCATACCCTTTGATATACCCTAAGGGTCTTAAGGAATAAGTCAAAGTATAACTCATCATACACAAGATACTATGATGATCTCAAGTCCAAGGATTACTTGTACTATTATCACTACAGAATTCTATTGACAGCAAGTAAAACTCCATTAGGTATTCCTTAGCGAGTCACGTTCAAAGTGAACTTATTCTCTAATAAGCACCTACATACTTGCTTTAGTGTCTCCACACAGATGATCATGAGATCAATCATCCTCATCCAATGAGCAAGCAACGTATGTACCAATCTATCCGGATTCACTAATCCCCAATTTAGTAATCCAATGATTGGGAACTATTTTAGTTTTAAGCTTTCTAAGAATTTAGATCTCATTATAATGATCATCATCATTATTCTAAAAGCATTGCTTAAAACTATGGGTTTATCACATATTATAAAACAAAGATCATGTAGATAATTAAAAGCCTTTAATAAATTAATACTTTTTATTAATAAATGAATAAGATTGTTACAAAGTATATGCTTTATCATCAAACATGATTGGCTTGTGTGCATATTACTTTCAATTGTTGCATAGTATCTCATGTTATAATTCAATTATTGTCGATATTTTATATATTATTAAATCAATAATTGAGATGACAGAGTTATTAATATTATTATTTACAATATTAACGATGTCTCAGAAGTCCCGCCAAGGAGAGGTTTGGTCACCTAATCATGGCTTACCAATAGGAGAAATCCTTATTCGAAAGCCCCTCTTTCTCGGGAACGACACGGTCGATTAATAGTGTGAATTATAATAATGATGATAAATGTTGTTAAATATATTGAGGTGTCTTTTTATGAAGTCACGGAAGTTTTATATATATATATATAAATTTTGTTTTATTAGTATTATTAATGTAATAAAATAGAAAAGCTTTTTATATAAAAAAGAATACTTTTATAAATTTATTTGTTTTATTAGACAATAATTAAAATATAATATATTTTATTATGCATAGTATTTTGTATAGTAAAATCTTTTTATATAAAACATAATACTTTTATAAAGTTATTTATTTTTTAGACAATAATTAGAATATATTATATTTTATTATACATAGTGTTTTGCATAGTATCTCGTGCATAGTGTTTTGCGATAGTAAAATCTTTTTATATAAAAATGTAATACATTTATAAAGTTATTTGTTTTATTAGACAATAATTAGAATATATTATATATTATTATGTATAGTTTTTTGCATAGTGCCTCAGATAGTGTTTGTATACTAAAATCTTTTTATATAAAATAGAATACTTTTATAAAGTTATTTATTTTATTAGACTATAAATAGAATATATTATATTTTATTTAAAAGATTTTGTTTTATTAGAATAATTTATTAATACTGCATAGTAAATCAATATGAACCGTATGTTTAAAAGTAAATCAATCTATCGCTTGCATGGTGATTTTTGTTGTTATTCCATTCTTTATTATTCTGTTGGAATATCCTGTCGGTGAGAATTTCGCCTGACCTGGTTCCGTTATTTATTATTCTGTTGGAATAACTTGTTTGTGCGGTCTATCGCATGCCTGGTGATTTCTTTTGTTATTCCATTCTTTATTATACTCAGTTGGTTAAAGTTTTGACTTCTATACTCCATGAAATTAGTGGAATATCCTTGATATTTGCGCTTCATCCAGTATCTTTTCATGGAAATATTCTTCTGAGCATTCTTGAATTTTACTCTACAAAGAAGTGTCATGTTGACAATTTGGACGTTATTAGTTCCTAGATAAATTAATTCTTGAACTTGTTTTAATGAATTCTTATATCATTGTCATTATCCTCATGCTTATATTATGTTGAAAGTCATCTGTGGCCTGTTGTGCATAGATGGACTTGGTATGATTATGACCAGGGATTATTCGGTATAATCATGACCGTAATGTTACAAATGATGTGGTAAAAGTCCGCATTGGCCCGTAGTGCATTGATGGACAGTTGTTGGCATGATCATGACCATTGATGAATACACGAATATCCTTAGCCGTAGTGCAGGGATGATGTGGATTATTTATTGTTAAGCTGACTCCCAGCGATAAAAGTGATGAAAAACCTTTTAAATCATAAAAGATAGTAGATTTTATTCTCTACTTGACTCTTTTAATGGATTGCTTGTTCCGCTGTAGTTAAACTTGAGTCACCAAATACATGGTACAGAATACAAATACAAACTTAATTATACAACCGTCGTGTAATATACGACAAAACATAGCCGAGAGTTTAAACAGAAATATTGCCTTCTAGACAATATCCACTCTCAAATAGAGTCCTCATTACATTTATTGTCACACTATTTTATAGAATGGTGAGGACTACTAATACACCATCTCGGACCATCACTCCGTTCCCCGACTAGTCCCGACTACGTTCTCATTTCCTGAAGAGAACAATGAAAGCAAAAGGGTGAGCTCAACTAGCCCAGTAAGAAATATTATGACTAAGATAATGCATAATAAATTATCATTAGTCTTCAACAATGTTAAACCGATAAAATACAATAGACATCAAGTTTAAGCTGCGCAATGAGTAAGCAATCCATTAGAAGAGTCAGTAGAGAGCATGATATCTACTATCTTCTATGATTTAAAATGTTTTCATCAATTTTTATCATTTGAGACTCGACAATAAATAAACCACATCATCGAATCATCCCTGCACTACGAGCCAAGGATATTCATTAAATCATCAATGATCATGACTATACCGAATAATCCGTGGTCATAATCATACAAAAAATTGTCCATCAATGCACTACAGGCCACTGAGGACTTTTACCACATCATTTATAACATTACAGGTCATGATTATACCGAATGATCCCTAGTCATAATCATACCGAGTCCATCTATGCACGTAAGCCAAAGATGACTTTCATCACAATATAAACATGAGGATGATGCCAATGACATAATAATTCAATAAAACAAGTTCAAGAATAAATTTTAAAGATTTATAAGTTAATTTATCCTGAAATCAATAACGTCCAAATTGTCAACATGATATTGTTTTGTGGAGTAAAATTCAAAAATGCTCAGAAGAATATTTCCATGAAAAGATACTGGATGAAGCGCAAATATCCAGGATATTCTACTAATTTCATGGAGTATAGAAGTCAAAACTTTAACCAACTGAGTATAATAGAATATATGAAACTGCAAATGGATTTTCGCCCGCCATGCGGTAATCCACATAGACAGATCATTTCCATAATTTAATAAGGAATGAATATGAATGATCATTCACCATGCATGTGATAATCCGCATAGACAGGTTATTCCAATAGAATAATAAAGAATGGAATAACAGAAGAATTCACCATGCATGCGATAGACCGCACAGAAAGGTTATTCTCAACCGAATAATAAAGAATGGAACTAGGTCATGCGTAATCCGTACAGACAGGATATTCTAACAGAATAATAAAGAATAGAACCAGGTTATGCGTAATCCGCACAGACAAGATGTTCCAAAAGAATAATAAAGAATGAAATAACAACAAAATTCATCAAGCATGCGATAGATCAAGATGCATAAAGTTATTCCAATGTAATAATAAAGAATGGAATAATGTAAGAATTTCACCATGTATAAGTAAGATTGCCATGGCAGACAAAGTTATTCCAACATAATAATAAAGAATGGAATAACAACCCTTATGAGTATTGAAAGAAAATAACTCTCTTCATGAATATGAAAGAATAATACCCCTTACGAGTATTTAAAGAAAATAATTCTCTTCATGAATACGAAAGAAATAATACCCCTTACTATAATAATAATATCCCTTACCTTAGAAGAAACTGGATATTGGAATAGTGAGGTAGCAAACTTCTCTTCTTCTTTCTCTCTATAATAATTGCTCTAAAGCTTTAGTGAATTGGTGAGAAATGAAGGAAGAATGAGCTTCTATTTATAGGAAAATATAGTTTCGATAATCGCACCTTCCTCTTTTTCTTCATTTTTAATTTAGTCCTGGAAGTAATATCAAACTTGCACCACCCCCCCTAATAGTAAATAATGTGAATCAATAGCATACACATGTGAACAAATAGTTATAATCATGTGAATTAATAGCAATTAATTGCTCATTTATCCGATTAATTACTCGACTGGTCAGTATAACTTCCAAACATCAATTAATATCGAAATAAATGTCGATTTCCACTAACACTAATAATTCCAACACAATGGAACTATTAATTTCATCTTTAATTAAGACAAACTTATTCATCATTAATATTATAACTCACAATATTTAACAACCAGGTCGTTCCCAGGAAAGAGGGGGCTTTCCGATAAGGATTTCTCCTTATTGGCGCGCAATTAGATGACCAAACCTCTCCTTGACAGAACTTCTAGACATTATAAATATTACAATTTAATAATATGAATAACTTTGTTGTCTCAATTATTGATTTAATAATATAACATATTATGCAGATGATACTATGACAATAATTGAATCAATAATATGAGAGATATGATGCAAAGAATTATCGTAGCAATAATTGAGTATAACCGAAAGTGACTTCTCACGTTAGCATCAATAATCAATACCGTGTACTACTATGAAACCACACGTACATCGTATTTTTACTATTGGGTAGTTCAATAGTTTAACAAAGAAACTTCCTACCGTTATTTTTATAAAAGATAATTATGTCGCTTTTTCTAACTATGACAATACTTAGTTGTGGGGTCCACTAATGATTGTGTCGTCGCATTTAATATTTCTGTTAAAATGAATATTCCCCACCAATCGAATATTATATAACCACTTGCTTACTTTTCAAAATTTGTAAATATTACCCACAACTATAACATTATATTATATCCACACCATAATATTCAAAAATATATTTTGAGAGAAATTAATCTTTATTTATAAAAGTTGGGGTCTTACATTAGGGTTTAACCTTAGGGTTTAATCCTAAGGTTCTAATCCTTAGGTTTTACAATATTAATTCCTAAAATTTCCAATTAGAAAAATAAAATTTCTAAATTACAAATAGGGTTTGTAAAATAGAAATTAAGATACTAAAATATAATTAGGGTTTTGTAATCATATTTAAGTTTAATAAACACCTTAGACTTACCAATTAGGATTAAGGTTTCCTAATTTAGGGTTTAGGAATCCCGAATATGAAATTAGGGTTTCTCGGCTTTCGATTAGGGTTTCTAACTGCGTGTTAGAGTTTCTAATCCTGAGATTAGGGTTTCTAATCTCTTATTAGGGTTTATAAATTTTAAACCTTATCTGATCAATCATTGATCAAAATTTCTATATAGTACAAACACGAACTCATCAGTATAACTATTTTAATTGCATTTTCTATCGAATCCCTATCCAAAAATTAGGGTTAGGGTTTTCTAAAGCTGTTAAGCACAACTCTACTCTAATTTCTCAATCAATACACATATTGACTAATTCTCAAGACTCGTATCATAGATACACAATACAATATTAACAGTTAATGTCAATATTAAATAAAAAAAATTTATTTGTAAAATTTGGATTATTCGAAATCCCGGGTTATCACATTGTATGCACAAGATCCTGCTGCAAAATGATAGTAAATCTTCAGTGGAGCAACAACGAAGATTAAATCTGATTGTGAAGGAAGTGGTCAAGAAGGAAGTTTTAAAGTGGCTAGATCCAGGAATAATATATTTGATCTCAGACAGCTCGTGGGTGAGCCCAGTACAGTGTGTGCCGAAGAAAGGGGGAATGACCATAGTCTCCAATGAGAACAATGAATTGATACCAACCAGGATAGTAACGGGTTGGAGATTTGCATGGACTACCGCAGACTTAATAAAGCTACAAGGAAAGACCATTTCCCATTGTCGTTTATTGATCAGATGTTGGAGAAATTAGAAGGTCATGAGTACTATTGTGTTCTGGATGGATATTCAGGCTATAATCAGATTGTGATAGTTCTAGAAGACCTGGAAAAGATAACTTTCACATGTCCATACAGAACATTTGGTTTCAGAAAGATGTCTTTCGAGTTGTGCAATGCCCCGACCACATTTCGGAGGTGTATAATGACAATTTTTTTGGATATGGTGGAACACAATGTGGAAGTGTTTATGGATGACTTCTCAGTATTCGGTGATTTATTTGACTTGTGTTTAGAAAATCTAGTGATGGTGTTAAAGAGACGTGTTGAAACAAATTTGGTTTTGAATTGGGGAAAGTGTCATTTCATGGTACAAGAAGGGATAATCTTGGGACACAAAGTTTTAAAGAAAGGATTAGAGGTGGACCGAGCTAAGTTGGAAACCATTGAAAATTTGCCTCCACCAACTTCTGTTAAAGGTGTGCGAAGGTTTTTAGGGCATGCATGCTTCTACTGCAGGTTTATTAAAGACTTCTCCAAGATCACGAAGCCGCTTTGCAGTTTATTGGAGAAGGATGCATAATTCAAATTTGATGAAGAATGCCTGAATGCATTTGAGCATTTAAAGAGAAAATTAACTACAACATCAGTGATCGCAACATCAGATTGGGACCTACCATTCGAGTTGATGTGTGATGCAAGCGACTTTGCTGTGGGAGTAGTTTTGGGCCAACGAAGGGATAAGATCTTTCATGTGATATACTATGCGAGCACTCATTGATGCTCCGTTGAATTACACTACCACAGAGAAGGAACTTTTAGCAGTTGTGTATGCTTTCGACAAGTTTTGAGCCTATTTGATTAGGACTAGGGTGATAGTGTACACAGATCATGCATCAATTAGGTACTTGGTGGAAAAGAAAGATGCAAAGCCTCGTCTAATCAGGTGGATACTTTTGTTGCAAGAATTTGATTTGGAAATCAAGGACAGAAAAGGGACCGAGAATCAAGTGGTGGACCATATATCTAGACTGGAAAATCCAGGAAGAGATGTAAATGACAAGATTATGATTAATGAGTCCTTCCTAGATGAGCAGTTATTTATGGTGAAAGGGGAAGTGCCCTGGTTTGCAGACTATGATAACTACTTAGTGAGCAAGATAATCCTTTCTGACTTGACTGGGCATCAAAAGAAGAAATTTTTGCATGATGTGAAGTGGTTTATATGGGATGAACCATAATTGTTCAAGTAATGTGCCGATCAGATGATGAGGAGGTGTATTCCATATAGTGAGAAAAAAGATATATTGCAGGATTGCCATACGTCATTGTTTGGAGGTCATTACGGTGGTGAAAGGACATCAGCTAGAGTTTTGTAAGCAGGATTTTACTGCTCGGCAATTTTTAAAGATGCTTACAGTTTTGTTCAGAAGTGTGACAAATGTCAAAGAGTCGGGATCATATTGAAGAGAAATGAAATGGCTTTGAACACAATCCTCGAGGTGGAAAATTTTGATGTTTGGGGGATAGACTTCATGGGCCCTTTTATTTCATCATGTGGGAATCTATATATCTTGTTAGTAGTTGACTATGTTTCTAAGTGGGTGGAAGCTCTTCCAACTAATGATGCTAAGGTGGTCATCAAATTTTTACAAAGAAACATTTTCACAAGGTTTGGGACTCCAAGGGCCATTATTAGTGATGAGGGTAGTCATTTCTGTAATCGTCAGTTCACAGCTCTGTTGGCTAAGTATGGGGTAAATCATCGCATTACTACAGCTTACCATCCTCAGACTAATGGTCAGGCAGAGGTGTTGAATCGCGAAGTGAAGAAAATTCTTGAAAAGATCATGAATCCCATAAGAAAGGACTGGTCATTGAAGCTTGATGACACATTATGGGCTTACAGGACCAGTTATAAGAAACCATTAGGAATGTCACCATTTTAGCTTGAATGTGGAAAGGCTTGTCACCTTCCCATGGAGCTCGAACACAATGCATATTGGGAAATAAGAAAGTTAAACTTCGACTTGAAGGCTGCAGGAGAAAAATGTCTACTCCAACTTAATGAGTTGGACGAATTTAGATTGCAAGCCTACGAGAACTCTAAAATGTACAATGAAAAGGTGAAGAGATGGCATAACCGCAAGATTATTGAACAGGTGTTTGAACTGGGGCAAAGAGTTCTATTGTTTAATTCTAGACTCAAACTTTTTCCCGGGAAGCTCAAGTCAAGGTGGTCAGGACCATTTACTATAAAGACGGTTTATCCACATGGTGCGATAGAGATATTTGATAAGTTCCCCAACAAATCTTTCAAGGTCAATGGACAGCGGCTTAAGCACTATTATGGTGGTGAGGTTGACAGGCAGAAGGTCACCTCAATTCTTTCCTCTACATGATCAGAATAGAGATAGTCATGCTAACTGACTATAAAGTAGCGCTCAATGGGAGGCACCCCATTAATTCTATCCTTACCTCTTGTTTAATTCTATTTGAATAATGTCTATTTCTCTTCTTCATGTTTAATTCTTGATAGCATAAATTTTTTTGAGATAAGCTTTGTTAAAGCTGAATGTGCATATTATGTGGGTTAGGAGTAGCATATAGAGCATTCTTTTGGGATATATTCATTCATGCATGTTACTTAGTGCATATTTTGATTTGAGAAGTTGTCATATCTCATATTTGTCAATGCTATATGTGCAGGTGATTTGCAGAATGTCAGTAGCCACTTATTTTTACTTCAAGATTCAGCTAAGTTTTTGTCAGAGTGCGGTACACACTACCACGCATTTCAAAGAGTCAAAAAAAATAATGCGCGCTACCATACTACATTATATTCTAGTCAACAGCGCACCCACGCCCTATACAAGTTTACCACTAGCGCTGGCGCTGGCCATTTATTGTAATGCGCCAGCCGCCGCCATCAAAGAAGTATAAAACCCGTGGCGGTAGTGCTCGAGGCTGATTCTAAAAATTTTAAAGACTTAAAACTGTGCCCCATCCCACTTCTTATTTTAGTTACCATTCTTTAGCGTGCGTCTCCCCATATCTTTTCAAAAACCGACGCCTATCTCCTCATATCTCACAAACGATTCCCTTTCAAATCTTAACTCCCCTTACAAATTCTACGCATTCCATTCTCCATCCCACGTTCAAACTCCTATTCTTATTATCCATTCTGCTATAGAGAAATACTAGGGTTTGTTAGGGTGAGAGAAAACAACAAGTTTGGGGTTGATAGAATATAGAGCACACATTTTCTTAGTAAAATTCTTCTCTTCAGTTAGGTTTTGTTCATCAGTTGCTATGGGGCCAAAAAGAGCACGTTCTCGCACTCCAGAATCATCTTCCTCATGCAGCCAAAGTGAGGATATTGTTGACCTTAAAAAATTCGTCAGCCTTGAGGTCCAAATGGAGTATTACAGGATAATGGCCAAGACTTTTGTGAGGGAACGAGGTTTCAAGCCTGAGGCACAAGATGGGCAACTTAAAGAAATGATCAGAGAAAGATGCTGGCTCGGAGTGACTGCTACTCCTATGCCTGTACCCATGGGGATTGTTCGGGAGTTTTATGCTAATGCCAAAGAAACCATGAGTGAGCTATCTTTTGTCAGAGGAGTTCAAGTGGACTATTGTCTGCAAGCAATTAGAGAATTTTTTAGGATACTCGATGCACCAACTGGACATTCTAATTGGGTTAAGGCTGTGAGGTTTAAGACTGACCTCGACAAGGTTATCACTGACTTATGCATATCGGGTACACAGTGGAGCTACAAGCCTGGTACAAATCAACCTAGAACTTTTCCAGCTTCAACCCTCAATCGCTACGCTAAGGCTTGGAATTTATTCTTCTGTGCAAAGCTTATGTCATGATCACATCAGCATGAGATCACAACTGAGCGGGCAATTATTTTATGGGGCATAGTCACATGCAAGTACATCGATGTGGGCCACCTAATTCATCAGAATATGTTACGCTACATGAGTGGGAGCACCACATGAAGCATCCCACATGCGTCTGTTGTAGCTAGTCTTTATGCCCGAGCAGGGGTTACTTGGGACAATGAACAAATGTAGTATCCAAGTCAAGATATCACCCATGCTACTATTGCCAAGTTTGAGGATGGGGCAGGAGGTACCCCATACCCGAGGGGCAAGGGATTCATCCTTCCACCCCCACATCATCGATGCCATCGCCGCAGCCCATGCGAACAACTGACGCAGAAACCTCAACCCAAGCCTATGCTCCTATTGCAAATGATGAACATCGTCTCCGAAGGCTGGAGAGAAAAGTAGATGCGATTTATGATAATTTTTCAGTGTTTGCCAATTGTTTGTCAAGGTCCCTAGCCGAGGCTTTTGCACAACAAGGAACCATGCTTGAGTGGCCACAGTTTGGGATAGTCGTGCCATTTCCACCGCCAGACTCACCACCCGAGGAGTGTGGTATTGCCGATAATTAGGGGAGTTCCTTATAACCCTTTACCTTCATTTATTGGGGATAACGGATAATTTAAGTTTGGGGGTATTGGGGTGTTTAGTAGTGTAGAGCAATTAGTTAATTTCATGTAGTTTAATTTGCATCATTTTTGTATGTTTAGTATAATTTTTAAATGTTTATGTGTTTAGTTAATTATGCAGTAAATTTTTGCAGTTTAGTGATTATTATATGTTTTAGTTGTATGTTTAGTTGCATATCCCAAGTATCTAGTTTTATGGAATTCTAGTTTAGCCAATGATGAATGTGAAATTTGACGGATCGGTGAATTTAGTGAATAACATAAGCTTAGGTATAATGTTATACATAATTTGATTCATACTTGTTGTTTGGATGCTATCGGGTAGCACATAAGTGTTCAAGTCTACTTGTTGGTAAAAGAATAATGTGTTTTGCTTGCTGAGTAGAAAATGTTGCTTTTAAAAATGGAATTGTATAGAAAGTAGACATAGACTATGAAAACACAGATACTCAAACTTTGGGAACACATGGGTATGCTTGCTATTGGGACGAGATGGAGCATAAAACGCACTCGTTTAAATGGAAATTGAAAGTGAGATGGAGCGTAAAACGCACTCGCTATATATATAAAAAAATAATGAAAAAAATAAAAAATCAATAAATAACACGTGAAAGTGCGAAAATCACCCTCGTGAGTAAAAATAAAGCAGAATAAACCCATTGTTGAACCTTAGTTTGTATTGATATGTTGGAGTAGTTGATGTTGAAAGTAGTATGCATACAAGCCAATCATGTTTGATGATAAAGCATATACTTTGTAACAATCTTATTCATTTATTAATAAAAAGTATTAATTTATTAAAGGCTTTTAATTATCTACATGATGCTGTTTTATAATATGTGATAAACCCATAGTTTTAAGCAATGCTTTTAGAATAATGATGATGATCATTCTAATGAGATCTAAATTCTTAGAAAGCTTAAAACTAAAATAGTTCCCAATCATTGGATTACTAAATTGGGGATTAGTGAATCCGGATAGATTGGTACATACGTTGCTTGCTCATTGGATGAGGATGATTGATCTCATGATCATTTGTGTGGAGACACTAAAGCAAGTATGTAGGTGCTTATTAGAGAATAAGTTCATCGAACGTGGCTCGCTAAGGAATACCTAATGGAGTTTTTTTTGCTGTCAATAGGAATTCTCAGAGTGATAGTAGTACAAGTGATCCTTGGACTTGAGATCATCATAGTATCTTGTGTATGATGAGTTATACTTTGACTTATTCCTTAAGACCCTTAGGGTATATCAAAGGGTATGCTTGGGTATAATAAGTTGTATATGGAGATAATGTATGATCAATAAAGAATCTACCACTTCTAATAAAAGAAGAGAAATGTCCTATGTGATTCGATAAATGACAACCCAAAGAGTCCTTGGTTAAGGCGTAATGAAATTAGAAAGGAGTTTCTAATTTGCATTATTTGGAGTTGTGCATTTAAGGATCGAAATACATATAATTAAATAAAATAAGACTTGACAAGTAATTCCATGTCTTATATTTAATTGGGACATCGCATGGTGGAAGGATTGAATTGCACGGTAACTATTTACTCAAAGGTTCTTTAATGATTAATGTTGAAATCTATATTATCCGGAAAGTCGTTGATCGCTAGGGAGGCTTATCTATTGTCAGAATAAATATTATTTATTTAAATAAATTAATTGTTTAATTTATTTATTTAAATAAGATTAGAATTGTTCTAATTGATTTATTCACAAGGTTTAATATGGAGAACCTAAAGGGTCACACCATAAAAGGAAGAATAATTATTTAAGAAGTTAATGGCATAATCGTAATAATATGTTAAGTATATTTAATTTAATTTATGGTGATAGAATAAATTAAATAGCTTAATATTTATTATTTAATATTTTAGAAATATTAAATATAAATTAATAAGAGGAGTCTTATTAATATTATTATAATTATTATTATTTTAATTTCTAAAGAGTTTAGGAATTAATTTAATATAAGTACTCTCATTTATTCCTAATTGGATTAGGAAGGAAAATTAGTTAAAGGAGTTTAATTAATTATCCCTAATTAGATTAGGGAGCTTGATTAATTAAAAAAATTTAATTAATTAAATAAATCCCAATTCCTTAATTGTTAAGGTGGGTTGCCTTACATCTATAAATAAGAGGAGTCTTATATGGGTGGGGGGTTGTTGATTTTTTCAACATAACGTAATAATTCCAATTGTTGGGAGAGTACACCTTTCTATATAGAGATAGAAAAACTAGGGTTTAGCCAACCACCCTTTTTTCTTGAATTTTCTTCTTCCTTGGTGGATCACCCTCAGAGGCCAAACATTTGGGTGGCTAACGTTGATCAAAGGAAGGAACCAAAGCCGGTGGATTCAAGATTGAACGCGAAAGGAATTGGGAGGTGAACTTGTACCGAGGAAGCTCGATCTTCAAGGGTATGATTTATTCTTTATCTTTTCGTTTAATTAATAATTGTGCATAAAGGGTGATCTGGGTATATGGTTTGTAAAATTTTTAAACTCTGATTTTTACACGCTTCCGCATTATTTTGCAATTTGATTGCGTCCATGAATATTACAAACCTAACAGATGTCTCATTAGTATATGTAGTTCTGAATTTAAACTTCAATTTTCTATTTTTAGCAATATAACATGTGTAATCTTTGCCTTGGTCAAGCATATTTATGAACACATCACACACACATACAACATCTTAATAGTGAGTATGGATTATTTGATTGTATGATGTTATGTTCTGTAGTTTGGGTTGATACTTTATTCTTAAATCTAGATAATTCTCTGAGGCATAATTGATTGGAATTCTAATTTGGCTGGAAACCTTGGGACTCATTTACATAATAGTATAGTTTGCATAACATGTAGTTGCATTGTTAATCTTATTTTTGTGCACATTGCTTGAGGGCAAGAAATAGTTCAAGTTTGGGGGTATTTGATAAGTAGGTTTTATACCTACTTATTGGTTACCAGTTAGAATTGTGCTCAACTCGAGTATTTTTAGTATGTTTTATTTGCTTTTAGTGTTTATTTTGTAGTATGCATAACTGGAACTCCTTTAGCATTTTAAGGCGTGGATTGGCATGAAATGACATGGAAATAACATTAACATGGCATGGTGGACTTGAGCAAGAGTGTAAATTGCAGCTGAACTTGAGCAGGTGAGGAGGAGAATCAATGAAATGGTGAAGTGAAGAAGAGAAGAAATGAAGAGATAACAAGTAGAAGAAAAGTAGCAACAAACACAACAGACAAGAAGTAGCAGCAGTGCGGCCACGCTGCCATTGAAGTTATATATGGCGTGCCCACGCCAAAGGAATATAGAGGCAGATTTAAGCAATCGCATGACTGCGCTTCAGTAACACAGGACCATGATGCGCCCATGCCATGCATTTGATACATATTACTACAGTACATCCGCGCTCGATCCAGAGTACATTACTGCGCGGTCGCGCAAATCTTATTAAGTTTAAAAATGCTAACTTTTTGTAATTTGAATTTAAGCGTGTTTTGCTCATCTGAGACGATATGGTTGGTTACCAAGATGTGGTTTTGAGTTTGAATTACTGATCTTAGGTTTAGACTACGGTAGGGAGGGTTTGAGTAATTGATTACTACATTTTAGCTCCTCTCTTTATCTAGATTGCTTAATAATTATAGTTTTCAATTCTGGAGATTTTTGTGGATTAGAACAAGCCTGGAAACAGAACTTGCAGCAGGAATTTATAGATTTTATCTCTCATTCCTTTCATAACTCTTGTTTACATTTCTTATTTTAATGGTTTGCTTCAATCCCATAATGGGTTTTGGTTTAGAAATGAACTAAATTCCATTATGGGATTCTAAAGGATTTTAATGCGTAGTTTAAACATGTATGACTGATTATGATGTTTCATATTTAATACTGGATTGACCATTATGGTTGTGCTAAATGTTTGAATGCTTGATCACCATTCACACTAATTGCTTGTATGGATTTGGATAATGAAATATAAGTATAGATTAGACCATAATGGTATATGTTCATAAGGCTTATTTGTGTTAGGCTTTGTGATTCTTGACCCGGATAGGCATATACCGTTTCACCATATGTAGTCATTAAGAGAGTTTGAGCTTAAATCATATTTGCTGTAAATTCACATAGACATATAGTGAGTTTAGTATTTGTAATGATTGCAGGAATTCTATCAATTGTGGATTTTGTGTAAATTGGGCATAGTTCATTGAAAAATGGTTGTGTTTCACTTATGTGCTCTCGACTAGCTTTCCGTATTTAATAAGTAAACATAACATGAGGCATACATTTTAGATGAAGCATTAGATGATATTAGAATCCCATATCTTTCTAATTTGGTTACCTCCTTTTAATAATAATTTATTTATTATATTGATAATTAATTTAAATATAAATTCATTTATTGATTGATAGTTTGATCACATAGAAATAGTAATTAAGTTGTTGCATAATAATTTAGATTTATCACCTTTCTCCGTGGGATCAATACTTTCTTACTCTGTACTACTTCTTGACCAGTGTATACTTGCATGAGTTAGAGTCCATTTTGTTAAACCAAAAAGGAGGAAATACCAGGCACATTTTTTCATCCGACATTTGGGTAGAGATCCTTCTGAAGCGGATACTTTTGATCCTTCCAGCTTAGGGGCTGGCCGCTCAAGTGGCCCATATTCAGATAGTTTTACCGGTGCAGATCATCCATTGTATCGACCTGATATCCCTCTTGGCAGAGATCCAGTGACTCAGGAGGAGTTACATCAGATGGATAGGTTGGATGGCGTAGATCTCAACACTATTGACTTCTTCTGATGTATTTCTCGCAATATCTTTTGATAGGCCTCTGTTAGATACTAGGTGGCTGTGCCCCATTCTCGATATATCTTTTGATAGGCCTCTGTTAGTTGTTGGGCGGCTGTGTCCCATTTCCCTGTAGTCATATAACAGTTTCTTGAAAAGTGGCGGTCACCGTGGCAACACAGATGTCGGGGGGTTCCTAACACCTTCCCTCCACATAATTAAGCCCCCGAACCCAAATGAATCTCAGTTTCACAGACTCGTTTAGCAGTGTTACATCACTGGGTCAATGTGGAAACCTTTTCTCGGTTGCGTTGGTGTAACCAGTTAAAAACACCAACTGGCAAGTCTTAAAGTCAAATCGTCGACATTACACATGTCGGACCTTTTTCACTTGTTTTTTCAAACAAATCTCAACTAACATGAGAACACCAAAGAATAAGTAACGAAAAGGGACAAATAAAAATCCCGACGTCGACAGGTGGCGACTCTGCTGGGGACTCCAGTAAGAGGGCTTAAGCTGCTACTACAAGCTTTTCAAAACTATTATATGCTTGTGTGTGAATGTTGCGTTTACATTTATGATGAATGTGTACGAATGCATTTTACTTACTGTACTATAATATATCTATCTGCGATATTAGTGCTTTCTTATATGTCATCATTTTCATAAACGGTGAGACACGTTGTATGTGAATGTATGTTGTGTGGTTCCTCCACCAGGAGGCTATCCTGTCGGTATTTGATTACTGGACTCGTAGGGAGACTAATTCCAACGAGGCTCAGGAAAGGCACCACCCAGATTCGCTCTATTTCAAAGACCGGATTAACTTACCGTCAAGTAGATTGCTATGATCTGGGGACCTTCATGCCAAAAAGCCGCAAGAGTAACCCTAAGATAGGTCAACCTTTGATAAACCAAACGCGGAGGAAAGTCTCTTCATGCTTTCCATTTTTCAATTACTTGTAAAAAAATTTACTTGTAATTTTATTCCATGTTCATCTTTATGTAATGGAAAATATGAAGAATATTTATCAAATTAACACCCATTTTTGCAGGATGATTTTCCTAAAATGGACATATAATAGCATTTAAATTATCCCTAAGACTAAACTACATAAGTCTTTTGTAGGGAAACAATTGGGCCTGTTACCCGCTCAAAATCCAAAAGGCCACGAGCCTACAACCAATCATGTCTTCTTGTGACCAGTCTAATGTTGTTTCTCGAGAAGAATTTGACGAATTGAGTAAACAAATTACAGATTTGGTTGTTCTTCTAAAAGAATTGCATCAATCTACTCAGGGTACAAAGATGCCTACACATACAGAATCCTCTACACAAGGAGGAGCACAAGGTTTGGATAAAACAAATCTAGAACCTCAGTTGGATACGACCAATAAAGATCCTAAAAACACCCATCTCAAAGGAGATCCAGACACTGATGATATCAGGAAGAAGGTCCTTCAAATAGAGGAAACTATCCGTGCTCTCAAAGGGATTAGAACTCATGGAAGTGTTTCATATACTGACCTTTGCATATTCCCTGGTGTTCATTATCCAGAGAAATTCAAAACCCCTGACTTTGAAAAGTATGATGGGTTAGGGGATCCTTAAACACATTTAAAGATGTTCATTGGAGAACTTGGAACTTATGCAGAAAATGAGAAGCTCTGAATGCAGCTGTTCTAGAAGAGTTTGACTGGAGAAGCCCGTTCGTGGTATACCAGATTAGACAACTCCAAGATCGATAGCTGGGAAGAGCTAGCTCACGCCTTTCTCACTCAATATAATTTTCAATCTCAGATGGCTCCTGACCGGTACCAGATTACCAAGGTCAAGAAATAGTCTAATGAGTCTTTCAGAGAGTATGCTCAAAGGTGGTGGTGCCTTGCTGCTCAAGTTATTTCTTCCATGATGGAGTTAGAAATGGTTATGACTTTCATAGACATACAGGAAGCTCCTTTCTATGAGAGAGTCTTAGCTGGTATTGGCAAACCATTCTCTGAAATGATCAAGCACGGAGAGATGGCTGAGATGGGATTGAAGTCTGGTAAGATTCAAGACCTATCCGCTCTTAAAGCAGTTGCTGAGCACATCCAGTCCAGATCTTATGGAAATAACCCCCAGAGGGTCCATAAAATGAAAGAGGAGGATGTTTCCTTGATACTACAAGGTCAAAAAGGTAGTCAGAACATGCCTATACAGAGGAGAAACTACTCCCCTTTCCAAGCACAGTCTTCAAACCCTCCCTTGCCTAAAGGTGGAGATGCAAAGCGCCCTCGAACGTTCACACCCTTAGGGGATTCGCTCGAGAATATTCTTACCCTTCTGACTACTCAGAAGAAAATCACACATCTTCTTCCACCAGCCAACTCTAATGGGAGGGGTTTCTATGCTACTCGGAAGTGTGCTTATCATGCCGAAGCACCTGGACATGATACTCAAGATTGTTGGGCCTTGAAACACAAGATCCAAGATTTAATAAACAATGGTGAGATCGTGGTTAACAAACCAGATCAACCTCATGTGCAAGAAAACCCTCTTCATCAACATAAAGAGGAAGAGGTCAACATGATTAGCCGGAGCACTGGAAAAAGTTTCAATTTTAATGGTGAATCATCCCAGACCATCAAAGATGGTGTTGACAGATGAGATTATGCAAAGTTTCAATTTGCTATGGAACGAAAGATGAAAGCTCTTTGCAAGCAAATTGAACAACTAGCAGAACTGGTGACCCATCAGCATCAAGTCACACGCCAGTTAATCATCCAGAAGCATGCCTATCTCCTTCCTTTCGTTATGAATGTTCCACCATCACCTTCAGAAAGCGAAGCTATGGAGGATAAGGTTGCAAAGAGAGCAAATGCTAAAGCCCGTCGGGATTTTGCCAATCAAAGGCAATTTACATACCTGGGCCAACCTATGGTGGAGATATTTCAGATGCTAATCAACGAAGGAAGAATTACCTCCCTTCTACCTCCAATCAATCCCCGTTCAAAACAGTTCAATTCCGATGGAGTTTGTCAATATCATTCACATTCTCGCGGTCACAGCACGGAAGAATGCTGGGCACTCCGCCACCTTATTCAAAATATAATTGATAGCGGTGTCCTGCAACTGGCAGACGATGACACTGCGCTACTCGAGAGTGGGAATACATGTCCTACCAAATGGAAGGGATCAATAGCAGTTATATCCACTGAGGCTGATCAGACTGTCAAACTATTTCCCATACAAGCAATTCAACTCAAAGGAGCTAACAATCCTTTGAAAGTGGCTGCACCTGAGCCAATTTCTTTACCCTTCAGACCACAGTATCCTGTTGTCAGCTTTCACAAAGTCCCATGGAACTATGGAGAAGCTGAAGGATCCACATCTCATACTACTACTACAGTGCCGAAGGAAAATCCACTGTATCTTCCTCAGCGGGTTATGAAGCCCACCTTCCAAGCAAAGGGGAAGATTCCCATGGAGAAGATTGAAAAATTCCTCCGCACTATTGGCCATAATGAAGCCAAGGTGGTACTAAGCTTAAGAGAAGCTCCACATCAGATCTCAATACTAGACTTGGTTTTCTCTTCCGAAGATCACAAGAAGATTTTATTAAAGGTTTTGGAAGAAGCCTACTTGCCAAAATCAGTGGATGTGGAAAAATTTCAACATCTGGTTGATCACATTTTCAACAACAATGTGATATCCTTCACTGATGACGACATACCTCCCGAAGGGATAGGTCATTGCAAGTCATTGCACATTACAATTTTATCCTCCGGATATATGTTAGCTGGATTTTTGATAAATGGAGGTTCGTCTCTGAATATCTGTCCTTATGCCACCTTGGTGAAGATGATCGCCAATTTCAAAAGGATCCGAAGCAGCCATATGATTATCAAAGCTTTTGATGGATCCCGACGAAATTCTGTTGGAGAGATTGAGTTGCCAATTGAGATTGGTCCAAATACATTCAATGTATCCTTCCACGTCCTCAAGATAGATTCAGGATACAACATGCTATTGGGGACACCATGGATCCATATGGCTGGAGTCGTTCCTTCTACACTACATCAACAACTCAAATACATTGTCAAAAACAGCCTAGTCACTGTCAACGCTGAGCCGGAATGTCTTGAACAAGGAGACCTACCAATCATCAGCTTCAATTCAGAAGTTGAGCCAGCCAGATTTCATACTTTAGAAGTGAGTAACACGCAATACCATCATATTGGAGCGTCACTTCCCTTACCCATAATTTCTGCCGAAGTTATGTTGTCCACTCAAGAAATGATGTCATTGGGTCATCAGCCTGGACAAGGGCTTGGTAAAAATCAGCAGGGTATTAAGCACCCTATTCAAGTGTCCAGTCAAACTAGGACATCCGGACTAGGCTATTCTGGCAGTTCCAGTCACATGAATCCTCATAAGCACAAGCAGGTTCCTCAAACTTCTGCCATACGACGATTTTCTCCACCTGCACCTCAAGAGCGGATCCAGTCTCTGGTAAAGGTGCCAGCCCATGTTATGGCTATGCTGTTTCCCAAACCAGTACCATTCAAAGCAAAAGAGGTGCTAATTCCTGATCCCGAAGTGGAAGAAAGGGAGCGGAAACGTTAACATGACATCGCCCTGATGATGTCAAACATACGAATCATTTTCCATGATGAACAAACAAACAGATACACCCAGACGATGATTGCTCATATGTTATGGTTATCAATCGGGAGAAGGAGGATGATGATAGCCCCTCCATCACTGCAGTCCATCAGGACTTTACCCTCGACAATTGGAGCAGCACTCCATGCATTGGTCGACGAGGGTAAAACGCGTAAATCCTCTACCACAGAGATAACTTTAATTGCTTACTTTTCTATACAGTATTAGCAGTTATTTTATCAGTACATGTTAACACTTGTGTATGATTAAACAGTTTCATATATTAAGTGAAAGCATATTTTGTTTCAAAACTCTGAATTTAGATGTGTCTGTACTTGCTGATGAGGTGCCTTTTCTCCACAAGGATTGTAACTTTGATGCAAAGTTGGACTCATACTTGATGGAAATACAAGAGGACATTGAGACTGTGACGCCCCCAAAATAGCTATACATCACCCATCTTGGGTCACTAGATACATGGTACAGAACTCAACTACAAACTTAATTATACAACTGTCGTGCAAAATATGACAAAACATAGCTGAGAGTTTAAACACGAAGATTGCCTTCTAGACAATATCCACACTCAATGGAGTCCTCATTATAATTATTATCACACTATTTTATAAAAATAGTGACGACTAATATATCCACCATCTCGGACCATCACTCCATTCCCCGACTCGTCCCAGCTATATTCTCATTTTCTGAAGAGAACAATGAAAGCAAAAGGGTGAGCTCAACTAGCCCAGTAAGAAATATTATGACTAAGATAATGCAGAATAAATTATCATTAGCCTTCAAAGAATTTAAACTGATAAAATACTATAAACATCAAGTTTAACTGCAGCAGAACAAGCAATCCATTCGAAGAGTGAAGTAGAGCATGATATCTACTATCTTCTATGATTTTAAAATCCATCGTTAATATTTCATTCCTGTAATACTCATCAACTATTCTTTGTTATACCCAAGACAAAAAGAACTCTCATCACCTGTCTTCACCTGAACCACCAAAGATTATAGTTAAATCCACAATTCATATTTATAATCAAGTAAATCAACAGTTTCTCCTTGCCACAAAGGCTTAATAGAACGTTTACTCAATATCCTTACCCCAAAGGCTAAAGATATTCAAATGTAATAACAATGATCATACCAATCAGTTGTCTACCTTTGGACTACGGGCAAAAGATATTCAACTATAAAACCAATGGTCATGATCATACCAATCAATTTCCTGTCAGTGCACTACGGCCAAAGACATTCAACTGTTAACTAATGGTTATGATCCTGCCAATCACATCATCGAATTATCCCTGCACTACGGCCAAGGATATTCGTTAGTATCACTAATGATCATGATCAAGTCATACACCTGTCCATCTTTGCACTACGGGCCATAGCTATCAATAAATAGTTTATCTTTGCACTACGACCAAAGATATTAATCAACAGTTCTTCTTTGCACGTAAGCCAAAGATATACAACTATAAAACCAATAATCAATAGTCCATCTTTGTACGTAAGCCAAAGTTATACAACTGTAAAACCAATAATAAACAGTCCATCTTTACACGTAAGCCAAAGATGACTTTCATCATAATATAAGCATGAGGATGATAACAATGATATAAGGCATTAATCAAATGAAATCAAGGATAAGTATTAAAGACTTTAAATTTATCCAGTGTTTAAAAATATTCAAATTGTCAACATGATACTGCTTTGTGGAGTAAAATTCAAGAATAATATTCATGTACCAAAATAATTTGGACTGAAAAGAAATATATTTTTTGGGTAAATAGTACCCCGCAATAGTACCCTATGAATAGTACTTCGGGAATAGTACCTCGTGAATAGTACCCCAGCATGAAAAGTACCCCAAATACCCGAGTGAATAATATTCAGGTGAATAGTAATTTGGGTGAATAGTAACCCATGAATGGTAACTCGTGAATAGTACTCTGGCACTAAAATTGCCCCAAATACCCGAGTGAATAATACTAGAGTGAATAGTAACAGGGTGAATAGTAACCCGTGAATTATAACTCGTAAAAAAAATACCAAAGAAAATGATATTCCATGACGAGTACAAAAGAAATGATATTTCAGACGAGTATAATAGAATATACGAAACTGCAAATGGATTTTCATCCGCTATGCGGTAATCCACGTAGACAGATTTTTTACACAATTTAATAAGGAATGAATACGCATGATCTTTCACCATGCATGCGGTAGTCCACACAGGCAGGTTATTCCAACAGAATAATAAAGAATGGAATAACAAAAGAATTCACTAGGCATGTGATAGACCGCACAGACAGGTTATTCCCAACAGAATAATAACGAATGGAACCAGGTCATGCGTAATCCGTACAGACAGGATATTCCAACAGAATAATAAAGAATGGAACCAGGTCATGCGTAATCCGCACAGACAGGATATTCCAATAGAAAAATAAAGAATGGAACTAGGTCATGCATAATCCGCACAGACAAGATATTCCAATAGAATAATAAAGAATGGAATAACAACAGAATTCACCAGGCATACGATAGACCGCACAGAAAAGTTATTCCAACAGAATAATAAAGAATGGAATAACAGAAGAATTTCATCATGTATGCGGTACTTCGCATAGACAGGTTATTGCAACATAATAATAAAAAATGGAATAACAACCCTTACGAGTATTGAAAGAAAATAACTCTCTTCATGAATACGAAAGAATAATACCCCTTACACAATAATGATATCCTTACCTTAAAAAGAAGACCTGGATCTTTGGAATATACCGAGGTAGTAGAGACTTCTTCTTCATTCTCTCTATAATAATTGCTCTATAGCTTTAGTGAATTGGTGAAAAATAATGAAGGAATGAACTTCTATTTATAGGAAAATATAGTTTTGATAATTGCACGTTTTGGGGCTCGAAATATTACAGTATAATACCTTCCTCTTTTCCTTCATTTTTAATTTAGTCCTACAAGTATTATCAAACTTGCACCACCTCCCCTAATAGTAAATCATGTGAATCAATAGTAAATCATGTGACTCAATAATTCTAAACATGTGAAAAAATTAATTATAGTATAGTACCTTCAACTATACCTCTGAATATCTGTCCTTATGCCACCTTGGTGAAGATGATCGTCAATCTCAAATGGATCCGAAGCAGCCATACGGTTATCAAAGCTTTTGATGGATCCCAATGAAATTCTATTGGAGAGATTGAGTTGCCAATTGAGATTGGTCCAAATACATTCAATGTATCCTTCCATGTCCTCAAGATAGATTCAGGATACAACCTGCTATTGGGGAGACCATGGATCCACATGGCTGGAGCCGTTCCTTCTACACTACATCAACAACTCAAATACATTGTCAACAATGACTGGTAGTCATCGCCAACGCCGTAGGAATGTCACGAACAAGGAGACCTACCAATCATCAGCTTTAATTCAGAAGTTGAGCCAGCTAGTTTTTATACTTTAGAAGTGAGTAACACGCAATACCATCCTATTGGAGCGCCACTTCCCTTACCCAAGATTTCTGCCGAAGTTATGTTGGCCACTCAAGAAATGATGTCATTGGGTCATCATCCTGGACAAGGGCTTGGTAAAAATCAACAGGGTATTAAGCGCCCTATTCAAGTGTCTAGTCAAACTAGGACATCCGGACTAGGCTATTCTGCCAGTTCCAGTCACAGGAATCCTCATAAGCACAAGCAGGTTCCTCAAATTTCTGCCGTACGACAATTTTCTCCACCTGCACCTTATGAGTGGATACAGTCTCCGATAAAGGTGTTAGCCTATGTTATGGCTATGCTGTCTCCCAAACTAGTACCATTCAAAGCAAAAGAGGTGCTAATTCCTGATCCTGAAGTGGAAGAATGGGAGCGAAAACGTGAATATGACATCGCCCTGATGATGTCAAACATACGCATCATTTTCCATGATGAACATACAAACAGATACACCCCAGACGATGATTACCCAGATGTTATGGTTATCAATTGGAAGAAGGAGGAAGATGACAGCCCCTCCATCACTGCAGTCCATCAGGACTTTACCCTCAACAATTGGAGCAGCACTCCATGCATTAGTCGACGAGGGTAAAACGAGCAGAAATCCCTCTACCCTGTAGATAACTTTAATTGCTTACTTTTCTATACAGTATTAGCAGTTATTTTATCAGTACATGCTAACACTTGTGTATGATTAAACAGTTTCATATATTAATTGAAAGCATATTTTGTTTCAGGACTCTGAATTTAGATGTGCCTGTACTTGCTGATGAGGTGCCTTTTCTCCACAAGGATTGTAACTTTGATGCAAAGTTGGACTCATACTTGATGGAAATACAAGAGGACATTGAGACTTTGACGCCCCCAAAATAGCTATATATCACCCATCTTGGGTCGCCAGATACATGATACAGTACTCAACTACAAACTTAATTATACAACTGTTGTGCAAAATACGACAAAACATAGCTGAGAGTTTAAACACGAATATTGCCTTCTAGACAATATCCACACTCAATGGAGTCCTCATTACAATTATTATCACACTATTTTATAAAAATAGTGACGACTAATATATCCACCATCTTGGACCATCACTCCATTCCCCGACTCGTCCCAGCTATATTCTCATTTCCTGAAGAGAACAATGAAAGCAAAAGGGTGAGCTCAACTAGCCCAGTAAGAAATATTATGACTAAGATAATGCAGAATAAATTATCATTAGCCTTCAACAGTGTTAAACTGATAAAATATTATAAACATCAAGTTTAACTGCAGCGGAACAAGCAATCCATTCGAAGAGTGAAGTAGAGCATGATATCTACTATCTTCTATGATTTTAAAATCCATCATTAATATTTCATTCCTGTAATACTCATCAACTATTCTTTATTATACCCAAGACAAAAAGAACTCTCATCACCTGTCTTCACCTGAACCACCAAAGATTATAGTTAAATCCACAATTCATATTTATAATCAAGTAAATCAACAGTTTCTCCTTGCCACAAAGGTTTAATAGAACGTTTACTCAATATCCTTACCCCAAAGGCTAAAGATATTCAAATGTAATAACAATGATCATACCAATCAGTTGTCTACCTTTGCACTATGGGCAAAAGATATTCAACTATAAAACCAATGGTCATGATCATCCCAATCAATTGCCTGTCAGTGCACTACGGCCAAAGACATTCAACTGTTAACTAATGGTCATGATCCTGCTAATCACATCATCGAATTATCCCTGCACTATGGCCAAGGATATTCGTTAGTATCACTAGTGGTCATGATCATGTCATACACCTGTCCATCTTTGCACTACGGGCCATAGCTATCAATAAATAGTTCATCTTTGCACTACGACCAAAGATATTAATCAATAGTTCTTCTTTGCACGTAAGCCAAAGATATACAACTATAAAACCAATAATCAACAGTCCATCTTTGCACATAAGCCAAAGATATTCAACTGTAAAACCAATAATAAATAGTCCATCTTTGCACATAAGCCAAAGATGACTTTCATCATAATATAAGCATGAGGATGATGACAATGATATAAGGCATTAATCAAATGAAATCAAGGATAAATATTAAATACTTTAAATTTATCCAGTGTTTAAAAATATCCAAATTGTCAACATGATACTGCTTTGTGGAGTAAAATTCAAGAATAATATTCATGTACCAAAATAATTTGGACCAAAAAGAAATATATTTTTTGGGTAAATAGTACCCCGCAATAGTACCCTATGAATAGTACTTCGGGAATAGTACCTCATGATTAGTACCCAAGCATGAAAAGTACCCCAAATACCCGAGTGAATAATATTCGGGTGAATAGTAATTTGGGTGAATAGTAACTCATAAATAGTACTCCGGCATGAAAAGTGCCCCGAATACCCGAGTGAATAATACTAGAGTGAATAGTAACCGGGTGAATAGTAACCCGTGAATAGTAACTCATAAAAAAATACCAAAGAAAATGATATTCCATGACAAGTACAAAAGAAATGATATTTCAGACGAGTATAATAGAATATACGAAACTGCAAATGAATTTTCACCCGCCATGCAGTAATCCACGTAGACAGATCATTTCCACAATTTAATAAGGAATGAATACGCATGATCTTTCACCATGCATGTGGTAGTCCACACAGACAGGTTATTCCAACAGAATAATAAAGAATGGAATAACAAAAGAATTAAAGAGCACGCGATAGGCCGCATGCATGTGTTATTCCCAATGTAATAATAAAGAATGGAACCAGTCATGCATAATTCGCATGACGATGTGATATTCCAAATGAATAATAAAGAATGGAACCGGTCATGCGTAATCCGCATGCATGTGATATTCCAAATGTAAAAATAAAGAATGGAACTAGGTCATGCGTAATCCGCATGCATAAGATATTCCAATAGAATAATAAAGAATGGAATAACAACAGAATTCACCAGCATACGATAGATCAAGATGGACAAGTTATTCCAAATGTAATAATAAAGAATGGAATAATGGAAGAATTTCATCATGTGTATGCGGTACCAGCGTAGACAAAAGTTATTGCAACATAATAATAAAAAATGGAATAACAACCCTTACGAGTATTGAAAGAAAATAACTCTCTTCATGAATACGAAAGAATAATACCCCTTACACAATAATGATATCCCTTACCTTAAAAGAAGACTGGATACTGGAATATACTGAGGTAGTAGACTTCTCTTCTTCATTCTCTCTATAATAATTGCTCTATAGCTTTAGTGAATTGGTGAAAAATAATGAAGGAATGAACTTCTATTTATAGGAAAATATAGTTTTGATAATTGCACGTTTTGGGGCTCAAAATATTACAGTATAATACCTTCCTCTTTTCCTTCATTTTTAATTTAGTCCAACAAGTATTATCAAACTTGCACCACCTCCCCTAATAGTAAATCATGTGAATCAATAGTAAATCACGTGACTCAATAGTTCTAAACATGTGAAAAAATTAATTATAGTATAGTACCTTCAACTATACCTCTATTTTTAACTTAGTCATGCAAGTATTATCAATCTTGCACTAACTCCCCTAATAGTAAATCATGTGAATCAATAGTACCCACATGTGAACACATAGTTATAAGCATGTGAATTAATAGCAATTAATTGCTCATTTATCCGATTAATTACCCGATTGGTCAATATAACTTCCAGACATCAATTATTATCGAAATAAATGTGATTTCCACTAACACTAATAATCCCAACATAATGGAACTATCAATTTCATCTTTAATTAACATGAACTTATTCATCATTAATATTATAACTCACAATATTTAACAACCAGGTCGTTCCCAAGAAAGAGGGGGCTTTCCGATAAGGATTTCTCCCTATCAGTAGCAATTGCAATTAGATGACTAACCTCTCCTCGATGTAACTTCTAGAAATTGTCCATATTGCAAATAATAATATGAATAACTTTGTCGTCTCAATTATTGATTTAATAATATAACATATTATGCAGATGATATTGTGACAATAATTAAATCAATAATATGAGAGATATGATGCAGCAATTACTGTAGTAATAAATGAGTATAACTGAGTGACTTCTCACGTAAGCATCAATAATCAATACCGTGATCTACTATGCAACTACGCGTATTACTATACTTTTATCACCGATTATTTTATGACAACTTGTTTACTTTGAATTTTTTTTACATATCACCCTTATCTTTAACCTTTTATCAATTTAACCATTTACTAAATAGAATAATTATAAGAAAATTGAATACTTTCATTTCATAAAATTCGGGGTCTCACAGAGACACCTCAGGAGATTAAGGAATGGGTCACAGACAAACCTAAACCCAACCTTGATCAAACCACTTCTTTCAATCTTGGAACCTTAGAAAGCCCTAAGTTAATCCAGATTGGTCCAGACCTAACCCCAAACCAACGAAATGACATGGTTGCGCTATTAACCCAATTCCAGGATGTGTTTGCATGATCTCACGAAGACATGGTGGGTTTGTCCACTGACATTGTCCTTCATCGCCTTCCCATTAAAGAGTGATTTAAGCCAGTCAGGCTGAAGCTCAGGCGATTGAAACCTGAGTGGAGTTTATGTTAGGTTTGTAATATTCATGAACACAATCAAATTGTACAAAATAAGCGAAAGCATGGAAAATCAGAGTTTTAAAATTTTACAAACCATATACCCGGATCATCCTTTATGCACAATTAATAATAAAACTCATATTAAATATTCAATACTCAATACTCTATTGTTTCTATCATGCTAGAAGGTGACATTCGATATTCCAAATATCTTTGAACGTTACAACTTAATATAGAATATTTGAGGAGTTTGCATGTAATTAATTTGTCTCATCTTATTTAGTGCGCATGCACACACACACACACGTATATATATATATATATATATATATATATATATATATATATATATATATATATATATATATATATATATATATATATATATACGTCATATATTATTTAACATGCAAAGCATGTTTGCATAATATATAATATATATAGTATAAGCATGCACATATAGAATACAATATTCTACTCGGATTGATTATGGACTTTTATTCTAATTTGGTTCACTAGAGCCACCAAGTGAACCAAAAGGTTAAACCCTAAGGGTGAAAGAATTAATATTTAAATATAACTATTATATTTAAACCCGGGCTCCATTACAAACGGGTCTTCAAGCGCTCCTTGCTCCTTGATCTCCAATTCTTCAAAATTAATTCTAACTATTCTTATTACAAAACTATTTAAAATTAATAGAAACCTTGATCAGCAGTCAAGGTGAAGTACATAGGAGGGAGTTAGAATTTACATTAAGAAAAAAATAGAGAAGATGAGGTACACAAACCCCATTTAATAAAATTCATACATTCATGCATCCAACTAAAATAAAATCCAATCACATTGGTCAATAGTCCATAATCAATCTCATTTATTATCATACACATCACCATATACATCAATAAATATCATTCATCTCATGAATAATAAATATTAAATATATATATATATATATATATATATATATATATTGATATCATTTAATGGGCAAATTTAGTTAGTATAAAATCTAATTTTGAATAGAAATAAACTCCTTTATTTTAATCCAAATTTAAATCAAAATAAATCTCTTTTATTTTAATTTATCTAATTTTGAATAAAATAAACTATTTTATTTTAATCAAAATCTTTAATCAAAATAAACTCCTTTATTTTAATTAATTATGGAATCTAATTCTAAGTAAAAAAAATAACTCCTTTATTAAAGGAAACATGATTCTCTTTCCTATTCACAAATAAACTCCTTTATTTTGAATAATATGAAATCTTATTCCATATCTAAATAAACTCCTTTATTTAAGGAAATATGAATTCTCTTTCCTATTCACAAATAAACTCTTTTTATTTTGAATAATATGAAATCTTATTTCATATTTAAATAAACTCCTTTATTTAAGGAAACATGGAATCCAATTTCAACTCCAATTAGTTATCATGGAATCCAATTCCAACTCTAAATTAGTTAGCAAGTAATTTAATTTTTAAATTAAAATAAATTTTATATTTTAATATTAAAATAAACTTTTATTTTAAGATTAAAATAAATTTTTATTTTAATTATAAAATAATAAGAATATATATATATATATATATATATATATATATATATAAATCCACACAAGCAAATCAATCCAAAGTTATTCATCATATGATATATAATTTACTTGGTCCACGTGATTAGCATACAACAACAACATATGATTCCTTGTTACCTGAATCATGCACCCTTGAAATCATATTATTACATTTTACTATTACCTTTTACATATATCATATATAACCTAATTCACGGAATTATATATAAATATATATAATATAATAACCAAAACATCAGAAGACGGAAGTAGTGACAGTACGTGATTCAGGATAATGTTTTATTAAAAATTGAGAATCCGCAACAGAGTAATCCGTCAATTTGCGAAATCCTTTATTCCGCAAACTGATTTTTTTTATTTATTTTCATAAATTTTATATAACAAAATTATGCCCAAATAAATTATTCTAAACACATATCAAATTAAAATAATTAATAATTTGCATAAAGGTTTAACTCTGATACCACTGTTAGGTTTGTAATATTCATGAACACAATCAAATTGCACAAAATAAGCGGAAGCATGGAAAATCAAAGTTTTAAAATTTTACAAACCGTATACCTGGATCATCCTTTATGCACAATTATTAATTAAACGAAAAGATAAAGAATGAGAATCATACCCTTGAAGATTCGAGCTTCCTCAGGTACAAGTTCACCCCCAATCCTTTTCGCATTCAACTTGAATCCACCGGGTTTGGTTCCTTCCTTTGATCAATGTTAGCCACCCAAGTGTTTGGCCTCTAGAGGTGATCCACCAAGAAAGAAGAAATATTTAAGAAGAAGAGTGGTTGGCTAAACCCTAGTTTTCTATCTCTATAGAAAAAGAACGTACTCTCCAATAATTGGAATCACGTCTGTTGTGAAAAAGTCAACAATCACCTCACACATAATAAGACTCCTCTTATTTATAGATGTGGGCAACCCTCCTTAACAATTAAGGAATTGAGTTTTATTTTAATTAATTAAAATTCTTTAATTAATTAGCCTCCTAATCTTATTAGGAATAAATGAGAGTACTAATATTAAATTAATTTCCAACTCTTTAGAAATTAAAATAATAATAATTGTAATAATATTTATAAGACTCCTCTTATTAATTTATATATTTAATATTTTCATAATATGAAATAATAAATATTAAGCTATTTAATTTATTCTATCACCATAGATTAAATTAAATACACTTAACATATTATTACAATTATGTCATTAACTTCTTAAATAATTATTTTTCCTTTTATGGTGTGACTCTTTTGGTTCTCCATATTAAATAGGTTGTGAATAAATCAATTAGAACAATTCTAATCTTATTTAAATAAATAAATTAAACTATTAATTTATTTAAATAAATAATATTTATTCTACAATAGGGATAAACCTCCCTAGCGATCAACGAATTTCCAGATAATATAGATTTCAACAGAGTCATAAAAGAACCTTTGAGTAAATAGTTACCGTACAATTCAATCCTTCCACCATACAATGTCCCAATTAAATATAAGACATGGAATTACTGTCAAGTCTTATTTTATTTAATTATATGTATTTCGACTCTTAAATGCACAACACCAAATAATACAAATTAGAAACTCCTTTCTAATTTCATTCTACCTTGGCCAAGGACTACTGGGTTGTCATTTATCGAATCAGATAGGAAATTTCTCTTCTTTTACTAGAAGTGGTAGATTCTTTATTGATCATACATTATCTCCATGTACAACTTATTATACCCAAGCATACCCTTTAATATACCCTAAGGGTCTTAAGGAATAAGTCAAAGTATAACTCATCATACACAAGATACTATGATGATCTCAAGTCCAAGGATCACTTGTATTACTATCACTATAGGAATTTCTATTGACAAGCAAGTAAAACTCAATTAGGTATTCAGTGAACTTATTCTCTAATAAGCACCTACATACTTGCTTTAGTGTCTCCACACAAATGATTATGAGATCAATCATCCTCATCCAATAAGCAAGCAACGTATATACCAATCTATCCGGATTCACTAATCCCCAATTTAGTAATCCAACGATTGGGAACTATTTTAGTTTTAAGCTTTCTAAGAATTTAGATCTCATTAGAATGATCATCATCATTATTCTAAAAGCATTGCTTAAAACTATGGGTTTATCACATATTATAAAACAACATTATATTGATAATTAAAAGCCTTTAATAAATTAATACATTTTATTAATAAATGAATAAGATTGTTACAAAGTATATGCTTTATCATCAAACATGATTGGCTTGTGTGCATACTACTTTTAATCTCCAACTTGTACTAATGCCAATCGTCATGGTATCTCATACCCTTCTTCTCTAAGTGACAATTATCTTGTTGTTAGATAAGCTTTAGTTAATGGATATGTAATGTTTTCCTTGAGAGTCCACTATCTCTATAGTGATTTTCCATCTTTCAATGATTCTTATAATCAAATAAAAGTGCCACAACACATGTTTAGATCCAAGATGAGACTTAAGAACTATTCCTAGTTCTGTAATGAACTTTTCATCCAAACAATCAACTTGCAGCTTCATTTATAGCTATATACTTTGTCTTTATCACTAAACCAACAACTCTTTGCTATTTGAAACATTTCCAATTCACTGCACCACCGTTTAAGGTAACGATTTACCTTAAAGTGGATTTTTGTTGTCTGGTAGTGCATCGAAAAAGCGAGTGCATTAAGCCCTCTAGTTTTAATTTAGACCCACCATAAATTTTAATCACATCCTTAGTGATGGTTATGTACTTTAAGATATTTTTCACTGTCTTATAGTGAACTTCTCCAAAATATAACTGATCAATATCAGGTCTCGTACATTTCATTGCATACACGATAGTTATTCATGCAATCTCTCTTTTATGAGTCTATGGGGACTATTAAGAGAGATTCACTTCAGGGCTCATCAACATGAGACATCCCATGGAGTTTTCCATGCTAAACAACTTTAGAATCAAATAAATATACGTTCCTTGGGTTAAGTCGAGCATTCTCTTGAATCTATCTATATAGATTTGTATCCCCAATTTAGATACTCTTCCCAAATCATTCATGTAGAAATGTTTAGACAACTTTATCATTACTGATTGTAGCATTGGTATGTTATTCCTTATCCGTAGTATATCAACATATAATACTAGGAATATCGCGACGCTCCCACTGATCCTTTTGTACACACTAGGTTCATTCTTATTTGTGATAAAATCAAACTCTTTTGATTTGTTTCATCAAAACGAATGTTCTATTTTTGAGAAGCCTGCTTCAATCCACTTCTCTGAGTGTCTACAACTCTTACCTTATCGTATGTAACTGGATCATCATCTTCTATGATATGTACCTCATCATCATCATCCATGATGAATCCATACCTCCTAAGTATATTCGGTACTATTCCAGATTTACGATTTGGTTATGGTACAATAGGTCTATCTACAGGTTCCTCTTATTTGTCTTATAGTGTTTTGTGGTTCTTGAACTCTTTAAAATGTATTATCCTCCCACTAGCCCCTTCAATGATAAACATCTTTATCTTAGAAGGAAACATGTTTTGCAACAAACACCTTTTTCTAAGTAGGATTATAGAACATATACCCTAAACTTACTTTAGGATGTCCCACAAATCTGTACTTGTCAAATCTTGTCCCAAGCTTATCCTTTGAAACTTTTTCACATAAGCTGGACAACTCCTTATCTTAACTTACTTAAAATTAGGAATCCTTCCTGTCCATAACTCTTATAGAGTCTTGGGGCCGAAGTTTGAGGTTACCTTTTCTGTAGATTTATAGTCATTTCTAAAGCATGACCCCAGAAGGATACTGGAATGTCGGTAAAATCATTATGGACCACACCATGTCCACCAAGGTACGATTTTTTCCTTTTAGATGCATCAATCAATTATTATGTATCAGGAGGCGTCCATTATGAGAAAACCATTTAAGATGATCTAGAAACTCATTGCACAAGTATTCCTTCTTGATCCAATCAAAGAATCCTAATACATAGCCAATTTGTTTCATTTCTGAATTCTTTGAACCTTTCAAATAATTCACAATTGTATTTCAGCAAATACACACATTCAATTTTTTGAATGATCATCTCCTTTTTCTTATACTTGTTTGTTCAATTTGCAAAATAATTTTTACATAAGTCAAGTATATAAAATCCATTAAGTAATATTTCAGTTGTATACAAAACATTATTATTATAAATAGAACAATAATTGTTCTTAATTATAATACCAAATATTTCATTGTCTAATAATAAAATAGAAATAATGTTTTTAATCGTGAGCTGAAATACAATAACAACTTATTGACTTAATAGATTTGTCCACAGATAATGCTAAACTTTAAGTTTCTATGGTTTATGTGGAACCTTTGCTTCATTTCCCACACATAGGATTACTTATCTTTGTTTAGCTTTCTACTTTTACTTGGTCCCTTCATAAATCTATATTAATGATAACCAAAGTCGGTATCTAATACCCAAGTAGAACCTTGACTTAAATTTTTTTTTATTTTAAATCATGAAAAATTTGTATTTGTAACCGAAACTTTACTAAGCTTCTTTGGTTAGCCTCTGTAAGATGCTTCTCGCAGTTTCTTTCTAGTGTCTAGGCTTATTGCAGTGGAAGCAAACTCCTTTGCTATCCGTATCAATTTTGTTCTTATTATCCTTTGTTTTTGCCTTTCTATTTACCTTCTTTGAATCGTTCTTCTTTTTAGACGATCCTTTGGCCCCTACTAGTAAGACATGGTCTTTCTTGGTTGGAAAGTGACTCTCAACATTTTTCAACATGTTAAGCAAATTAGCGTGGCTGATATCTAGCTTGTTCATATGAAAAATTCACAACAATTGTGAAAGGAGTCCAGGAGTGAGTGCAAGATCAAATCTTGGCTCAACTATCCATCCATGACAAAACCCGTTGTCCTAATTGATCAATCAAATTGATTATGTTAAAGACTTTTTATCTGTACTGTAGTGTCATTGGTCATTCTAGATCGGAAGAGCTCCTTAGATATCTAATATCTACTAGTCCTACTTTCCTTACCATCAACTACTTGATGTGCATGAATATAGTAAGAGTATCCATAGTTTCATGTTGACGCTGAAGCTCGTTACTCATGGATGCAAGCATGATATATTGAGCCAACTGTGCATCATCTTGTCACTTTCTAAAAGTAGCAATCTCTTCCTCAGAGGCATTATCTGCAACCATTACAGGGTTAGGCGTATTAAGGACATAAGATAGCTTTTCAGCCGTGAGAACTATTCTCAATTTTCTTAACCAATCCGTTTAATTCGGTCCGATTAATTTAACATCTAATATGCTATGCAGTGACAATAATTTAGACATTTTATAATTCTATAAATGAATTTGTAATTAACAACATTTTAGCATACATTCTTTTATTAATTACCAAAATAAATTAGATCTTGTTTTAAATTTGTATCTCCCACTATTTTCTTTAAACTATATTACCCTCAATATATATAGTTCGGTAATATCTAATTAAAGATATGCTAGTGAGAATAAGGATCCCATTTCAAATGTATATAGCCTTGTGTGTACAACAAACTATATATAAATAAATAGGTAGACAACTCTTGTCAATTACATCAACTATGTAACTCGTTGTATTTTGCCTCTTAAATCATAATGGTCAAGTGTGTGCACATCCGAACTAAAATGATTTAAGTTAAGTCAGACCCATCATTTCCATATAAGTGAAGATAAAACTACAGCCCTTGTGTATGCACAACAAAGCAGTAATGTTTAATTCCTTATAAACATCATATGTAATAAAAACAACATCTTAAATATTTAATACTTGCCTTGTGTGTGCAAAACAAACTCATATTAAATATTCAACACTTTATTGTTTCTATCATGCTAGAAGGCGACGTTCGATATTCCAAATATCTTTGAACGTTACAACTTAATATAAAATATTTGAGGAGTTTGCATGTAATTAATTTATCTCATCTTGTTTAGCGTGCATGCACACATGTATATATAAAATACGCATCATATTATATAACATGTGAAGCATGTTTGTATAATATATAATATATATAGTATAAGCATGCACATATAGAATACTATATTCTACTTGGATTGATTATGGACTTTTATTCTGATTTGGTTCACTAGAGCCACCAAGTGAACCAAAAGGTCAAACCCTATGGGTGCAAGAATTAATATTTAAATATAACTATTACATTTAAACCCGGGCTCCATTAGAAACGGGTCTTCAAGAGATCCTTGCTCCTTGATCTCCAATTCTTCAAAATTAATTCTAACTATTTCTATTACAAAACTATTTAAAATAAATAGAAACCTTGATCAACAGTCAAGGTGAAGTACATAGGAGGGAGTTAGAATTTAAATTAAGAAAAAAAATAAAGAACACGAGGTACGCAGACCCCATTTAATAAAACTCATACATTCATGCATCCAACTAAAATAAAATCCAATCACATTGGTCAATAGTCCATAATCAATCCCATTTATTATCCTACACATCACCATATGCATTAATAAATATCATTCATCTCATGAATAATAAATATTCAATATATATATATATATTGATATCATTTAATGGGCAAATTTAGTTAGTATAAAATCTAATTTTGAATAGAAATAAACTCCTTTATTTTAATCCAAATTTAAATAAAAATAAACCTCTTTTATTTTAATTTATCTAATTTTGAATAAAATAAATTATTTTATTTTAATCAAAATAAACTCTTTTATTTTAATTAATTATGGAATCCAATTCCAAGTTAGAAAAAATAACTCCTTTATTAAAGGAAAACAGATTCCTTTCCTATTCACAAATAAACTCCTTTATTTTGAATAATATGAAATCTTATTCCATATCTAAATAAACTCCTTTATTTAAGGAAATATGAATTCTCTTTCCTATTCACAAATAAACTCTTTTATTTTGAATAATATGAAATCTTATTTCATATTTAAATAAACTCCTTTATTTAAGGAAACATGGAATCTAATTTCAACTCGCAATTAGTTATCATGGAATCCAATTCCAACTCTAAATTAGTTAGCATGAAATTTAATTTTTAAATTAAAATAAACTTTTATTTTAAGATTAAAATAAATTTTTATTTTAATTATAAAATAATTAGAATATATATATATATATATATATATATAATAACGTAATGTGAAGGTGATTATTAACCATCACAGGGGCATTACTGTAACGTAAATTATATATATATATAGTTATTATATATATATATATATATATATATATATATATATATATATATATATATATCCACACAAGCAAATCAATCCAAAGTTATTCATCATATGATATATAATTAACTTGGTCCACGTGATTAGCATACAACAACATCATATGATTCCTTGTTACCTGAATCATGCACCCTTGAAATCATACTATTACCTTTTACATATATCATATATAACCTGATTCACGAAATTATATATAAATATATATAATATAATAACCAAAACATCTAAGACTAAGCGGTGATGATGACGTGATTCAGGATAATGTTTTATTGAAAACTGAGAATCCGCAACAGTGTAATCCGTCAATTTGCGAAATCCTTTATTCCGAAAATGATTTTTTTTTTTTATTTTCATAAATTTTATATAACAAAATTATGCCCAAATTATGACGCCCCCAAAATTAGGTATACATCACCCATCTTGGGTCGCCACTTACATGGTACAGAATTTAAATACAACTTACTAACATAACTGTCGTGTACATTACGACATAAACTGTGAGTTTAAATACAAATATCGTCTACTAGATATTATACAAACTCAAAAAGGAGTCCTCATTATAATTATTATCACACTATTTCACAGAATAGTGAGGACTACTAATGCTATCTTCAGGACCATCACTCGTTTCCCGACTCGTCCCCAAATTTATATTCTCATTTTCAAGAGAACGGTGAAAGAAAGGGTGAGCTCAACTAGCCCAAAGAAGAAATATTATGACTAAGATAATGCGAATAAATTATCAATAGTCTTCAACAATGTTGAATCGATAAAATACAATAGACAACCGGTTTAAGCTGCGCAATGAATATGCAATCCATTAAAAGACTCAAGTAGAAAATAAAGTCTACTATCTTTTAGGTTTTAAAAGTTTTTCATCATTATATACCGAGACTCGACTTTAATAAATATTCCACATCATCGAATCACCCCTGCACTATGGCCAAGGATATTCTTTAGTATCACGACCACAATTATTCATGCACTACGGGCCAAGAATATTTGTGTATTCATTAATGGTCATGATCATGCCAACAACTGTCCACCAATGCACTACTACTAATCGAGGATTTTTATCACATCATTTGTAACATTACGGCCATGAGATTTACACCGAATAGTCTCGGTCATAATCATACCAAGTCCATCTATGCACTACTGGTGCCACGGATGACTTTCAACATAATATAAACATGAGGATGATGACAATGATATAAGAATTCAATAAAACAAGTTCAAGAATTATTTTATCGGGAATTATTAACGCCCAAATTATCAACATGATCATTGTTTTGTAGAGTAAAATTCAAGAATGATCGAAGAATATTTCCATGAAAAGACACTGGATGAAACGCAAATATCAAGGATATTCCACTAATTTCATGGAGTATAGAAGTCAAAGTTTTAACCATTTGGGTATAATAAAGAATAGAATAACAAAAAGAAATCACCATGCATGCGATAGACAAGACATGCGCAGTTATTCCAACAGAATAATAAATAACGGAACCAGTCCCCAGAAACGCATGCAGACGGATGATGTTCAATAGAATAATAAAGAATGAAACCAGGTCGGCAGTAAAACACATGCAGACAGGATGTTCCAATGTAATAATAATAAAAGGCGAAAAGTCCGGTGTAAAAACACATGCATGGATGTTCCAACAAAATAATAATAAAGACGAAACCAGTCCTGTAAATTGTAAAACACACACATGTGGATGTTCCAATGTAATAATAGAAGAATGTCACCAAGTATAGGGTAAACCACATTATACTGAGTTATTCCAATGTAATAATAAGCAATGGAATAACAACAGTTTCTTCATGAATACTGAAAGAATAACACCCCTTACTTTTGGTAGGAGATTGAATCTCGCAAAGCGGTGTAGTAACAAAATACTCTTCTTCTTTCTCTCTTATTCTCTCTATACTTTTCTCTCTATAGCTTGAATGAATTCGTGAAAATAATGAAGCACTAGGCCTCTATTTATAGAAGATTTCTAGCTTAGCACCGCGCCGTGTGAAAAGGCAAGTGGCTCGACGACGATGATGTGAAAAGAAAAGTGGTTTGGCCTTTTGTAATGTGAAACGACAAGTGGTTCGGCACCTTTGTAATGTGAAACGACAAGTGGTTCGACGCCTTTGTAATGTGAAACGACAAGTGGTTCGACGTCGGTAAAGGTAATTACTATTGACGAATGTAATTACTATTCACAAGGGTAATTACTATCGACGAAGGTAATTACTATCGATTGAAGGTAAATACTATCGACGAAGGTAATTACTATTCACAAGGGTAATTACTATTATTGAAGAGACTCTTAGATGATGACATATGAGCCCCCATAAAATAATCAAACTTACCACAAATCATTTTATTTTTAATCAACACGTATTTAATCTTTCAACAATTATTAATCATTTATAACTTGTCGTCTCAATTATTGATTTAATACTATAACATATTATCTGAGATGATGTCGTGACAATAATTGAATCAATAATATAAGAGATATGATGCAAAGAATTATCGTAGTAATAATTGAGCATAATGAGTGACTTCTCACGTAAGCATCAATAATCAATACCGCAGTGTGCTACTACGCAACCACGCCAGACATCTTGTATTACTTTACCACCGGGTAGTTCAAGCAGCTTTTAACAGTAACACCTCTAAGTTATTTTTATAAAATATTTTTGTCATTTTCTCAATCCGACAATAATTACATTTGTGGGGTCCACCAATGATTGAGTAGTTATGCGAATATTCCCTAACAAAAAGAATATTCCCGACCAAACTAATATTTTATAACAACTTGCATACTTTGCAAAATTTATAAATATTACCCACAACTATAACATTATATCAAATTTATTCCATAATATTCAAAAATAATATTTATAGAAAAATTCATCTTTATTTATAAAAGTTGGGGTCTTAGAAAAATAAATTATTCTAAACACCTATTAATATACATATCAAATTAAAATAATTAATAATTCGTATAAAGGTTTGACTCTGATACCACTGTTAGGTTTGTAATATTTATGAACACAATCAAATTGCATAAAATAAGCGGAAGCATGAAAAATCAAAGTTTTAAAATTTTACAAACCGTATACCCGGATCATCCTTTATGCACAATTATTAATTAAACGAAAAGATAAAGAATGAGAATCATACCCTTGAAGATTCGAGCTTCCTCAGGTACAAGTTCACCCCCAATCCTTTTCGCGTTCAACTTGAATCTACAGGGTTTGGTTCCTTCCTTTGATCAATGTTAGCCACCCAAGTGTTTGGCCTCTAGAGGTGATCCACTAAGGAAGAAGAAATATTTAAGAAGAAGGGTGGTTGACTAAACCCTAGTTTTCTATCTCTATAGAAAAAGAACGTACTCTCCAATAATTGGAATCACGTCTGTTGTGAAAAAGTCAACAACCACCTCACACATAATAAGACTCCTCTTCTTTATAGATGTGGGCAACCCTCCTTAAGAATTAAGGAATTGAGTTTTATTTTAATTAATTAAAATTCTTTAATTAATTAGCCTCCTAATCTTATTAGGAATAAATGAGAGTACTGATATTAAATTAATTTCCAACTCTTTAGAAATTAAAATAATAATAATTGTAATAATATTAATAAGACTCCTCTTATTAATTTATATATTTAATATTTCCATAATATTAAATAATAAATATTAAGCTATTTAATTTATTCTATCACCATAGATTAAATTAAATACACTTAACATATTATTACAATTATGTCATTAACTTCTTAAATAATTATTTTTCCTTTTATGGTGTGACCCTTTAGGTTCTCCATATTAAACCAGGTTGTGAATAAATCAATTAGAACAATTCTAATCTTATTTAAATAAATAAATTAAACTATTAATTTATTTAAATAAATTATATTTATTCTACAATAGGGATAAGCCTCCCTAGCAATCAACGAATTTTCAGATAATATAGATTTCAACATTAATCATAAAAGAACCTTTGAGTAAATAGATACCGTACAATTCAATCCTTCCACCATACAATGTCCCAATTAAATATAAGACATGAAATTACTGTCAAGTCTTATTTTATTTAATTATATGTATTTCGACTCTTAAATGCACAACACCAAATAATACAAATTAGAAACTCCTTTCTAATTTCATTTTGCCTTGGCCAAGGACTACTGGGTTGTCATTTATCGAATCACATAGGAAATTTCTCTTCTTTTTACTAGAAGTGGTAGATTCTTTATTGATCATACATTATCTCCATGTACAACTTATTATACCCAAGCATACCCTTTGATATACCCTAAGGGTCTTAAGAAATAAGTTAAAGTATAACTCATCATACACAAGATACTATGATGATCTCAAGTCCAAGGATCACTTGTACTACTATCACTATAGGAATTCCTATTGACAGGCAAGTAAAACTCCATTAGGTATTCCTTAGCGAGCCAACGCTCAAGAACTTATTCTCTAATAAGCACCTACATACTTGCTTTAGTGTCTCCACACAAATGATCATGAGATCAATCATCCTCATCCAATAAGCAAGCAACGTATGTACCAATCTATCCAGATTCACTAATCCCCAATTTAGTAATCCAACGATTGGGAACTATTTTAGTTTTAAGATTTCTAAGAATTTAGATCTCATTAGAATGATCATCATCATTATTCTAAAAGCATTGCTTAAAACTATGGGTTTATCACATATTATAAAACAACATTATATAGATAATTAAAAGCCATTAATAAATTAATACTTTTTATTAATAAATGAATAAGATTGTTACAAAGTATATGCTTTATCATCAAACTTGATTGGCTTGTGTGCGTACTACTTTTAGTTTAAAGGTGAAAGAAGAAATTGTGAAATAATTTCAAGCTGGCATTATCATGGTGTCTACATATCCGGAATGGATATCAAACATTGTTCCCGTTCCAAAAACTAGGAGGAAAGGTGCGAGTTTGCGTGGATTACAGGGATCTGAACAAAGCTTGCCTTAAAGATAGCTTTCCCGTGCCCTTTATCCACATTCTTATTGTAATCCGCTTTCAATACTAAGCATGTACTCTTTTCTTTGATTGCTTCATGGGTGCCATCAGATTATGGTCGCTGAGGAGGACCGTGAGAAAACTGTTTTCATCACGCCTTAGGGAACATTCTGCTACAGACAGTTGTCATTCGGCTCATCAATGCTGGGGCAACCTACCAGTAAGCTATGATGGCTCTTTTCCATGTTTTAATACATAAAGAGATTGAGATCTATGTGGATGATATCATTATCAAATCCCGAAGGGAGGAAGACCACTTAGACCATCTCAAAAAGCTATTCAACAGGTTGCGTAAGTACAACTTGAAGTTGAATCCAACCAAGTGCGCCTTTGGAGTCAAATCAGGCAAGTTGCTAGGTTTTCTAGTCAGCCACAAAGGGATTGAGCTGGATCCCACCAAAATCCAGGCCATCAAGGAAATTCCCATTCCTCAGACAAAGAAGGAAATACGGGGATTTTTGGGAAGAATCAACTTCATTAGCAAGTTTATTTCTCAACTTACAGCAACCTGTGAGCCCATCTTCAAGTTGTTAAGGAAGAACTCCTCCATGAAATGGAATGATGAGTGTCAGAAAGCCTTCCTTACAATCAAAGAATAGCTGGTTAACGCTGCTATTTTGGTACCACCCAGAGATGATGTTCCCCTATTCATGTACCTGCCCATTAATGACAATTCCATGGGCTGTATGCTGGGTCAAAAAGATGATAGAGGCCAAGAACGAGCTATCTATTACCTCAGTAAAAGATTCAACATCAGTGAACACAAGTACACTCTGATTGAGAAGACTTGTTATGCTTTAGCATGGGCTTCCATGAGGTTACAACATTACCTCCATGGTCACACAACCCATCTCATATCCCGCGTGGATCCTCTCAAGTATGTGTTCAGTAAGCCCATACTGAATTGTCGGCTCTCCAGATGGTAGTTGATCCTACAATAATTTGATATCGTCTATGTGATGCAAAAGTCTATCAAAGGTCAAGGAATTGCGGATCAACTGGCCGCCGTACCTGCAGGGGATTACAAACCGTTAGAGACATATTTTCCCGATAAAGGGGTAATGGCAGTTCAGCAACACCATCAATACGATGCATGCCACACATGGAAAATGTATTTTAATGGAGCTATTAACACAGAAGGCTCTGGAGCTAGAGCAGTTCTAGTATCCGGTATGGGGGAGTAGTATCCCGTCGCCTTCAAATTGTAGTTTGTCAGCACCAACAAGACAGCTGAGTATGAAGACTGTATCATGGGGTTAAAACTTGCCCGTTCAATGGGCATCAGGCGGTTAACTGTCTTTGGGGATTCCGAATTGGTAATCAAACAATCCACAGGAATCTATCAAACCAATGAACTACATTTGCTGCCTTACCATCGACAAGTTCTACAGATGGCTTTGGAGTTCGAAGAAATCTCTTTTCTACACATTCCTCGTAATAGGAATGATTTTGCAGATGCACTAGCAACATTGGCCTCCTTGATTCATATATCTGACAAGGAAAACATGTCGAGCATCATATTTGCCCTGCAAAAGGCCCCAACTTATGGGAACTATGTTGGAAAAGTATCGGATGAGTCACCTCCCAACCACAACCCTTGGTATCAATATATCAAGGAGTATATGCGAGATGGATCTACACCCGCTGAGGCGAGCCTGATTGAAAAGAGGCGGATCCATCGACTTGCTATGAAATTTTACCTGAGCGGAGATGCACTCTACAAAAGAGATGCCGGATTAGGTCTCCTCAGATGTCTGGACAAAGACCAAGCTCAGAGGCTCATGGATGAGATCCATGGTGGAGTATGTGGCCCACACATGAGCGGACCCCTACTTTTTAAGAAGATCCTCAAAACAGGGCATTATTGGCTTACGCTCAAAGCTGACTATGATGATCACGTCAAGAGGTGCTATCAATGCCAGATTCATGGGAATGCTATCCACGCCCCTCCAAGGGAACTCCATAATATGAGTTCGCCATGGCCCTTCTCAATGTGGAGAATGGACGTGATCGAGTCCATCGAGCCTAAAGCTAGTAATGGACATCGATTTATATTCACCATGATCGACTACTTCACCAAATGGGTAGAAGCAGCCTCCCTCCCCAGGGTTACCAAAGAATTCATCATTGATTTCATCTGAAACAATATCGTTTGTTGATATGGACAACCTAGAGGTCATTGTGTCAAACAATGTTAAGAACCTCAACAACAAAATGATGGAGGAGTTATGCAGTAAAATTCCACATCAAACACCTTAACTCCGTCATCTACCGTCCAAAGATGAATGGTTCTGTTGAAGCGGCTAATAAAAACATCAAGAAAATCATGTAGAAAATGTCCACCAATCACAAAGGATGGCCTGACCTCTTGCCTCTAACTTTATTATCCTATAGAACTTCAATGCGTACTTCCATTGGGGTAACACCCTACTCATTATCCTATGGGATGGAAGCAGTGCTCCCCATAGAGGTGGAAATGGAATCCCTCAGAGTGTTGATGGATGCTCAACTGGATGAAGACCAATGGGTACAAGATAGGTATCACCAATTGTCTCTAATAGATGAAAGGAGAACCGCGGCTATCTTCCATGGTCAGTTATATCAGCAAAGGATCTCACGATCCTACAATAGAAAAGTCTGGCTACGGCTGTTCAAACAACATGACTTGGTTCTAAAGAAGATCATTGACAACCAAGATCAATCTAAGGGAAAATTTTCTCCTAACTCGGAAGGCCCGTTTGTTGTCAAAGAGGTATTGACAGGAGGCCCTCTCAGACTACAGGAAATGGATAACGATGAATTTCCACAGCTTATCAACTCAGACGCCGTGAAATGGTACTATGTCTGAAGTTAGCATCAAGCAAACATCCTAGTTTTTGGATCATCAAATCACTAGTTATCCCGGTTTTCTAACCCTTTTTACATACTCTTCTGCCCCTCAGGGAAACATACACTTCAAACTAGCAGCCTGGTTTCACCTCATTTCAAACCTTCCATACAATTTTGGTTATCCTGAAGACGGGATTGAACCTTTCACACCTGCAGTTTATCATGAAGACGGGATTAAACTTTTCTACGCTTGCATTTTGTCCTAAAAACGGGATCAAACTTTTTCTACACTTGCAATTTGTCCCCATCATGGGATCAAACTTTCTTCTCCACGCAGTATAGCCTACACATGGGATTTCAACTTCTCTTCGGCTGTAATTCGTCTTGAGGGGCGAACTACATCGACCTGATCTCCCTGATACACAGGAGTACGTAGGCAACCATATTCTATATGGCCCGATTACAAAAAAAACAACAAAAACATTTCTACCCTTTCTCTACAAAAACAAAAACAAAAACAACAAAAACACTTCTACATCCTTCTTCATCAATAAAGTTTCTACACCCATCTGTCTTCACATTTAGCGTTAAACCTCTTACACCTGGTTCGAACTACGCAGACCTGATCTCCTCTTCAATAGGAGTACGTAGGCAACCATTTATGGTTCGGTCTAACCCCCTACCAGAACAAAAATACTTGTCACATGGTACTGGGATCAAAATTCAATCCACCACCTTTCATCGTCTTCAGACCAAAGGGATGGAATTATCCAACCTCTCCTCACCAATAGGAGATTCGGTGACCATCTAAGCTGCGGTTATGCCTCAAAGAGCAACACCAATCCATAAGAGATGGAATTAGCTAGGATTCTCACAAATAGAAGTACTAGCGACCATCTGTGGTGCGGTCAATCTCAGAGAGGAAAAGCCACACTCCTCTCCACATTTCCACACAGAAATCGGTCCCAAGACACCAAAGACGGTAGGGATACATACAGATCAATGATCCGTTCTGAAAGATTCTGCGATGGCTTAATGTCCACATATCAAGGATGAGTTCAAAATGCATCAAGATCACAAGCCCTGAAGAAACAGGCAAATATGAAGCAAGTATCAAGGCACAACTGAAAGGGAAGTAAATCAAAATATATTTCTCTTCCATATATAATACTTTTTGAAATATACAATATGTGTTGTACATGACAAAATGGCTAAGCTAGTCTATGCAGGAAAATACAAAGCTATCTACGGATCTGTGTGTATGCACACTATCAGATCTAACATAGCATCCTTCTCTGAAGAAGAAGGTAACGCTGCAAGCTCCTGCCCAATGGTATCTAGATGAACTAACAGATTCAAGGATAACTACATGGTGGCATGATGCTCATCAATATATGCACTCATATCGGCAAGGATACCAGTCGTATGGGATCTCACTGAAGTACTGTCTGCGACGACCACATTCCGGGCATATAGGGCAGCATCCCGCTCCACAATCAATGCAACTCTGGCTGATCTAGCCTCGTCTCTCTCTAACAGAGCTGCGTGTGACGCCCCCAAAATAGGTATACATCACCCATCTTGGGTCACCAGATACATGGTACATAACTCAAGTACAAACTTAATTATACAATTGTTGTGCAAAATACGACAAAACATAGCTGAGAGTTTAAACACGAATATTATCTTCTAGACAATATCCACACTCAATGAAGTCCTCATTATAATTATTATCACACTATTTTATAAAAATAGTGATGACTACTATAGCCACCATCTCGAACCGTCAATCCATTCCCCGACCAGTCCCTACTATATTCTCATTTCCTGAAGAGAACATTTAAAGAAAAGGGTGAGCTCAACTAGCCCAGTAATAATTATTATGACTAAGATAATACAGAATAAATTATCCTTAGCCTTCAACATTATAATTACTGATGGAATATAATAGACAACAAGTTTTAGGTCAACAGCTGCAGCGGAATAAGCAATCCATTAGAAGAGTCAAGTAGAACATAATGTCTACTATCTCTTCTAGATTAAAAGTCCATCGTTAATATTTCATTCCTATAATACTCAACAACAGTTCTTTGTTTTATCCAAGACAAAAAGAACTATCATCACCTGTCTTCACCTAAACCAACAAAGATTATAGTTAAATCCATAATTCATATTTATAATCATATAACTCAACAGTTTCTCCTTGCCACAAAGGCTTAATAAAACGTTTACTCAATATCCTTACCCCAAAGGCTAAAGATATTCAAATTTAATAACAATGATCATACCAATGAGTTGTCTATCTTTGCACTACGAGCCAAAGCTATTCAACTATACAACCAATGGTCATGATCATACCAATCAATTATCTGTCAGTGCACTACGACCAAAGACATTCAACTGTTAACTAATGGTCATGATTCTGCCAATCACATCATCGAATTATCCATACACTACGGGCCAAGGATATTCGTTATTATCACCAGTGGTTATGATCATGTCATACACCTGTCCATCTTTGCACGTAAGCCAAAGATATACAACTATAAAACAAATAATCAATAGTCCATCTTTGCACGTAAGCCAAAAAATATATAACTGTAAAACCAATAATCAACAGTCCATCTATGCACGTAAGCCACAGATGACTTTCATCACAATATAAGTATGAGGACGATGACAATTATATAGGCATTAATCAAATGAAAATAAGGATAAATACTAAAGACTTTAAATTTATCCAGAATTTAAAAATATCCAGATTGTCAACATGATACTGCTTTGTGGAGTAAAATTCAAAAATAATATTGTATCAACAATGATTTGAACAGAAAATAATATTATAACGAATATTTAACGAAGATAATAACATTAAATTCATTTACTAATATTATTAACCATTAAATAATATTTTAAATCAATGATTTCATAACACTTTAATCCAAATGTTATCAATCACTTAATAAACTCATAATCTAATATTATTAATATGATAACAATATTTTAATCACTTCTTAAACTTATAAACAATTTATCTTAATTATTTACACTTTACCAAATAATGCATTTAATCATTCAAAAATGCCAAACTCATAAGATTTCATCACTAATGATCAAATCCCTCATAAAAAATCTGCATATACCTTATATAGGATTCTCAAGCCATAAAATCCTATTTACCAATTTTTCAACTTCACATAACATATTTAATTCATATGTTCATAACTAAACCATTTTCATGAAAAATACCAAATTAGTACAAACAAATTTTCTTTCCTGGGATTTAGCAAAATATAGTCCCATATTGAACATATATTTTTCTCAGAATTTTTAAAATTCATTTACTATTTTTCATATAGCCAAAACTGCCGAATATTTAAACATTTATTATAAACTGTACTTTTGTCCAAAAATTCTTAAATTTATAGGGTATACTCCTATGATATACATGTACTCCTAATAAAAATTTCACCAATTTTGTAGTTAACCACAAGGAGTTATAAGGGTTTACTTTTAAAATAGTCTTTTCCCATAAAATTCATAACCCCTAATCTATACATCCAAAAATCGCCATTTTTGGATACAATCTAGAAAACTCATCAAATTATCATTTTAAATTTTTCTAGAATTTTCGAGGGTCAGAAAAATTACGAAACTGCAAATGGATTTTCACCCGTCATGCGGTAATCCACGTAGACAGATCATTTCCACAATTTAATAAAGATTGAATACGAAGGGTCATTCACTATGCATGCGGTAGTCCACACAGACAGGTTATTCCAACAAAATAATAAAGAATAGAATAACAGAAGAATTCACCAGGCATGCGATAGACCGCACAGACAGGTTATTCCCAACAGAATAATAAAGAATGGAACCAGGTCATACGTAATCCGCACAGACATGATATTCCAACAGAATAATAAAGAATGGAACTAGGTCATGCGTAATCCGCACAGAGAGGATATTCCAACAGAATAATAAAGAATGGAATAACAACAGCATTCACCAAGCATGCAATAGACCTCACAGACAGGTTATTCCAATAGAATAGTAAAGAATGGAATAACAGAAGAATTTCACCATGTATGCGGTACTTCGCATAGATAGGTTATTCCAACATAATAATAAAGAATGGAATAACAACCCTTACGAGTATTGAAAGAAAATAACTCTCTTCATGAATACGAAAGAATAATACCCCTTACTATAATAATAATATCTCTTATCTCAGAAGAATACTGGATACTAGAATAGTGAAGTAGCAAACTTCACTTCTTCTTTCTCTCTATAGCTTCTCTCTCTATAATTTCTCTATAATAATTGCTCTTGTGAGACTTAGTGAATTGGTGAAAAATAATGAAGGAATGAGCTTCTATTTATAGGAAAATATAGTTTCCATAATTGCACATTTTGGGGCTCGAAATATTACAATATAATACCTTCATCTTTTCATTCATTTTTAATTTAGTCATGGAAGTATTATGAAACTTGCACCACCTCCCCTAATAGTAAATCATGTGAATCAATAGTAAATCATGTGACTCAATAGTTCTAAACATGTGAAAAAATTAATTATAGTATAGTACCTTCATCTATACCTCCATTTTTAACTTAGTCATGCAAGTATTATCAATCTTGCACCAATTCTCCTAATAGTCAGAGCCGGCCCTGGGCCAGGTTTACCAGGGCGACTGCCCAAGGCCCAAATAATAATATGAATAACTTTGTCGTCTCAATTATTGATTTAATAATATAACATATTATGCAGATTGTAAAACCCAAAATTTTACGAATAAAGATTTAATTTTTTTGAAATATATATTTTTTAATATTATGGTGTGGATTTGAGATAATGTTATAGTTGTGGGTAGTATTTATAAATTTTGCAAAGTATGCAAGTTGTTATATAATATTCGATTGGTCGGGGAATATTCTTTTTGTCGGGGAATATCCGTACAATGGTACAATCATTGGTGGACCCCACAACAGAATTATTGTCGGATTGAGAAAATGACAAAAATATTTTAATGAAAATAACGTCGGAAGTTTTACCGTTAAAACTGTTGAACTACCCGGTAGTAAAAGTACAGTAATACCCGTGGTTGCATAGTAGCACACGGTATTGATTATTGATGCTTACGTGAGAAGTCACTCAGTGTTGTTCAATTATTGCTACAGTAATTGTTGCATAGTATCTCACGTTATTTGATTCAATTATTTTTGATATTTTATATATTATTAAATCAATAATGGAGATGACAGAGTTATTAATATTATTATTTATAATATTAATGATGTCTAGAAGTTCTGCCAATGAGAGATTTGGTCACCTAATTACACGCCAATAGGGAGAAATCCTTATTGGAAAGCCCCTTCTTTCCTGGGAACGACCTGGTCGATTAATATTGTGAATTATAATAATGATGATAAATGTTGTTAAATATATTGAGGTGTCTTTTTATGAAGTCACAAAGTTTAAATATATATATATATATATATATATATATATATATATATATATATATATATATTTTTATTAGTATTATTATTGTAATAAAAATGAGAAAGGCTTTTTATATAAAACAAAATACTTTTATAAAGTTAATTATTTTATTAGACTATAAATATAATATATTATATTCTATTATGCATAGTGTTTTGCATAGTAAAATATTTTTATATAAAATGTAATACTTTTATAAAGTTATTTGTTTTATTAGACAATAATTAGAATATATTATATTTTATTATGCATAATATTTGCATATAGTACTGCATAGTGTTTGAATAGTAAAATCTTTTTATATAAAATAGAATACTTTTATAAAGTTATTTGTTTTATTAGACAATAATTAGAATATATTATATTTTATTATGCATAGTGTTTGCATAGTGCTGCGTGATAGTGTTTTGCATAGTAAAATCTTTTTTATATAAAACATAATACTTTTGTAAAGTTATTTATTTTATTAGACTATAAATAGAATATATTATTTTATTTAAAAGATTTTGTTTTATTAGAATATTTTATTAATACTGCATAGTTACTTTTCAGTTAATTTTCCTATAAATAGAAGCTCATTCCTTCATTATTTCTTTATAATTCACTGAAACTCTAGAGAGAGAAACTATAGAGAGAAAGAAGAAAAGTATTCTGCTACTTCACTACTCCTATATCAAGTTTCTTTTAAGGTAAGGGGTATTATTTCTTTCGTATTCATGAAGAGAACTTATGTTATTCCATTCCTTTTTATTATGTTGGAATAACCTGTATATGCGAAGTACCGCATACATGGTGAAATTCTTCTGTTATTCCATTCTTTATTATTATATTGGAATCTTCATTATTCCATTCCGTATTATGAAAAGTGTATACATGGTGAAATTCTTATGTTATTCCATTCTTTATCATTATGTTGGAATATCCTGTCTGTGTGTTTACGCATGACCTGGTTCCATTATTTATTATTCTGTTGGAATAACCTATCCGTGCGGTCTATCGCATGAAAGGTAATTTCTGTTGTTATTCCATTCTTTATTATTCTGTTGGAATATCCTGTCGGTGCGAATTTCGCCTGACATGGTTCCGTTCTTTATTATTCTATCGGAATATCATGTCTGTGTGTTTACCCATGACCTAGTTCCATTATTTATTATTTTGTTGGAATAACCTGTCTGTGTGGTCTATCGCATGCGTGGTGAATTCTTCGTTATTCCATTCTTTATTATTCTATTGGAATAAACACATCATGTGGATTACCACATGCATGGTGAATGACCCTTCGTATTCATTTCTTATTAAATTGTGGAAATGATCTGTCTACGTGGATTACCGCATGGCGACGAAAATCCATTTGCAGTTTCATATATTCTATTATACTCAGTTGGTTAAAGCTTTGACTTCTATACTCCATGAAATTAGTGAAATATCCTTGATATTTGCGCTTCTTCCAGTATCTTTTCATGTAAATATTCTTCTGAGCATTCTTGAATTTTACTCTACAAAGCAGTATCATGTTGACAATTTGGACGTTATTAAATTCTGGATAAATTAATTCTTGAACTTGTTTTATTGGATTCTTATATCATTGTCATCATCCTCATGCTTATATTATGTTGAAAGTCATATATGGCCTGTTGTGCATAGATGGACTTGGTATGATTATGACCAGGGATTATTCGGTATAATCTTGACCGTAATGTTATAAATGATGTGGTAAAAGTCCTCATTGGCCCATAGTGCATTGATGGACAGTTGTTGGCATGATCATGACCATTGATGAATACACGAATATCCTTGGCCCGTAGTGCATGGACAATTTGTGGTTGTGATACTAATGAATATCATTGGCCGTAGTGCAGGGATGATGTGGATTATTTATTAAGCTGTGTCCTAGCGATAAAAGTGATGAAAAACTTTTTAAAACATAAAAGATAGTAGATTTTATTCTCTACTTAACTCTTTTAATGGATTGCTTTTTCCGCTACAATTAAACTTGATGTTTGTTATATTTTATCAGTTTAACATTGTTGAAGTCTAATGATAATTTATTCTACATTATCTTAGTCATAATATTTCTTACTGGGCTAGTTGAGCTCACCCCTTTCTTTCAATGTTCTCTTTAGGAAATGAGAACGTAGTCGGGACTAGTCGGGGAACGGAGTGACGGTCCAGATTATAGTATTAGTAGTCCTCACTATTCTATTAAATAGTGTGACAATAAATGTAATGAGGACTCCTTTGAATGTGGATATTGTCTAGATGACAATATTCTTATTAAAACTCTCAATTTATGTTTTGTCGTATTTTACATGGCAATTGTATTATTAAGTTGTATTTGTATTTAGTACCTTGTATCTGGCGACCCAAGATGGGTGATGTATACCTATTTTGGGGGCGTCACAGTTGGTATCAAAGCTTAGGGATATGATCCCTGGTTGAGATGTGAGATAAGAACTAGGAGGGGAGAGATGGGGAATTCCTTCGCTAGTATGACCTACCTAAGTTTATTTGGTATTTAATTGGTCTGTCAGAGTATAGAGATAATATGTGATATGTCAATTAACCCTTGTTTTGTGATAGTGTTTGAAAATGGCATCTAAAAATGTTGAGATAAGCAATGGAGCAAAATAATATGACTGTATCGCAGTACGAGGCTATGTTTACAGAGTTATCCCGGTTTTCATCCCATTTGGTCGATAATGAGGATCGAATGACGCGAATGTTTCTAAGAGGTTTGAAACCTGATATACGTCAATACCTCATTTCTCATAAACTTTGTTTATATTCAGATGTTGTGAATAGGGCTCAGTTATTGGAGCGCGATAATGAGTTAGCACAACCAAAAGGTAACGACCAACAACACGATAATAATCCTACCGGTGGCAACGACCATCGGAACAATGATGACCATCATGGGAGAAATTATCATGCCAAGAATGGTAACCACTTCGGTGGTAATCATGACTAAGATAATAGAAGTGGAAATTTCAAGAAGAGAAGGTCATTTAGCTCAATTTTATCGTATAGTGAAGTCAAGTCCAGCTGGAATGGTGGCACCAAAGGCGGATACGGACAAAACAAAGTCGGTGGTTTCAGGAAGAGCGTTTTTTGTGACTTCTCAAAAAGCGAGTAACCCGAACGAAGTTAGCACAGGTTAGTTAATTATAAATTTTTGCGAATTCTATACCTTATTAGATACCGGTTCTACCCATTCTTTTATCTCTCTTGCTTGCGTTCAACATTTAAATTTGACTCCGGAGAAGTTAGACTTTGACTTATCTGTTGAAACTCTGTTAGGAGAAACCTTTATTACATGTGCTATCCAAGTCTTGGATGAGAGTCACAGTTTTAAATTATATTTCTATTATCAATAAATTTCCTTACGTATTCTTGAAGACTTCTTAGCCTACCCCAGAACGTGAAATCGAATTTTGTATTGACCCTAGTACAAAACCCTTTTCTTCAACCCTTAAATATTTCTTCACCCAAAACGAACATATAATGCGCCAAAGACGATGGCTCGAGTTGTTGAAGGTTACGACCATTCAATATCATCGTGGAAGAGCGAACGTGGTGGCTGACGGGTTGAGTAGAAGATCGTATGCGTTTACGAGTGTGATGTTGTTAACACAAAGACCTATTTCGTATAACTTACAAATGATGAAGATAGAGTTAAATACTCTAGGGACCCACGTGAAGATAACGAATATACGAGTAGAATCGACTTTAATCAATAAAGTTAAAGCCGCTCAAACTACACACCCGAATCTGATGAATGTGAAGAAGAAGGTTCAAGAAGGCGTTATCTCAACCTTCGATTTAATTGGCCCATTTGAAATCCTTGATCGAGTAGGAACTGTGGCCTATAGAATCGTTTTACAGCCAAGTAAGTCGAGTATTCATAACATTTTTAACGTATCGATGTTACGTAATTATGTGGATGACCTGAATCACATTATTGAATTAGAACTAGACGAGATAGCAGAAGATTTAACGTATGAGGAGATACGTGTTAAAATCTTGGATAAGAAGGATCGTATCCAACACTCAAAGTTTATACCTCAAGAGTTAGAATCTAAAATGAAATCAAGGTATCCTCATCTCTTCGGTATACCAGGTACGTACGTAAATTTCGAGGGCAAAATTTCATAAGGTGAGGAGATTGTAAAACCCCAAATTTTACGAATAAAGATTTAATTTTCTCGAAATATTTTTTTTTAATATTATGGTGTGGATTTGAGATAATGTTATAGTTGTGGGTAGTATTTATAAATTTTGCAAAGTATGCAAGTTGTTATATAATATTCGATTAGTCACGGAATATTCTTTTTGTCGGGGAATATCCATACGACGGTACAATCATTGGTGGACCCCACAATGAAATTATTGTCGGATTGAGAAAATGACAAATTTTTTTTATGAAAATAACGTCGGAAGTTTTACCGTTAAAACTGTTGAACTACTCAGTAGTAAAAGTACAGTAATACGCGTGGTTGCATAGTAGCACACGGTATTGATTATTGATGCTTACGTGAGAAGTCACTCAGTTTTGTTCAATTATTGCTACGGTAATTGTTGCATAGTATCTCACGTTATTTGATTCAATTGTTGTCGATATTTTATATATTATTAAATCAATAATGGAGATGACAGAGTTATTAATATTATTATTTATAATATTAACGATGTCTAGAAGTTCTGCCAAGGAGAGGGTTGGTCACCTAATTGCACGCCAATAGGGAGAAATCCTTATTGGAAAGCCCACTCTTTCCTGGGAATGACCCTGTCGATTAATATTTTGAAGTACAATAATGATGATAAATGTTGTTAAATATATTGAGGTGTCATTTTATGAAAGTGAAGTTTATATATATATATATATATATATATATATATATATATATATATATTTTATTTTATTAGTATTATTATTTTTATAAAATAGAAAAGCTTTTATATAAAATAGAATACTTTTATAAAGGTATTTGTTTTATTAGACTATAAATAGAATATATTATATTCTATTATGCATAGTGTTTTTGTATAGTAAAATCTTTTTATATAAAAGCAGAATACTTTTATAAAGTTATTTGTTTTATTAGATAATAATTAGAATATATTATATTTTATTATGCATAGTAGTTTTTTCATAGTGCATGCATAGTGTTTGAATAGTAAAATCTTTTTATATAAAAATGTAATACTTTTATAAAGTTATTTGTTTTATTAGATAATAATTAGAATATATTATATTTTATTATGCATAGTGTTTTTGCATAGTAAAATCATTTATATATAAACAAAATATTTTTATAAAGTTATTTGTTTTATTAGACTATAAATAGAATATATTATATTTTATTTAAAAGATTTTGTTTTATTAGAATATTTTATTAAATCTTTGCATAGTAAATCAATATGGATCGTCGTTTAAAAGTAAATCAATCTGGATAGTTCATGAATTAGTTCTTATTAGGTCTATTCTCCTATAAATAGAAGCTCATTCCTTCATTATTTCTTACGAATTCTTTGAAACTCCAGAGAGAGAAACTATAGAGAGAAAGAAGAAAAGTATTTCGCTACTTCACTACTCCTATATCCAAATTCTTCTAAGGTAAGGGTATTATTTCTTTCGTATTCATGAAGAGAACTTTTGTTATTCCATTCTTTATTATTTACATTGGAATAACTCAGATATATCTGAAGTACTACATATACTGGCAAAATTCTTACATTATTCCATTCTTTATTATTATGTTGGAATAAACATACATCTAATATCGCATACATGGTGAAATTCTTACGTTATTTCATTCTTTATCATTATATTGGAATATCACGTGCATGCGTTTATCATGACCTAGTTCCATTATTTATTATTACATTGGAATAACTTTGATATGCGATTGATTCTCGCGCATGCATGGTGATTTCTATTGTTATTCCATTCTTTATTATTATGTTGGAATATCCTTTGCATGCAATTTACTTTGACTTTGGTTCCGTTCTTTATTATTCATCGAATATCATGCGTGCATTTATGCATGACTGGTTCCATTATTTATTATTCTATTGGAATAACTTTGTCTATCGCGATTCTATCGCGTGCATGGTGAATTCTTCGTTATTCCATTCTTTATTATTTTGTTGGAATAACACATCATGTGGATTACCACATGCATGGTGAATGACCCTTCGTATTCATTTCTTATTAAATTGTGGAAATGATCTGTCTACATGGATTACCGCATGGCGACGAAATCCATTTGCAGTTTCATATATTTTGTTATACTCAGTTGGTTAAAGCTTTGACTTCTATACTCCATGAAATTAGTGGAATATCCTTGATATTTACGCTTCATCTAGTATCTTTTCATGGAAATATTCTTCTGAGCATTCTTGAATTTTACTCTACAAAGCAGTATCATGCTGACAATTTGGACGTTATTGAATTCTGGATAAATTAATTCTTGAACTTGTTTTATTGGATTCTTATATCATTGTCATCATCCTCATGCTTATATTATGTTGAAAGTCATATGTGGCCTGTTGTGCATAGATGGACTTGGTATGATTATGACCAGGGATTACTCGGTATAATCATGACCGTAATGTTATAAATGATGTGGTAAAAGTCCTCATTGGCCCGTAGTGCATTGATGGACAGTTGTTGGTATGATCATGACCATTGATGAATACACGAATATCCTTGGCCCGTAGTGCATGGACAATTTGTGGTTGTGATACTAATGAATATCCTTGGCCATAGTGCAGGGATGATATGGATTATTTATTAAGCTGAGTCCCAGCGATAAAAGTGATGAAAAACTTTTTAAAACATAAAAGATAGTAGATTTTATTCTGTACTTGACTCTTTTAATGGATTGCTTGTTCCACTGCAGTTAAACTTGATGTTTGTTATATTTTATCAGTTTAACATTGTTGAAGACTAATGATAATTTATTCTACATTGTCTTAATCATAATATTTTTACTGGGCTAGTTGAGCTCACCCCTTTCTTTCACTGTTCTCTTCAGGAAATGAGAACGTAGCCGGGTCTAGTCGGGGAACGGAGTGACGGTCCAGATGATAGTATTAGTAGTCCTCACTATTCTGTTAAATAGTGTTACAACCCTTTTGAATGCCCATTATTTGAGTCTGACACTTAATGATCTGATATTGGTAAGCTAGAATATGATCATAGCCTATCTTATCATTTACTTTCACTTCAAATCTTGAATTTTTAGAGAGAGAAAGAGGTTAACTAATATGGGAAGTAAAATGAACTTTTCTCTCTCTTTTAATCTGATATAATGTATGATGCAATGAATGTTGTCTAATAACTTGGATGAGATATTAGATATCTTGCACATGGAGTAGTTAGGGTATAAAACCCTAAACTTGTAGATCTATGTATTTTGTGTTAGATGTTGTGGTTAGATATTTAAAGTTATGTTAGAGGGTGTCATTTGATGATCTGGGTTGCTAAAACGTAGATCCATATCATTTAGATGCTTGAAATTAAAGTTTATAGAAATCTGGAAAACTTGAAAAGGGTGGCCTGACAACCGAATGTCCGAGTCCCTAGATCTTTCTGTGATACGTTTTAGTTGTGTTTTATGTTATAGATCTATTCTTTGTTGTAAGGGCTTTGATCTGAAACTTGAATCAAGCCCAAATCATTAGTAGATTGAAAGATATGAGCAGTCAAATACTACATAATCATGCTTCTAGGTTACAAAGATCCATAGCCGAACCAAAGATTTTAGTGGTCAAACTTGAGTTGACCATCAGCCTTAAGAATTTTCTGGAAAACCCAGAAAATTCAAGACCCAGTTCTTGACCACTACTTTGATCGTCTAGATCTCTGTGAATTAGTTGTTGTTATGATTATCGGTTGTTATAACATTGTACACTGACATATATATTACATACTTGAACCTTCATATCACATAAACCGAGCCAAGAAAGCTAAGATTAAAGGGCTCAAATAAGGAACCTCGACAGTTCTTCAATTTCTGGAAAACCCAGAAATTGAAGAACAGTATCTGACAAGATTTGTGAAGCTTAAATCTCTCAGTTGTGTTATTGTTTGGACATGAAATCAAATTGTAGTTATAGTATTACATACATACTACAATATTAAAACGATTACCAACCCAGAAATCAATAAGAATACTGCTTTAATGTTGGTCAAAGTAGGAATCCGGTAACTAGTTATGAAGATCTTGATAGGTTTGTAATATTCATGTGCGCAATCAAATTGCATAAATTAGCGGAAGCGTGTAAAAATCAGAGTTTAAAAAATTTACAAACCATATACCCGGATCACCCTTTATGCACAATTATTAATTAAACGAAAAGATGAATTATGAAATCATACCCTTGTAGAAACGAGCTTCCTCAGGTACGAGTTCACCTCCAATCCTTTTCGCGTTCAACTTGAATCCACCGAGTTTTGTTCCTTTCTTTGATCAACGTTAGCCACCCATGTGTTTGGCCTCTAGAGGTGATCTACCAAGGAAGAATAGGAATTCAAGAAGAAGGGGTATTGGCTCAAACCCTAGTTTTTCCTATCTCTATAGAAAAAGGGAGTACTCTCCAACAAATTGGAATTATGTCGTATGTTGTAAAAGTCAACAACATCACCACCCATAATAAGACTCCTCTTATTTATTGATGTGGGCAACCCTCCTTAACAATTAAGAAATTGGGTTTTATTTAATTAGTTAAATTCTTTTAATTAATTAGGCTCCCTAATCTTATTAGGGATAATTAATTAAACTCTTTTAATTAATTTAACCTCCTAATCTTATTAGGAATAAATGAGAGTACTTATATTAAATTAATTCCTAAACTCTTTTAGAAATTAAAATAATAATAATTGTAATAATATTAATAAGACTCCTCTTATTAATTTATATTTAATATTTCTAAAATATTAAATAATAAATATTAAGCTATTTAATTTATTCTATCACCATAGATTAAATTAAATATACATAACATATATTATTACGATTATGCCATTAACTTCTTAAATAATTATTCTTCCTTTTTATGGTGTGACCCTTTAGGTTCTCCATATTAAACCTAGGTTTGTGAATAAATCAATTAGAATAATTCTAAACTTATTTAAATAAATAAATTAAACAATTAATTTATTTAAATAAATAATATTTATTCTACAATAGGGATAAGCCTCCCTAGCGATCAAGCGACTTTCCGGATAATATAGATTTCAACATTAATCATAAAAGAACCTTTGAGTAAATAGTTACCAAATACAATTCAATCCTTCCACCATCTGATGTCCCAATTAAATATAAGACATGGAATTCTTGTCAAGTCTTATTTTATTTAATTATATGTATTTCGATCCTTAAATGCACAACTCAAATAATGCAAATTAGAAACTCCTTTCTAATTTCATTACGCCTTATGCCAAGGACTCTTTGGGTTGTCATTTATCGAATCACATAGGACATTCTCTTCTTTTATTAGAAGTGGTGGATTCTTTATTGATCATACATTATCTCCATGTATACAACTTATTATACCCAAGCATACCCTTTGATATACCCTAAGGGTCTTAAGGAATAAGTCAAAGTATAACTCATCATACACAAGATACTATGATGATCTCAAGTCCAAGGATTACTTGTCTTACTATCACTACAGAATTCCTATTGACAGCAAGTAAAACTCCCATTAGGTATTCCTTAGCGAGCCACGTTCAGTGAACTTATTCTCTAATAAGCACCTACATACTTGCTTTAGTGTCTCCACACAAATGATCATGAGATCAATCATCCTCATCTAATGAGCAAGCAACGTATTTACCAATCTATCCGGATTCACTAATCCCCAATTTAGTAATCCAATGATTGGGAACTATTTTAGTTTTAAGCTTTCTAAGAATTTAGATCTCATTAGAATGATCATCATCATTATTCTAAAAGCATTGCTTAAAACTATGGGTTTATCACATATTATAAAACAAACATCATGTAGATAATTAAAAGCCTTTAATAAATTAATACTTTTTATTAATAAATGAATAAGATTATTACAAAGTATATGCTTTATCATCAAACATGATTGGCTTTGTGTGCATACTACTTTCAATCTCCCACTTGCACTAAAGTCAATCGTCATGGTATCTCATACTCTTCTTCTCTAAGTGGCGATTATCCTGCTGTTGGATAAGCTTTAGTTAATGGATATGTAATGTTGTTTTTGAGAGTTCACTATCTCTATAGTGATTTCCAATCTTTCAATGATTCTAATAATCATATGAAAGTGCCACAACACATGTTTAGATCCAAGATGAGACTTAGGAACTATTCCTAGTTACGTAATGAACTTTTAATCCAAACAATCAACTTGCGACTTCATTTATAGCTATATACTTTATCTTTATCACTAAACCAAAGAACTCTTTCTTTGTTTGGAACCTTTCAATTCAATCGCACCTTGTCCAAGATAACGCTTTACCTTAAAGTGGATTTTACATCATCTTGGTGCATCTCGAAAAACTTGAGTCTGTTAAGCCCTTTAATTTAGACCCACCATGAATATGATCACATCCTTAGTACGGGTTAAGCTTTAAGATGTTTTTCACTGACTCATAGTGAACTTCTCCACGAATATGGTCGATCAACATCAGGTCTCGTATATTTCATTGCATACATGATAATCACTCATGCGACCTCTCTTTTCAGGAGTCTGTGGGGACTATTAAGAGAGATACACTCCATAGCTCATCGACATGAGACATCTCTTGGAGTTTGCCATGCTAAACGACTTTAGCATCAAATGAATATACGTTCCTTGGGTTAAGTCGAGCATCCTCTTAAATCTATCTATATAGATTTATATCCCCAATTAAGATACTCTTCCAAATCATTCATGGAGGATTATTTAGACAACTTTATCTTTACTGATTGTAGCATTGGTATGTAATTCCTCATCCGTAGTATATCAACATATAATACTAGAAATTTCACGACGCTCCCACTGACCCTTTTGTACACACTAGAACTCTTACCTCATCATCATCATCCATGATGAATCCATACCTCCTAGGTATCTTCGGTACTATTCCAGATTTACGATTCGGTTGTGGTACAATAGGTCTATCTATAGGTTCCTCTTATTTGACTTATAGTGTTTTGTGGTTCTTGAACTCTTCAAGATCTATTATCCTCCCACTAGCCCCTTCAATGATAAACATATTTATCTTAGAAGGCATCAAGTTTCTCAACAAACACCTTTTGTTAAGTAGGATTATCGAACATATGCCCTAAACTTACTTTAGGATGTCCCACAAATCTGTACTTATCAAATTTTGTCCCAAGCTTATCCTTTGAAACCTTTTCACATAAGTTGGACAACCCCTTATCTTAACATACTTAAGATTAGAAATCCTCCCTGTCCATAACTTTTATGGAGTCTTGAAATTTGGATTTTGAGGTTACCTTTTCGTAGATATTGATTTATTTCTAGGACATGATCCTGAAGGATCTTTGGAATGTCGGTAAAATCATTATGGACCGCACCATGTCCAACAAGGTACGATTTTTCATTCAGATACATCAATCAATTATTGCGTATCAGGATGTGTCTATTATGAGAAAACCATTTGAGATGATCTAGAAACTTATTGCACAAGTATTTATTCTTTGATCTAATCAAAGAATCTTAATACTTTGCCAATTTATTTCACTTCTGAATTCTTTGAACCTTTCAAATAATTCACACTTGTATTTCATCAAATACATACACTCAACTCTTTGAATGATCATCTCCTTTTCTTATACTAGTTTGTTCAATTTACAAAATAATTTTTCACGGAAGTCAAGTATACAAAATCCATTAAGTAATCTTTCAGTTCTATACGAAACATTATTATTATAAATAGAACAACAATTGTTCTTAATTATAATACCAAAGATTTCATTGTCTAACAATAAAATGGAAATAATATTTTTAACAAGAATCGGAATACAATAACAACTTATTGACTTAATAGATTTGCTCAGTAGGCATTGCTAAACTATAAGTTTCTATGGCTAATATGGCAACCTTTGCTACATTTCCTTACATAGGATTACTTATATTTGTTTAGCTTTTCTACTTCGCTTGGTCCTTCATAAATCTATATTTATGATAACCAAAAGTCGGTATCCAATACCCAAGTAGAACCTTGACTTAAAGAAAAATTTATTTCAATCATGAACAAAAACTATATTGTAACCGAAACTTCACTAAGCTTCTTTGGTTAACCTTTGAAGATTCTTCTTGCAGGTTTCTTTTCCAGTGTCCAGGCTTATTACAGTGGAAGCAAACTCCTTTGCTATCCATATCAGTTTTGTTCTTATTATCCTTTGTTTTTGCCTTTCTATATACCTTCTTTGAATCGTTCTTCTTTTCAAAAGATCCTTTGGCCCCTACCAGTAAGACATGGTCTTTCTTGGTTGGAAAGTGACTCTCATCATTTTTCAACATGTTAAGCAAATCGGTGAAGGCGATATCTAGTTTGTTCATATGAAAAATTCACAACAATTGTGAAAGGAGTAGGGGTGAGTGCAAGATCAAATCTTGGCTCAACTCTCCATCCATGACAAAACCAGTTGTCCTAATTGAACAATCAAATTGATTATGTTAAGAACTTTTTTATGCATCTACTATATAGTGCCATTGGCCATTCTAGATCGGAAGAGCTCCTTAGATATCTCGATATCTATCGGGTCTACTTTCCTCACCATCAACTACTACTTAATGCGAGGAATATAGTAGAAGCATCCATAGTTTCATGGTGGTATTTGAAGCTCGTTACTTTCGTGGATGCAAGCATGATGCATTGAGCCATTGTGCATCATCTTGCCACTTTCTAAAAGTAGCAATGTCTTCCTCGGAGGCATTATGCGCAACCATTCGAGGATAGGCATATTAAGGACATAAGATAGCTTTTCGACTATGAGAACTATTCTCAAATTCTTAACCAATCCAAGTGTAATTCGGTTCGATTAATTTAGCATCTAATATGCTTCGCAGTGATAGTAATTTTGGACATTGTAAAATTCTGTAAATGAATTTGTAATTAACAACATTTTAACATACATTCTTTTATTAATTACCAAAATAATTTAGGTCTTGTTTTAAATTGGTATCTCCCACTATTTTCTTCAAACTATATTACCCTCACTTATATAGTTCGGCAAAATCTAATTAAAGATCTGCTAGTGAGAATAAGGATCCCATTTCAAATGTATATAGCCTTGTGGTGACACAACAAACTATATATAAATAAATAGGTAGACAACTTTTGTCAATTACATCAACTATGCAACTCCTTTTCTTTTGCCTCTTAGATTATTTTGATCAAGTGGTGGCACATCAGAATCAAAATTATCCAAGTTAAGTCCGACCTAGCACTCCATATATTCAAAAAAGAAAAATATCATCCTTGTGGTGACACAACAAAACAATATTGTTCAATTTTCTTTATAAGCATCAAATGTGATAAATTAACATCTTAAATACTTAATACTTGCCTTGTGGTGACACAACAAACTCATATTAAATATTTAATACTCTATTAATTTTATCATGCTAGAAGGCGACGTTCGATATTCCAAATATCTTTGAATGCTTAGGACTTAATATAAAAATTGAGGGTTTGTTATTAATTTGTCTCATCTTGGTTTAGCGCGCATGCACATATATATATAAAATACGCGTCATATTAATGAACATGCGAAGCATATTTGCATAATATATAATATATATAGTATAAGCATGCACATATAGAATACTATATTCTACCCGGATTGATTATGGACTTTTATTCTAGTTTGGTTCACTAGAGCCACCAAGTGAACCAAAAGGTCAAACCCTAGGGGTGCAAGAAATAATATTTAAATATAACTATTACATTTAAACCCGGGCTCCATTATAAACGGGTCTTCAAGCGCTCCTTGCTCCTTGATCTCTAATTCTTCAAAAATTAATTCTAACTATTCCTATTACATAACTATTTTAAAATAAATAGAAACCTTGATCGTGATCGAGGGAAGTACATAGGAGGAGATAGAATTTACATTAAGAAAAATTAGAGAAGGCGAGGCTGCAGACCCTATTTAATAAAACCCATACATTCATGCATCCAACTAAAATAAAATCCAATCATATTGGTCAATAGTCCATAATCAATCCCATTTATTATCATACACATCACCATATGCATCAATAAATAACATTTATCTCATGAATAATAAACATTTAATATATATATTGATATCATTTAATGGGCAACTTTAGTTAGTATAAAATTTATTTTTGAATCAAAATAAACTCCTTTATTTTAATCCAAATTTAAATCAAAATAGAACTATTTTATTTTAATTTATCCAATTTTGAATAAAATAAACTATTTTATTTTAATCAAAATCTTTAATCAAAATAAACTCCTTTATTTTAATTAATTATGGAATCCAATTCCATATATAAAAATAAAATTATTAAAGGAAGCACGGATTATCTTTCCTATTCACAAATAAACTCCTTTATTTTGAATAATATGAAATCTTATTTCATATCTAAATAAACTCCTTTATTTAAGGAAATTAGGATTCTCTTTCCAATTCACAAATAAACTCTTTTATTTTGAATAATATGAAATCTAATTTCATATCTAAATAAACTCCTTTATTTAAGGAAAGATGGAATACAATTTCAACTCCAATTAGTTATCATGGAATCAAATTCCAACTCTAATTAGTTATCATGAAATTTAATTTTAAAATTAAAATAAACTCTTTTATTGTAATATTAAAATAAACCTTTTATTTTAAGATTAAAATAAACTTTTTTATTTTAATTATAAAATTATTAAGATTAAAATAAAACTTTATATTTTAATATTAAAATAAACCTTTTATTTTAAAATTAAAATAAACTTTTATTTTAATTATATAATAATTAAGAATATATATATATATATATATATATAATATATTATATATATATATATATATATAATATTTCCGTGCACTTCCGAACTACCACCCAGATTGAAAAAAAAATTGTTGCTGGGTCATGTTTCCTTGATTTGCGTGAAGCTTGTATCCTTATAAAGAAATCATGCAAAATCATTAAACCTGAACTAAACTAATTACCGATTAGTTTTAATATATAATTACTGAACGTGCAGCATAGCATGTGAAATAGCACGTTTTTTTATTTATTTATTTATTTATTTTTTAAATAAATTTTATACAACAAATTATGCCCAATTAAATTGTTCTAAACACATATCAATACACATATCAAATTAAAACAATTAATAATTCGCATAAAGGTTTGGCTCTGATACCACTGTTAGGTTTGTAATATTCATGTGCACAATCAAATTGCATAAATTAGCGGAAGCGTGTAAAAATCAGAGTTTAAAAAATTTACAAACCATATACCCGGATCACCCTTTATGCACAATTATTAATTAAACGAAAAGATGAATTATGAAATCATACCCTTGTAGAAACGAGCTTCCTCAGTGCTGAAGTTCACCTCCAATCCTTTTCGCGTCAACTTGAATCCACCGGGTTTTGTTCCTTCCTTTGATCGGCGTTAGCCACCCATGTGTTTGGCATCTAGAGGTGATCCACGAGGAAGAATAGAATTCAAGAAGAAGGGTATTGGCTCAAACCCTAGTTTTTCCTATCTACTATAGAAAAAGGCGTACTCTCCAACAAATTGGAATTATGTCGTATGTTGTAAAAGTCAACAACATCACCACCCATAATAAGACTCCTCTTATTTATTGATGTGGGCAACCATCCTTAACAATTAAGAAATTGGGTTTTATTTAATTAATTAAATTCTTTTAATTAATTAGGCTCCCTAATCTTATTAGGGATAATTAATTAAACTCTTTTAATTAATTTAACCTCTCTAATCTTATTAGGAATAAATGAGAGTACTTATATTAAATTAATTCCTAAACTCTTTTAGAAATTAAAATAATAATAATTGTAATAATATTAATAAGACTCCTCTTATTAATTTATATTTAATATTTCTAAAATATTAAATAATAAATATTAAGCTATTTAATTTATTCTATCACCATAGATTAAATTAAATATACACTTTATATTATTACGATTATGCCATTAACTTCTTAAATAATTATTCTTCCTTTTATGGTGTGACCTTTTAGGTTCTCCATATTAAAAGCAGGTTGTGAATAAATCAATTAGAACAATTTAATCTTATTTAAATAAATAAATTAAACAATTAATTTATTTAAATAAATAATATTTATTCTACAATAGGATAAGCCTCCCCTAGCGATCAACGACTTTCCGGATAATATAGATTTCAACATTAATCATAAAAGAACCTTTGAGTAAATAGTTACAAATCTAATTCAATACTTCCACCATCTGATGTCCCAATTAAATATAAGGCATGAAATTCTTTGTCAAGTCTTATTTTATTTAATTATATGTATTTCGATCCTTAAATGCATAACTCAAATAATGCAAATTAGAAACTCCTTTCTAATTTCATTTCGCCGCCGCCAAGGACTCTTTGGGTTGTCATTTATCGAATCACATAGGACATTTCTTCTTTTATTAGAAGTGGTGGATTCTTTATTGATCATACATTATTTCCACGCACAACTTATTATACCCAAGCATACCCTTTGATATACCCTAAGGGTCTTAAGGAATAAGTCAAAGTATAACTCATCATACACAAGATACTATGATGATCTCAAGTCCAAGGATTACTTGTACTACTATCACTATAGGAATTCTATTGACAATGAGTAAAACTCCATTAGGTATTCCTTAGCGAGCCACGTTCAATTGAACATATTCTCTAATAAGCACCTACATACTTGCTTTAGTGTCTCCACACAAATGATCATGAGATCAATCATCCTCATCTAATGAAAGCAAAACGTATGTACCAATCTATCCGGATTCACTAATCCCCAATTTAGTAATCCAATGATTGGGAACTATTTTAGTTTTAAGCTTTCTAAGAATTTAGATCTCATTAGAATGATCATCATCATTATTCTAAAAGCATTGCTTAAAACTATGGGTTTATCACATATTATAAAACAGCATCATGTAGATAATTAAAAGCCTTTAATAAATTAATACTTTTTATTAATAAATGAATAAGATTGTTACAAAGTATATGCTTTATCATCAAACATGATTGGCTTGTGTGCATACTACTTTCAGATCTGGGCTTGGGCCAAGAACACGAAGAACACATATAGTGACAGTTCTGTTGCTGGCACCCCTTTAGCGACAGTTTCTTAGAAAAATAATTATTTTATTAAATAAATTGAAATAAATAGTTTTAAATTATAAAAAATACAAAATAAATTACTAAAAAATATTTTAAAATTCGAAAATTAGTTTTTTTTTTTATTTTGAGTATAATTCAAAAATATTTAACATTTTGGAATATAAAATGAAATTAATTTATTTAATTATAATATTAAATAAATTATTTAAAATGATTTTAATACACGAAAAATCATTTAAAAATATATTATGGAGTTAGAAAATATTTGAAGTTAGTTTTGATAACTTTTGATATTTTGTGATGAATTTCATTAATAAATTAATATTAATGGTGATTAATTTGTTTAATAAATATATAAATAAATTATGGAAAATTAAAAATAATGTTTTAAAAATCATATAAAATGATTAGAAAAATATTTGAAGTTATAAAATATAACTTTTGATATTTTTCATGAAAATATTAATATTTTAATATTAATAGCAATTATCGGATAATGGATTTAAGTGTTTTAAAATGATATAAATATGATTTTAAGGTATTAAAATACTTTGTAATATTATAAATATATTATAATATTATGTTATGATTTCCATTAATATTTAGTATTAAATAAATATTCACGATAAAGGAATATTGTGGTATTTATATTATATAAATACGATATAAGTGATTGAAAAATTATGATAAATGATATTAATTATCTGAAATTTTTTATGAGCCGATGAAAAATATTTTGACTGATAATAAATTATCTAAGATAATTGTTAAGTGTTTAGGCAGAGTTTAATTGAACTTAAACTCGATATTTATCCGACTAGACCGTCAGGATGTTAGAATTGTGTCAGATTCAACTCAGATTGAAATAGTTTGACTTAATACCGAGTTTTATGTGTGTTGTTGTTAGGTTTGTAATATTCATAACGCAATCAAATTGCAAAATTAATGCGGAAGCGTGTAAAAAATCAGAGTTTAAAAAATTTACAAACCATATACCCGGATCATCCTTTATGCGCAATTATTAATTAAACGAAAAGATAAAGAATAAATCATACCCTTGAAGATCGAGCTTCCTCAGGTACAAGTTCACCTCCAAATCCTTTCGCGTTCAATCTTGAATCCACCGGGTTTGGTTCCTTCCTTTGATCAACGTTAGCCACCCAAATGTTTGGCCTCTAGAGGTGATCCACCAAGGAAGAAGAAAATTCAGGAAGATGGGTATTTGGCTCAAACCCTAGTTTTCTATCTCTATAGAAAAGGTGTACTCCCAACAACTTGGAATTATTACGTAGTTGTTAAAGTCAACAACCCATTCACCCATAATAAGACTCCTCTTATTTATAGATGTGGGCAACCCACCTTAACAATTAAGGAATTGGATTTTATTTAATTAATTAAATTCTTTTAATTAATTAATCTCCCTAATCTTATTAGGGATAATTAATTAAACTCCTTTAACTAATTTTCCTTCCTAATCCAATTAGGAATAAATGAGAGTACTTATATTAAATTAATTCCTAAACTCTTTTAGAAATTAAAATAATAATAATTGTAATAATATTAATAAGACTCCTCTTATTAATTTATATTTAATATTTCTAAAATATTAAATAATAAATATTAAGTTATTTAATTTATTCTATCACCATAGATTAAATTAAATATACTTAACATACTATTACGATTATGCCATTAACTTCTTAAATAATTATTCTTCCTTTTATGGTGTGACCCTTTAGGTTCTCCATATTAAACCTAGGTTGTGAATAAATCAATTAGAACAATTCTAATCTTATTTAAATAAATAAATTAAACAATTAATTTATTTAAATAAATAATATTTATTCTACAATAGGGATAAGCCTCCCTAGCGATCAACGACTTTTAGGATAATATAGATTTCAACATTAATCATAAAAGAACCTTTGAGTAAATAGTTCTAAATACAATTCAATCCTTCCACCATACAATGTCCCAATTAAATATAAGACATGGAATTCATTGTCAAGTCTTATTTTATTTAATTATATGTATTTCGACTCTTAAATGCACAACTCAAATAATGCAAATTAGAAACTCCTTTCTAATTTCATTCTCCTTGCCAAGGACTACTAGGTTGTCATTTATCGAATCACATAGGACATTTCTCTTCTTTTATTAGAAGTGGTAGATTCTTTATTGATCATACATTATCTCCATATACAACTTATTATACCCAAGCATACCCTTTGATATACCCTAAGGGTCTTAAGGAATAAGTCAAAGTATAACTCATCATACACAAGATACTATGATGATCTCAAGTCTAAGGATTACTTCAGACTACTATCACTACAGAATTCCTATTGACAGCAAATAAAACTCCATTAGGTATTCCTTAGCGAGCCACGTTCAAAGTGAACTTATTCTCTAATAAGCACCTACATACTTGCTTTAGTGTCTCCACACAAATGATCATGAGATCAATCATCCTCATCCAATGAAAGCAAGCAACGTATGTACCAATCTATCCAGATTCACTAATCCCCAATTTAGTAATCCAACGATTGGGAACTATTTTAGTTTTAAGCTTTCTAAGAATTTAGATCTCATTAGAATGATCATCATCATTATTCTAAAAGCATTGCTTAAAACTATGGGGTTTATCACATATTATAAGCATGACATCATGTAGATAATTAATAGCCTTTAATAAATTAATACTTTTTATTAATAAATGAATAAGATTGTTACAAAGTACATGCTTTATCATCAAACATGATTGGCTTGTGTGCATACTACTTTCAGTTGTAGACTGATAGGGTTATGTGTTATGTGTTTAGGTTATTCTAGGATTATATTTATAATAATATTATATTGTGATGATATTATTCTAATTTGTATATCGATATTATGCATATATTAGGTCTTCAGTCAAAGCTTATTAAAATGCGTAACGATAATCAACGAAACAGGCAAGTTTTTCTTAACTCTACTAAGAGTTGTTTCATTCAGATATTCTTATGATTAATCATTGTCGATTGCCATTGTAGAATTGTACTCTGTACATATTGTATATACAAGTCAGGTATGAAAGGCTGATCACCTTCATTACCGTTCGGTCCAGATATATTTGTTCATGTTTAATACTTGTTCAGTCAAAAGTTTGTTTGTGCTAATTCACAACTATATTGATGAATTATAGCCAGCTTATTATTCAGACTCTTTAAATCATGATATATCCTTAAATAAATATAAACTTGCTGGGCAACTTTCATGCTCACCCTTGCTATATCATGATAAAACATTGCAGATTAAGACGAATGCTTCGGATACAAGAAAAGGTTAAAGACAGTTCCAGATTTAAGTTTATGTGTGCAACTTAATGTGTAACAGTATAGTATGATAATATCTTTGTATGTTAGATAGGACAATGAATTGTGTATATGTTAAGGTTACTTGACCTTGGGGAAATAGTGTGTAATGTATTGTATAAACAATTTATGTTTATATCTTCCGCAAATAGTTATAGAATGATTGTACCAGATCTGTGGTGATTTGGGACCCGAATTTGGGGCTGTAACAGGCAGGAACCTTTAATAAAGGCCATACAGGATTATCACCTGTAGCTTTAGGAAGATGCCTTGTGGATGAAGGAACCAGTTTATACTTGTGTGGGTTCCTATGAGTGGACCCAGAGGAGTAGCCTAGTCCGTCTGTTCCTGTCTAGCTAGGAAGTTGAATTGCGCATTTGATTCCATGATGATCCTTTCTTAACCCCCGTCTAGGTTGAAAACCCAAGGATATCATCTCTTGACTTGCCGATATTACCTCGGTAGAAACTCTAGGTTTCAAAGGTGGCGCCCCAATGGGTTGATAATGAGTGTTTCTCACCTCAAGGGATTAAAAGCTGATAGGCTTAACTTCTTCATTGAAATTGATAAGGGGTATATATTTGAGTTGCTGATGAAGAATGGATGGGACAAATCCTACCTTATGAATCCACGGTCTTCCCAAAAGTAGGTTGTATCCTGTAGTGATCTTAAGCACTTGGAAGGATATGTAGAATGTAGGTGGAACAATTTCCATGGTTAGTTCAATCTCTCCGATAACATTTCGTTGAGATCCATCAAAATCTTTGATGATTATATGGCTACTTCAAATCCTGTTGAGATTAATGTTCATGTTCTCCAATGTGGTATAGGGGCAGATGTTTAAGGATGATCCCCCGTCTATTAACACTCCTCCGACCACATATCAGAAAAACATAACCGCTATGTGTAACGATTTGTAATAACCCATCCCTTCGGGAGGTATGTCATCATTAGTGAAGGATATAACAATGCTATTAAAGATGTGATCAACCAGATGATGAAAATTTTCAACATCCACTGTCTTTGGCAAGTGGGCTTCTTCTAATATTTTCAATAATACCTTCCGGTGATCTTCTGAAGAGAAAACCAAGTCTAGAATAGAGATATGTTATGGAGCTTCTTTCAAGCTTTGAACCAGCATAGCTTTATTGTGTCCCGTCTTGCAGAGGAATTCTTCAATCTTCTCCCTGGGCACTTTCCCCTTAGATTTGATGATAGGCTTCATTACCAGTTGAGGAAGATACAATTGATTTTCTTTAGACACTATAGTAGTGGTAGATCCTTCAGCCTCTCTATAGTTCCATGGTACTTTCTGAAGGCTGATGACATGATACTGTGGTCTGAACGACAATATGATTGGCTTTGGTGCAGCCACTTTCAAAGGGTTTTCAACACCTTTGAGCTGAATTGGTTGAATTGTAAGTGGTGTGGTAGCCAAGTCTCTTTTAGAGGATATAACTGCTATAACTTCCTTACATCCTGGAGGAAATATGTTCCCACTGTTAGATGATACAATGTTATTGTCTGCCATTTACAGGTCACCACTGTCAATCATGTTTTGAATAAGATGACGAAGTGCCCAACATTCCTCAGTGTTATGACCACGAGAGTGAAAGTGGTATTGACATACTCCATTAGCATCAAACTGCTTTGAGCGTGGGTTGATTCGAGGTAGCAGTGCTGTGATCTTTCCCTCATTAATCAGCATCTGCAATATGTCTTCCATCGGTTGGCCTAAATAGGTGAATTCCCTTTTGTTGGCAAAATCCCGATGGGCTTTAGCTTTTGCTTTTCTGGCAATCTTTTCCTCCAATGTTTCACTTTCTGGAATAAGTTATAGAGTACTGGTGATAAGAGAAAGGGGGCTAGCATGCTCATGAGTGAACAACTGACGTGTGACTTGGTGTTGATGAATCACCAGTTCTGCCAATTAATTGACTTTTTCGCCAAGAGACTTTAACTCCCGTTCCATCATGAACTAGAACTGTGAATAATCCCATCTGTCAGAATTATCCTTGCTTATTTGGGATACACCACCCACATAGTTGGAGCTCTTTTCACTGCCCCAGTTAATCATGTTAAACTCCTCTTTCTTGTGTTGAGGGAGAGGGTTGTTTTGAACATGTGGATGGTCAGGCTTGGCCAATAGCATCTCACCACTGTTAATTAAATCCTGGATCTTATGCTTAAGGGAGTAATAATCTTGAGTGTCATGGCATGGAGCTTCAGGATGGTAAGCACACATTTTGCTTGCATTAAAACCCTTTCCACTCGGGTTGGCTAGTGGAAGGAGATGAGTGATTTTCTTTCGATCTGTCAGAAGTTTGAGAATGTTTTCAAGTGAATCCCCTAAGGGTGTGAATACTCTTATATGTCTGACTTCTCCACTTTTTGTTAATGGAGGGTTTAAAGACTGTGCTTGTGACGCCCCCAAAATTAGGTATACGTCACCCATCTTGGGTCGCCACTTACATGGTACATAAATTCAAATACAACTTACTAACCTAAGCGTAGGTGTACAATACGACATAAAGCATGTGAGTTTGAATACAAATATTATCTACAAGATATTATACAAACTCAAAAGAGTCCTCATTACAACTATTATCACACTATTTCACAGAATAGTGAGGACTACTAATGCTATCCTCACGGACCATTACTTCGTTCCCAGGCTTCGTCCCGGCTATGTTCTCATTTCACAAGAGAACAATGAAAGAAAGGTGAGCTCAACTAGCCCAAAGAAGAAATATTATGACTAAGATAATGCGAGAATAAATTATCATTAGCCTTCAACAAAGATGTTAAGCGATAAAATACAATAGACAACCGGTTTAAGCTGCGGTGGAATTAGCAATCCATTAAAAGAGTCAAGTAGAGAATAAAGTCTACTATCTTTTAGGTTTTAAAAGGTTTTCATCAATTTTTATCATTTGAGACTCGACAATAAATAAACCACCACATCTAATCATCACGTACCACACGGTCAAGGATTTTCATCAAATTATCAATGGTCATGACTATCTTAGAATCACCCCCGGTCATAATCATATCAAAAACTATCCATCAACTTTGCATTACGAGCCAATCGAGGACTTTTGTCACATCATTTATATCAAGTCGTGATTATACCGAATGATCCTAGTCATAATCATACTAAGTTCATCTATGCACGTAAGCCAAAGATAACATAATATAACATGAGGATGATGACAATGACATAATAATTCAATAAAACAAGTTCAAGAATTATTTAATCCATGAATTAATAACGTCCAAATTGTCAACATGATCTTTGTTTTCGTAGAGTAAAATTCAAGAATGATCGGAAGAATATTTTCATGAAAAGATCTTTGGATGAAACGCACGCAAATATCAAGGATATTCTACTAATTTCATGGAGTATAGAAGTCAAAGTTTTAACTATTGGGTATAATAAAGAATGGAATAACAAAAGAAATCACCATGCATGCGGTACCGCGCATAGGCGAGTTATTCAGCAGAATAATAATAACGGAACCGGTCGGTGAAATTCACTGCGGCAGGATGTTCCAATGAGAATAATAAAGATGGAACCGGATCCGGTGTAAAACACACGATAGGATATTCCAGCGAGAATAATAAAAAAGCGGAACCGGTCAGGTGTAAAACACATGAGCGGGATATTCCAGCAGAATAATAAAGAGGCGGAACAGTGCGGTGTAAAACACATGCATGTGATGTTCCAACAGAATAATAAAGAGCGGAACCGGTCAGGTGTAAAACACAGAGCGAGGATGTTCCAACGGAATAATAGAAGAATGTCACCAAGTATAGGGGTAAACACAGCGTATACTGAGTTATTCAATGAATAATAAGCAATGGAATAACATAAGGATTTCACCAAGTATAGGGTGTCTGGCGTATACGAGTTATGTATAGGGTATGCCACTTTTCTGAGTTATTCCAAAGAATAATAATGAATGGAATAATGAAGTTCTCTTCAAGAAGAAAGAATAACACCCCTAAGTAAAAGAACTGAATATAGAAGTAGTGAAGTACTAGAATACTTCTTCTTCTTTCTCTCTATAGATTTTCTCTCTATAGCTTCTCTCTATAATTTCTCTCTCAGAGTTTCAATTGAATTAAGTAAGAAAATAATGAAGGAATGAGCTTCTATTTATAGGAAAATGGAATGCATAGTAACTAATCCATGAGCGGTCCAGATTGATTTACTTTAATCGACGGTCCATATTTAAAGAAAAATCTTTTAAATAAAATATAATATATTCTATTTATATAAAAACATTTTACTATGCAAACACTATGCAATACTATGCAAAACACTATGCAAAACACTATGCAACACTATGCATAATAAAATATAATATATTCTATTTATAGAATAACTTTAATAAAGTATTCTATTTTATATAAAAAGATGTTTACATTTTATTACGTTAATAATACGAATAAAACAAAAGCGTCATTATCATTATAATAATTCATATTATTAATAAACAATAATGGAATCAAATGAGTGACTTCTCACATAAGCATCAATAATCAATCTGGTGTGCTACTATGCAACCACACTTATTCTTGTACTTTTACTACTACAAAGTAGTTCAACAAGTAACCACGGTAAAACTTCCGCCGTTATTTCAATAAAAATTTTTGTCGTTTTCTCAATCCGACAATAATTACATTTGTGGGGTCCACCAATGATTGGTAGTTATGCGAATATTCCCTAAAGCTAAAGAATATTCCCAGAGCCAATCGAATATAGTATAACCACTTGCATACTTTGCAAAATTTATAAATACTACCCACAACTATAATATTATCTCAAATTCACACCATAATATTAAAAATTATTTTGACAAAATTTAAATCTTTATTGATAAAATCAGGGGTCTCACAATCTCCCTCCTTATGGAATTTAAGCCCTCGAAATTAGGGTGCGATACTGGTATGATAAAGAAGTGAGGATACCTTGAATACCTTTATCGTTGAAAACATTAAATTCATCTTTGCAATCCGGCCAAAGATATTCATTAACAATTCATCTTTGCACCACAAAGCTAAAGATATACAATTTATAAAACCAATAATCTTTGAGACTCGACTTAATAGTATCACAACCATGAATTATCCATGCACTACTGGCTAAGGATATTCGTGTTTTCAATTATGGTCATGATTATACCGAATAATCCGTGGTCATAATCATACCAAGTCTATCAATGCACTACGACCAAAGATGACTTTTACCACATACATGAATTAATATTTCATTGCTGAGACTCAGCTCAATAATTAATCCATATCATCGAATCATCCCTGCACTACAGGCCAAGGATATTCATTAGTATCACGACCACGAATTATCCATGCACTACGGCCAAAGATAATCGTGTATTCATTAGTATCACGACCACAAATTATCCATGCACTATGACCAAAGATAATCGTGTATTCATTAGTATCACGACCACAAATTATCCATGCACTACGGCCAAAGATAATTGTGTATTCATTAGTATCACGACCACAAATTATCCATGCACTACTACCAAAGATAATTGTGTATTCATCAAGATATCACACGACCACAAATTATCCATGCACTACTACCAAAGATAATTGTGTATTCATTAGTAGATCACGACCACAAATTATCCATGCACTACACGACCAAAGATAATTGTGTATTCATTAGTATCACGACCACAAATTATCCATGAACTACGGCCAAAGATAATTGTGTTTTCAATTACGGTTATGATTATACCAAACAATCCACGGTCATAATCATACCAAGTCCATCTATGCACTACTGAGCTGAGATGACTTTCAACATAATATAAGCATGAGGATAATGATATAAAGAATCAATCAAATGAGATAAAGGATAAATATTAAACATTTATAATATAATTTATCCAGGATTCAAGAATATCCCCATGTTTTCAATCACTTAATAATCTCATAATCTAATATCATTAATATTATAACAATATTTTAATCACTTTTTAAATTTATAAACAATTTATCTTAATTGTTTTAAGCGCTTTTACCATATAATGCATTTAATCATTCAAAAATGCCATACTCATAAAATATCATCACCAATTATCAAATCTCTCATCAAAAAAATATGCATATACTCTATATAGGATTCTCTAGCCATAAAATCATATTTTCAACTTTGTTACTTCACATAACATATTTAACTCATATGTTCGTAACTAAACTATTTTCATGAAAAATACCAAATTAGTCCCAAAAATATTTCTTTTCTGGGATTTAGCATAATATAGTCCCATAATGAAAATATATTTTTCTCAGAATTTTTTAAAATTCATTTACTATTTTTCAAAAATCAATTTCTAATTAATTCCTTAAGAAATTAGCTACCTCAAGTTTAACTCCAAAAATTCCCAAATCTTGGCAAGACCTTACACATGTTAACGTGAGCTTCTAGTTTAAATTTCATGGTCATCGGAGTTATAGAACTCCGGTTATAGCATTTTTCGTCACGTCGGAAAAACCTAAATATTGAAATAGTCATAACTTGCTCATTTTAAGTCAGAATGAGCTCATTTTTGGACAGGAGGTACTTTATACCATATACTTTCATGTCCCTAAAGGCCAGAATTTTTCTCATAATTTAAGTGGCCGAAACAGTCCCTTAAAGTTTCTGGGCAGTAGCATTTTCGAAATTACAGCTTTGGCCTCCTTTGCTAAAAATCAGTCCCCACAAAAATCTACAACACCTTTTCCAGTAATTCCACTTGGATTAGTTAGGTAACTCATAGATCTAACTCTAGGACTTGACCACATTTCAAAAATTCAAAATATAATAAGAGATATAGTCAATTGAATTTCATGTTACGTTTTTCACCAAAATCTGATTTTCAACTCTTTGTGATTTCTAAGAAACTTTCATGTTTTCACATACTAACCAACATAACTCATCATAAAACTTACTAATACTTCATATATCCATGATTTTCATTATTCCAATGCTTTTATTATGACTTTCATCATAAACCACGTAAACTGTTCATTTTAGTTGAAGAAATATTTGAGGGTTTAAGAAATGGGTTTTTGTACTGGGGTCAATACAAAATTCGATTTCACGCTCTAGGGTAGGCTAGGAAATCTTCAAGAATACGTCAAGAAATTTATTAATGATAGAAATATCATTCAAAACTGCTACTCTTATCCAAGACTTGGATGATACGTTACATTGATACCAAGCTGTGACTTCTATCCCTTAACCTAGATAGCACCTCACAATGATACCTATAAACTTGCCATCTTCATTCACGATGTCGCCTACTGAAAAAACGGTGCATTCCACACAAGGAAGTCAACAACGAAAGGATCGGGGCTCTTTACTTATGGCTTGATATAACGTTGATTAACTTTAGGGTTTGGTTACTTTGAATTAAGTATAACGGGTTGGTTAGGAATATGAAAGCTAACAACCTTACAAAAAGAATAATAAGTAGTTAATCAATCGTTTTCAAAAAATTACCTCAAAGGCAAGAATTTTTAAAGATATAAGATCGTGAAAGTGTTTATTTGAAACAACAAGATTAATAAACAATGGAGGTAATGAAGGTTTCTCCCAACGAAGTTTCAATAGATAAATCAAAGTCTAATTTTTTTGAGTCAAATTTAAACATTGAACACAACTAGGTAGAATAAAAGAGTGGGTAGAACTTGTATTGAATAAAGTATAGACTTCGCAATAATTAATTTACCGTAATAACCCGTTCGGTTTCTCGAATAAAAGCTCTCGCTTAAATTACCGAAGTTTGACTTTACTATAGGTACATTCCACCCTTAAGTGCTTCTTCACATTCGATCCATGATTTGAATCATTATTCTCGATCCATATCGAATTCGGGTTGACCGCTATGCATGAGGTAATTAGAATTCGATGTTTAAATCTCTCAATTCTTTGTCCAAAAAGCAAAGTCCATTTCATCTATTTTGGCTTTATTGGATCGGACGTCTTTTTCTACACTATCAACGCGTTGTGTAGCTTTTATCCATGCATCGTCTATTCTCCTTCGTTCGATTGTTTCTTCTTTCAAATTGATCTTTGATTTTTAAATTCTCGATTCCAACTTTAATATCTTACACCACCAAAGCGTGATTTTGTTCGAGCATCACATATCGGGTAACCCAATTTTGAATTGTTGTATCCCTTTGTTCCACGACCGCTTTGCTCGTTCTTCAACTGTTCTTCTAGCTCACGAACACGATTTTGTAATTCTAAGTTTTGATCATAAATTTCTTCTAACCAATTCTCCTCAGGTTCCCCTTCTTCCTCTTCTTCCTCACTTTCAGCTGCTACCTCTGCAACTAGCTCGGGTGCAACAATTAGTTCTTCATTTACTACGTGGATATCTCTAATTTGTTCCTCGTCGACCTTTGCATTAACACGATTAGTGATTAAAGGTGTCTAGCGGTGGTCACATTCACTCCATTGTGAATATTTTCATTTGCCATTTTCAAACACCGCCACAACACGAGGGTTAATTAATATATCAAATATTATCCCTATACTACGACCAGACCAATTAAATACCAAATAAACTTAGGTAGATCATACTAGCGAAGGAATTTCCGTCTCTCCCTCCTAGTTCTTATCTCACATCTTAGCGGGGATCATATCCCTAAGCTTTGATACTGTTGTGGCGCCCCCAAAATTAGGTATCGTCACCCATCTTGGGTCGCCACTTACATGGTACATAAATTCAAATACAACTTACTAACCTAAGCGTCATGTACAATACGACATAAAGCGTGAGTTTGAATACAAATATTATCTACTAGATATTATACAAACTCAAAAGGAGTCCTCATTACAACTATTATCACACTATTTCATAGAATAGTGAGGACTACTAATGCTGTCCTCTGGACCATTACTTCGTTCCCCGACTCGTCCCAGCTATGTTCTCATTTCCTGAAGAGAACAATGAAAGAAAGGGTGAGCTCAACTAGCCCAAGAAGAAATATTATGACTAAGATAATGCGAGAATAAATTATCATTAGCCTTCAATGATGTTAAAGCGATAAAATACAATAGACAACCCGGTTTAAGCTGCGGTGAATTAGCAATCCATTAAAAGAGTCAGTAGAGAATAAAGTCTACTATCTTTTAGGTTTTAAAAGGTTTTCATCAATTTTTATCATTTGAGACTCGACAATAAATAAACCACCACATCTAATCATCCACATACCACGGTCGAGGATTTTCATCAAATTATCAATGGTCATGACTATACCGAATCACCCCTGGTCATAATCATATCAAAAACTATCCATCATTTGCATTTACGGGCCAACGAGGACTTTTGTCACATCATTTATATCAAGTCGTGATTATCTTAGAATGATCCACGGTCATAATCATACTAAGTTCATCTATGCACGTAAGCCAAAGATAACATAATATAACATGAGGATGATGACAATGACATAATAATTCAATAAAACAAGTTCAAGAATTATTTAATCCATGAATTAATAACGTCCAAATTGTCAACATAATCTTTGTTTACGTAGAGTAAAATTCAAGAATGATCGGAAGAATATTTTCATGAAAAGATCTTTGGATGAAACGCAAATATCAAGGATATTCTACTAATTTCATGGAGTATAGAAGTCAAAGTTTTAACCATTTGGGTATAATAAAGAATGGAATAACAAAAGAAATCACCATGCATGCGGTGCTTGCATGTAGACGAGTTATTCAACGAGAATAATAATAACGGAACCGGTCGGTGAAATTCACACCAAGCGGGATGTTCCAATGAGAATAATAAAGATGGAACCGGATCCGGTGTAAAACACACAGATAGGATATTCAGCGAGAATAATAAAGAGGCGGAAAGGTGTAAAACACATAAAGGATGTTCCAGCGAGAATAATAAAAGGCGGAACCGGTCCGGTGTAAAACACATGACAGGATGTTCCAGCAGAATAATAAAAAGCGGAACCGAACCGGTGTAAAAACACATGAGACGAGGATGTTCAGCGGAATAATAGAAGAATGTCACCAAGTATAGGGTAATAGCGTATACAAAGTTATTCCAGCGAGAATAATAAGCAATGGAATAACATAAGGATTTCACCAAGTATAGGGTATCTGCGCGTATACGGGTTATGTATAGGGTATGCCACTTTTACGAGTTATTCAACAGAATAATAATGAATGGAATAATGAAGTTCTCTTCAAGAAGAAAGAATAACACCCCTCTAGTAAAAAGAACCTGAATATAGAAGTAGTGAAGTGCGAATACTCTTCTTCTTTCTCTATAGATTTTTCTCTATAGCTTCTCTCTATAATTTCTCTCTCTAGAGTTTCAAATTGAATTAAGTAAGAAAATAATGAAGGAATGAGCTTTATTTATAGGAAAATGGAATGCATAGTAACTAATCCATGAGCGGTCAGATTGATTTACTTTAATCGGCGGTCCATATTTAAAGAAAAATCTTTTAAATAAAATATAATATATTCTATTTATATAAAAACATTTTACTATGCAAACACTATGCAATACTATGCAAAACACTATGCTGAAAAAACACTATGCAACACTATCGCATAATAAAATATAATATATTCTATTTATAGAATAACTTTAATAAAGTATTCTATTTTATATAAAAAGATGTTTACATTTTATTACGTTAATAATACTGAATAAAACAAAAGCGTCATTATCATTATAATAATTCATATTATTAATCGTGATAATGGAATCAAAGTGGTGACTTCTCACATAAGCATCGATAATCAATACAGTGTGCTACTATGCAACCACACTTATTATTGTACTTTTACTACCGAAAGTAGTTCAACGGTAACCACGGTAAAACTTCCATAGTTATTTCAATAAAATATTTTTGTCGTTTTCTCAATCAAACAATAATTACATTATTAGGGTCCACCAATGATTGAGTAGTTATGCGAATATTCCCTGCTAAACCAGGAATATTCCCCGACCAATCGAATATAATATAACCACTTGCATACTTTGCAAAATTTATAAATACTACCCACAACTATAATATTATCTCAAATTCACACCATAATATTAAAAAATTATTTTGACAAAATTTAAATCTTTATTGATAAAATCTGGGGTCTCACAGTGCTTGAAAAGGGGAGTAGTTTTTCCTCTAAATAGGAAAATTTTGATTGCCTTTTTGTCCTTGTAGTATCAAGGAAACATCCTCTTCTTTCTTCTTATGGACCCTCCAGGGGTTATTCCCATAACTTCCAGATTGGATGTGTTCAGCTACGGCTTTTAAAGCGACAAGGTCTTGAATCTTTCATGATTTCAACTCCATTTCAACCATTTCTCCGTGCTTAATCATTTATGAAAAGGCTTTCTTATTCCAGCCAGTACCCTCTCATAAAAGGGAGCTTCCTGAATATCCATAAAGGTCATCACCATTTCAGACTCAGTCATAGAGAGAATAACTTGAACAGCCAGACGCCTCTATCTTTGGGCATACTCTCTGAATGACTCATTGACTTGTTTCTTGACCTTGGTAATTTGATACTGGTTTGGAGCCATCTAAGTTTGAAAGTTGTACTAACTGAGGAAAGCATGGGCTAACTCCTCCCAACAGTGAATTTTGGAGTTATCCAATCTGGTGTACCATGCTCTGGCTTCTCCAGTCAAACTTTTCTGAAATAGCTGCATTCTGAGTTTTTCATTCTCGGCATAAGATCCGAGCTCTCTAATGAACACTTTTAAGTGGGTATAAGGATCTCCCAATCCATCATATTTCTCAAAATCGGGAGTCTTGAATTTTTCTGGATAATAAACCCTGGGGAATATACAAGGTCTAAATATGAAACACTCCCGTGTGTTCCAATCCCTTTGATGAACCGAATGGTATCTTCCATTTGTAAAACCTTCTTTCTAATATCACTGATGTCTTGATCTTCTTTAAGATGGGTGATTTTAAGGGTTTTATTGGTCTTATCAGGCTGAGACTCAGGTTTTGGAACTTCTTTGACTGGACCCTGGGTTCCTCCATCTGCAGAGGATTCTGTGTGGATAGGTATTTGTGGACCCTGAGTTGACTTGTGTAATTCTTTAAGAAGAACAACTAACTCTGTGATTTGATTTCTTAATCCTTTGAACTCCTCGTGAGAGACAAGAGTAGGATTAGGCTGACCAGATGTAGCCATGTTTGGCTGTAGGCTTAGTGCCTTTTTGGACCTTGAACGGGTAACGGGACCAATTGCTTCCCTACAAAAAACTTATGTAGTTTAGTCTTAGGGAAACGTGAAAATGTTACATGCTATATGATGTGTCCGTTTCTTAGGAGTATTATCCTGCAAACTGGATGTTAGCTGTTTTAATGATAGGATAACATGACAGGTTTTGATATGAAAAGGAATGCATATTCACATAATCCATTATATTTTCCATTACATTGAGATTGACATGGAAATGAAATTACAAGTAATTAAAATGGGAAGGTATGAAGAGACTTCCCTCCACATTGGTTTATCAGAGGTTGACCTATCTTAGGCTACTCTCGCGGATTTTTGGCATGAAAGTTCCTAGATCAACGCAATTTACTCAACGAGAAGTTAATCCGATCTTTCAACTGGAGCGAATCTCGGTGGTGCCTTCCCGAGCCTCGTTGGAATTAGTCTCCCTACGAGTCCAGTAATCAAATATCGATAGGACAGCCTCTTGGTGGTGGGACCACACAACATACATTCACATACATCGCGTCTCACCGTATGGAAATGATGATATGTGCGAAGCACTAATATCACAGGCAGATATGGTGTGAAGCACTAAGTGTGGTAAGTAAAGAATTAGTATACATTCATTCAAATGTAAATGCAACATCCACACACAAGCAGATAAAAGTTTTAAAAAGATTTGAATAATGGCTTAAGCCCTCTTACTGGTGTCCTTAGCAGAGTCGACACCTGTCAACGTCTGGATTTTTATTTGTCTCTTTCTGTTCTTATCTTTTGGTGTTCTCATGTTAGGTGAGATTTGTTTGAAAAAATAAGTTTGAAAAGGTCTGATATGTATATGTCGACGATTTAACTGTAAGAGTCGGCAGTTGGTATTTTTAAATGGTTGCACCAACTCAACCGAGAAATGGTTTGCACATAGACCTACTGATGTGACATTGTTTAACTGGTCTACAAAACCGAAATTTGTTAGGGTCCGGGGGCTTGATTAAGCGGAGGGAAGGTGTTAGACACCCCCCCGACATCTGTGATAACACGCTTACCGCCACTTTCTAATTTAAACTTTTATCTGAATGTGTGTGTGTGTGTGGGTCTATGTGTAGTTGTCTGGAAGTAATGCTATGCCTCATTTGCACCTATATACAAATGGTTTGAATTTTGTATAAAAGTTCAACTTTAACGAGATATGGCAATGATGCTTTGTAAAATAGGTTTTTTAAACCCTTATGCTCAATAATAATTGAGGCCTTTGATACTTCCATTTTATTAGTGTTCGGGTTGATTGCTTTTATCATTTTAGAGATGCGAAACATCTTCGAGAAAATAAGATACATAGCAGCACCGAACTCCTTACGGGCATTAGAGCCATCTAAGGAAATTCAAACACTGTGCATAATTTACAAGCTGGTTGCAGCTGAAAATGTCTATCACGGGAACCAAATCTAGATTCAGGAACTGAATCTGTGATCACATGATTCCTAGGCTCACATGACAAAGCAATATGTTCAAAAGCTAAAAAAGAACTAGATTTAAATAAATCTAAACTATTTCAGCTTCATCGGTTCCAGTTTAGTCACCATGAACCGGCTGAAGTGAGAAATAGCTGGATTGAGACAAATCTAGCCCGTAGAAAAAGCAAGAAAACTATTTAAATTTGAGTAAATCTAAGCATTCCAGCTTCAACAGTTCCAGTTTAGTCACCATGAACCGGTTAAAGTGTGAAATAGCCAGATTTAGGGAAATCTAAACCGCAGGCTGATAAAGCAGTTATATATATATAGCGATAAATGCACCAAATGTATATCCAGGCTCAATCAAACAGAGTTTGATGGAACGATATATATATATATATATATATATATATATATATATAGTCCGGATTAGGTAAGGACTCCCTCACGGTACTAAAATGCAGACTTTTTTTTTTTTGCTTTTTTTAAACAACTAAAAAAAAGTTTAATATTTTATGGAACTGGAATTTTTCCATAATACAGTGTTTTGGGTGTGATATGTATCCAAATCACACCCAAAACCCTGTATTATGGAAAAATTTCAGTTCCATAAAATATTAAACTTTTTTTTAGTTGTTTAAAAAATAAAGCAAAAAAAAATATCCCGCATTTTAAGAAAATGCGGGATCCCTTACCTGATCCTCTCTGTATATATATATATATATATAAAAGCAGTAAACGCTCTAGATATACATTCGGGCTCAATCGAAGCATGGTTCGATAATAATATATATAAGTATTTATATATATATATATATAAAATCAAAAAAAATCCACATATCGACGATCCATGCATACAACCACATCACGATTCTCAACGTGAGTAGATATGTATGTATACAACTGAGAATAAGCTTAAAAATCTAAAATATCTTACAGTGGGCTGCCAAGAAGACTTTAGATAGCTTTTGACGCCTGAAAACTTAGTTTCCACCGGTTAAATTTCAATACGTTGTAAAACACGAGCTCACAAGTGTTTGGAGTACTATAAAAGTGTGTCCAGAGTGAAATGGGCAGGGCTTCCTCGTTCTTTTTCTTCTTAAAATGGCCATCCCAAGCCCTCTATTAATAGAGGGGAGTGGGTCTAACTGGCGGCAGTCAGCCTGTCCACTGCGGCTTCGGTGTGGCCTCTCTCTCTGCGGGTCACGCCGTCTTGAAGAACGTGCACTCGTGTAACGTATTATCCGCTTGAACCTTCATAACTTTGAATCCGGGCATCCGATTGAGTCATGATATACCTTTCCGAAATGCTGTTGTCGAGAGCTACACAATGACATGGGATAAGAGGTTATACGAAGTCGAGAAAATAGGTGCATGACCAGATCTTCAGGTCTTTAAATTCTATCGGGTATACTGTCTTGTGTAGTAGTCACTCGGGATTTTGAGCTATGGTTCTTGTGGGACACTTCTGTATGAAATGTGGGATGAAATGTTGTTGAGACGGTGTGAATATAGTATTGAGATGTCAAAATGATGATTTTGCCCCTCACCAGGGTTATCTCCGGCTCTGGCCTGTTGTAGCAGTCGTTGCTCAGGGTTATCTCTGAGATTGAACTGATGTGAGTACTGAACGTCCTCAAGGTTATCTATGAGGTGCCTTGACCTCCCACAGTTATCTTTGGGGTTGGAACTGAATGCCTCGGGGTTGTCTCCAAGGTTGAAACTGACTTCTCTGGGGTTATCTCCGGTACTGGAACTGCATCCCTCGGGGTTGTCTACGAGGCTGGAACTGAATCTCTCTGGGTTATCTCCCGAACTGCAACTGAGTATCTAAGGGTTATTTTCGAGTTGGAAAACTGAGTATCCTAGGGTTATATCCGTGATTGAGTTGATTTGACTTCCAAGGTTGTCTATAGAAGATGATTTTGCCCTCTTGCAAGGTTAGTAACAGGAATGCAAAATTTTGAGTGTCTATAGTAATAAAATAAAAAACTTTTTATATAAAACAGAATACTTTTTATATTATATATAAAGTTATTCATTTTATTAGATTACAAATAGAATATATTATATTTTATATAAAGTTTTGTTTTATTAGACTATTTTATTGCATAGTAATGAATATTAAAAATCAAATTTTTTGCTGAACTTCGCCTATGATTTTGTTACTGTTCATCTGTGATTATTTTCCTAAATAGTGCCATGCCGTTCTCCTATAAATAGGATGCTTAGGTAAGAAATGAAAATCACACCAAAATCAGAGAATTCTTCTTCTATAATATTGTGTGTATTTCTTTCTAGTATAAAGATACTTTGAGTGTAACAAATAGTGCAAGTTTTCTTTAAGAATATCTCCTCTATACCAGTCGAAATTACTCTCCTACTAAGGTAAGGGATATTATTTTCGTTCAATATTCGTAAGTAATATTATTTTCTTCCATACTCTATAGTATGTAAGTAATATTATTTTATTTTATATTCCTAAATATACACTTATTTTGATAAGTATTGCTTCTATACTCCCTGAAATTAGTAGAATATCCTTAAATTTTGCACTTCATCTAGTATCGTTTCACTGAAATATTTTTCTGAACTTTCTTATTAAATTTTAATCTTTTCATGCGGGGTACTATTCACGGGATACTAGTCACTCGGGTACTATTCACCCGGGGTACTATTCAAGACAAAATTAGTTTCTTTTCTGTCCAAATTATTTTAGATACATGAATATCATTCTTGAATTATACTGCACAATTAATTATCATGTTGACAATTTGGACATTCTTAAACTCTGGATAGATTGAATTATAAATCTTTAATAGTTATTCTTGATCTCACTTGATTGATTTCTTATATCATTGTCATCATCCTCATCCTGATATTGTGGTGAAAGTCATCTTTGACCTATAGTTTATAGATGGACTGTTGATTGGTATGATTATGACTAGGAATTATGTATTGGTATAATTATGACCTGTAATGTTATTGACAAATGATGTGGTGAAAGTCCTCTTTGGCCCGTAGTGCATAGATGGACAGTTATTTGGCATGATCATGACCACTGGTGATACTAATGAATATCCTTGGCCCATAGTGCATGGATAATTCATTGATGTGAAATATTTGTTGAGTTGTGTTACAGAGATAAAATATTGATGATGAACATTTAAATCATAGTAGATAGTAGACATCAAGCTCTACTTGACTATTCTAATGGATTGCTTATTCTGCTGCAGTTGTTGATCTAAACTTGTTGTCTATTGTATTCTATCAGATTTTAAACTATTGAAGACTAAGGATAATTTATTCTATATTATCTTAATCATAATATTCTTTACTGGGCTAGTTGAGCTCACCCTTTTCTTTCATTATTCTCTTCAGAAAATGAGAATATAGCTGGGACTAGTCGGAGAATGGAGTGATGGTCCAAGATGGTGGCTTTAGTAGTCCTCACTATTCTATAAAATAGTGTGATAATAATTGTAATGAGGACTTATTTTGAGTTTGAATATTGTCTACGAGATAATATTTATATTAAAACTCATAGTTTATGTTTTGTCGTATTTTGTACGACAGTTCAATAGATGTATAAATGAAGTTTGTATTTAAATTATGTACCATGTATTTGGCGACTCAGAATGGGTTATGTGGACCTATTTTGGGGGCGTCACAATAATAATCTTTGAAATTTTCATGACCCAAATACACACTCTTGAATCCTTGGATTAAACACAAAACAAAATGAATCAACATGTACCTTTGGTCTAATCACTAAGAATTCATTAAACTCATAATCATATGTAAATTCTATGTAAATTCATCAGATTCTGGATTTTATATTGAAGAAACCAACATTCCTCAGTCGTATGTCCAAGTGAGTTAGAAAGGTAGAGACATATTTTGGTAGAATCATAACTCTTTATCCTTGGATTTGTAGTAGGCATCAACTCAGTAATTTTTCCTTCGCTTATCAGAAAGTGAAGCATCTCTTCATTTGATTTGTTTAGAGGGGTGAATTTTTGATCTCTTAATCAATCTTCCTTTTTCGAGAATTAACATTCCTCTGATCGATTTTTTCGTGAGAGAGATCTTCTAAGAATTTTATCATTCCACTTCTTTTGCCTTTTCAGCCTGCTTTGATCTTCTTCATTTATCTGGCTTATCTTGGAGGGATGTAGGCTTGAATTCTTCTTAACCTCTTTTTTCTTTTAGCTTTCTGATAGTTGAGTGAAAAGCTACCTTATAACCTGATGTTGGCGCACTATCAGATTAGCAAACAGAGTTACTTAATGTTGGATCATCTCCAATTTTTGCATCACTGTCATACACTCCTCTAAATTTTCCAACTCGAGGACATTTTTCTGCTCATTTGGGGGTATTCCTCCATCCTTCGCATGTACTTACGATTTGGATCCATTTCGGCACTTCCTATCTAGATCATGTTCACTCCCTCTGTATCATGTTGCAATAGAAGGTTGATGTTGACATTTGGTTGGTCAGGTCGTTCGGCCACAATATCACGACTTTTAATAAGATTTTGGATTTTATGCTTTAAGGACCAGCAATATCGTGTATCATGTCTCAAAGACCCCAAATGGTAAGCACATATCTGGCTTGGATTGTATCTTTTTCTTCTTGGATCTAGAGGTGGAGCTGGTTCGGTAATTTTCTTGTGATCCATTAACATCACCAATACATTTTCAAGGGAAAAGCCCAATGGAGTGAACACCCAATTTTCTGTTCTTTCAAAAATTTTCTCTTTCTGTCCTTGGTATTGTTTAAATGCAACCTATTTTTGTAATGATAGATTTCCTTTCTTTTTCTAAGTGGGGGGACTATGGTTGGGTCTCCTAGCTTGCCCCTGTAAAATGATGGATAAATCTTCATTGCCCTTCTTGGGTACCCTCTTGGGAATGCTCACATAGTCGCCAGACTGTATATGCTCGACGACTGCTTCTAAGGCCGTGATGTGTTTAATCTTGCCCATTTTTCAGGCACATCTCTGCCATTTCACCATGTTTGATCATTTTTGAGAATGCCTTGCCTATTCCTGCTAGGATCTTCTCATAGTAAGATGCCTCTTGGTTGTCTATAAAAGTTATCACCATTTCAATTTTTAACATCGGCGGGCTGACCTATGCTGCTAGATGTCTCCATCTTTGAGCGTATTCTCAGAAAGACTCAATATTCTACTTATTAACTTTAGTCACCTGATATCGATCAGGTGTCATTTGTGAACGAAAGCTATATTGATTCAGGAAGGCATGGGCCAACTCTTCCCAGCTATGGATTTTGGAGTTATCTAGTCAAGCGTACCAAACTCTGACTTCTCCAATTAGACGTTTCTGGAACAGTTGCATTCTAAGTTTCTCGTCCTCTACATATGATCCGAGTTCCCCAATATATACTTTTAGTTGGGTATAAAGATCGCCTGCTCCATTGTACTTTTCAAAATCTGGGACCTGGAATTAATCAGGATAACGAGCCCTTGAGAATATGTAGAGATCTGTATAGTTAACATGTCCAAATGATCATGTTCCTTTTATAGACCGAATGGTTTCTTCCATTTGTTGGACTTTCTCTTTTATATCACCAGTCTCCCATCCTCCCCAAGGTTTATGATTTCAGGGGTTTTGTTGGATCTTTCACTGGATTGCGGTTTAGGTATCTGTACTTCCCCCTTTTTGTCAGCAATTTGATTGGCACCCTGTGAGGAGGACTCTGGTTGAGTGGGCGTTATCTGGCCTTGAGTGCTTTTCCTTTGTTCTTTTAGGAGGATAATTAACTATGCTATTTGATTCTTAAGTCCCTCATACATTTTTTGAGATACTGAACCTGATTCGTGTTTGACACTTTTAACCATGTTAGTGGATAGGCTTTGTGCCTTCTTAGATTTTGATCTGGTAAGGGGACCAATCTTACCTACATGAAGAGTAGGTAGTTTAGTCTTGATAAGCATTAATAGTATGCATGTTATGTAATGCATTAATTTTAGGGTTTTAATATTTTCCTACAAAATATGGGTCAATTGTTTTGATGACAGGATATGACATTTATGACAGGATTCGATATTTGACATGTAATTAACCTTTGACAGGATTTAAATATTTGACACTTATTGAGAGAGGAAAGGCATGAAGAGTCTCTCCCCTTTGCGTTTGGTTTGTTAGAGGATGACCTATCTTAGGTTACTCATAGAGCTTTTCGGCATGAAGGTTCCCAGATCATTGTAATCTACTAGATGGGAAGTTAATTTAATCTTTCAATTGGTGAAAATCTGAGTGGCACCTTTTCTGGGCCTCGCGGGAGTAGTCTCCTCTTCAGTCCAGTAATCAACCACCGACGGGTTGCCTCTTGGTGGAGGAATCACACAATATACATTCATCGTACCTCACAACATGTATGATGACATTGTGCGAAGCACTAATATAAAGCATTGTAAAGAGACATTCATTCAATGTAAAGATAACATTCACATATATGTAGAAATAAGGAATTGAAAAAATTGAAATGCGGCTTAAGCCCTCTACTGTCCTCAGCGGAGTCGCCATCTGTCGATGCCCGGAAATTTCTTATCGCATTCTCTACCCTTTAGATTTCGCTATGTGATTTAAGTTATCTTTCTTAAAGGTTGATATTTTTGGAAAGACCGACATACAATGTTAACGATTTGAAAAGATTGATTTTAAAGATTTGGCCGAATTAGACAGAGCCGCTAGTTGGTATGAGTTCAAATGGTTGTACCAACTCAATTGGATTTTGATAGGTTTTCGCAATATGGCCCAATATATGACTTCATTTAATTGGTCTGGAACTTGAGATTCATAGAGTATAGGGGTTTGTTTAAGCAAGGGGAAGGTGTTAGACACCAACCGACTTTAGTGAAACACGATTTTCGCTACTTTTTCAATCACTTAGCATGTGAAATGTGTGTGTGTGTGTGATGTAGATAAATGTGCTCAAAGTGTTTTATTTGAAATTAGTGTTATGCCTTTTTGGACCTATATACGAAGGGATTTGACTTATTGAAAAGTTTGTTTCTTAACATGCATATGAAAGGGAAGTTTTGAAAAGTTATTTTCAAACCCTTTCGATCGCATAGGAATTGAGGCCTTTGATACTTCCATTTTATTCCGTATTCAATTTGATTTTATTTTATTTAAGATGTAAAGCATCTTTGATAGTATGTAAAATATTATCTACAAGGGTCGGGCTGCTTATGGGCATGAAAGCCATCGAAGTGAGCCCGAGCACCACAAACCATAGTTTTCACTATTATGAGGCCTTAAATTCGAATAACCATTTTAAGGCCCCGTAGTTACATGTACAAGGGATTGCAAGTTGGCTGTACAACTTTAAATAAGTTGATCATGGACCCCGGATCTAGATCCATTGATTGAATCATCGACCTTAAGGTTCCTAGGCTCACATGACATCATTTAAAAGTTTGCATGAAATATATATTGCAACAAACATATATTTAAACATAATATGTACATATAACTGAAAACTTCGCTAAATAAGGGATTTATTGATCAAATCCTTGTACGCGAGAAAATAAGCTTCCCATTTCCTCTAGATACAGTTCTAGGGTCACGTGGTTGCTATTATTTACAAAAACTAGAAAGTAAACTAGATTTATCTAGATCCTAGCCATTCTAGCTCAACGGTTCAAGTTTTACAACTTTTGAACCGGTTAAAAGCTAGATCTAGTAAATACACTTCAAATATTAACAATTTACATGAAATGAGGTTAAAATCGCTACCTAAACACCACTAGGAAATATATATATATATATATATATATATATATATATATATATATATATATATATATACGGTCCGGATCTTAGGCTTACCCCTTATCTAACATACCTTGCATACCCCCCTTTAATGACGGGCCGAGGCGGCGATTGATTGTCAATATATAGGTTTGATCCGTCGTTATATGTTGTCCGTCTCAATATGTTATTTTTCGCTAAAAGCTAAGACGATGGTTCTATATATAGCGATGGACCAAATCGTCACCCGGTCCATCTCTAAAGGGGGGTATTCAAGGTATGTTAGATAAGGGGTAAGCTTAAGATCCGGACCATATATATATATATATATATATATATATATAAGTAGTAAACGAGCCTAGATCTGAAGAGATCTTAAAGTATAAGATGAGTTGGGCTAACAAATGACTTTAGATGACCTTAAACTCAATTTCCACTGGTTAAAACTTGATATATTGAAGTATATAGGTATATGAGTGTTTACAATAGAGATTTACAGGGTTTCAGATGAAGAAACACTCCCTTTCTCTCCCATGCCCTCATATTTCTCTCTCTAGAAAATTGTCAACTGAAATCCCTTTCAAATGAGCTGCTGATCTAAATTTTATAGAGGATTTAGGGGGAGCTACAAGTAGACCCACAGAAGCCCTAAATTAGGCTCAGTTTGCTCGATTTTCATCCCGCTAGGTCAGGTTTTCATGTTGTGTATTGGAATGACCATAACTTTCAATCCGAGATGAGTTAGAAGATGTGCCATACCATTCCAGAAAGATATTTTCAATGTCTTTGTAATAGTATATTATTCACCCAATTCTATGTTAAGGAAGGTAGAGAAAAAGGGGAAAAACCATCCCTAGGTAGATGTCAGCTAGTCATTCGCCTTGCTATGCGCTGGGAAGCTTGCTTCTTTCAATCCGGAGATAGTTGGGAGATGTTCCACACTAGTCCGAAAAGCTCATTTCGAGAGCTATACAATTACATATGGTTTTCCTTTTTTTGAATCCAAGAAGATGGGTCCATGACCAAGATATCATCTCCAGGTCTTCGCAGGTAGTCCATTGAGCTGTATTGCTTAGTTTGTACTCGGGATTGCTGTGATGGCTCTTTGTTACCGTATCTATACCTGGACAATTTTTTTATGTTACGTTTAGTAAAATGACCTTTTTGCCCTCCCAGGTTTATGTCCATGGTTGAGGTGGCTTTTGATTGTCCCTCGGGTTGTTGTCGAGGTTTGACTGTTGTCTACTTTGTTTTTCCTCAGGGTTGTCTTTGACGTTGCCTTAATATCCATGAGGCTGTCTCTGGGGTTTACTTGAAGTGTTTCAGGGTTGTCTCCAAAGTGGAAAAAGATGCTTTTGCCCTACTACATTGTTAATAACTGGAAAATGAAATTTCGATCGTCTACATATATAATAAGAGAATAATAAAAATAATTTAGAAGGAGACTATTTTGGTTTTGCCAAACAAGGCCTTAAGACCTTTGGTATTTTTAACAAATAAAAACCTTTGGGTTAATTAAACTGATAAAGATAAGTATACGTATTAAGCTTATGTCAGTTTATTTATTACGTGTTTTGTTTCTATAGCCTGTGAATAAGGAAACCAGAGAAGAGAGGAGAGTTAGAGAGCTTTGAGAGAGATTGAGAGTTCTGTGAAATTGAAGAAGAGGAATTAGAGAATCAAAGAAGGAAGTGAAAATTAACAAAGCTTTTATCTTCTAACAAAGTATAAACAAGAATTAAAGGTAATAATCAAACTATTTATTCTTAGTTTATGTGTTCCTTAGTTTTCTTTTAAAATTGGAAATTTGGTTGGATGATATGCTAAAGTAGTTGTTATATAGGTTTCTGATGGTTTATAATATGTTATATGTTGTTTACAAATGATTTTGGAGTACTAAACATGGTTTAAAATGATGAACTTGAGTTATGTGATAATATATGTATTTTGGTCTAGTTTGAGACTAAAATTGATTAGGAGTTCATGATATAATCTATAAATTGATAGTTGATTATGTTAAAACGTTGAAAAATGAAAAGAATGCAATTGGTATGGATTATTTTGGTCAAGAAAAGAATTCATGGTAACTGTTCTTGCTAAATATGTGAATTTTGGAAAAACTAGCATGAATATGGTTTTAATTCTTCTAATTTGATTGTTTATGTTGTTTTGTTAATTAAAATCATGTTATGCATGTAAGGATTTCGGCACAAAAATGCAGCGGAAATATAAAATAATCAAAGCAATTTCCGAAACCCAAAAACAGGATCCTTGCAAAACAGAAATTAATTCAGTGGTTTAGATATTATACCGATTATGAAAGAGTTCTGAAACGGCTTCAAATCCCTTACGCAATCCAATCAGAACCGCGCCTCTACGGGATCCACATGAACGCCCCGCTAATTATCGCACGATCTGCAGTGAAGAGAACTGCGGTACTAGCCACAAAGGATTAAGATTTTCAAAAAATTTCTCTAGTCTCTCTCTAAGAGCGTCTAGGGTTTTTGGTTATGATTAACTTCCCTAAAATGTTGATATATCATATATATAGCAATAAATCAGAATTAATCAAAACCCTAATCTAATTAAAATAAAATCCAAATATATATATATATATATATATACAAATCATCCTTTTAATTTAAATTCGTGATTTAAATACTATCAATCATATTGATATATTTAAATCCTTATAATTTAAATTAATTCCCTTTTAATAACGTTCTATGTGTGTGACCCTATAGGTTATTATTACGTTGGTAATAATTTTAAAATCATATTATAAAATTATAAATAGTGAGCGGCATCTAGTAATGCATCACTGCTACCCAAGTAATAATAAGATCGATGATTCGATGCAACCTTTTCGTGACCAATGTTTCAATGTAATTTAATCCTTTTAACCTTAATATCCTAGATTAAACTCGAGTCATGGAATGTGTCATATTCTTCATAATTTAATCTGAGTTTTCTTGATCAATGAGTAGACTATATGAAACAAATCACTATTTGAGCATTGTCATGCATTTCATAGTCCTACTCAATCAAGAGGCCTATGGATATCACCCATAATACATAGGAGGGTTAAATTCCATCTAGATCACTCATATTCCTCACACAATTCATGATGTACCCAATAATCACCTTTATAGTCCACTCTATTAAAGGTGACCTTTGATGATATCAAAGCACATAAATTCCCGTGTAGTAATATAGTGATTTCAGGTCGGAGGATCATTACATCATTGTCACTGTGAGAATCGCTAATGACACTTCGCATAATGCTCCACATAGAATTCTCATGGTGGGTCATCCCAAAGACATCATCGTTCTCTAACATGTACCTATGTATTGACTTAATATCTCATATATTTATGACCAATGAGATTTGGTCATCAGTCAATTCACATACTAGTCTCAATGCATCATTGTTGTCCCATCAACAATGATACTCGACTAGGGACTTTTAAGAATAATGATACTAATTATAATTATATAATCTCATGTTCAAGTCACATACTTGAAACTATATAATTTGTATCACTATTCTAATAATTTTTATTATGTTAACATTTATATAACGCAGTAAATAAAACCATAATAAAATAATTCATACATTCAATCAAATATAATATCAAAATGTTAAGCAATTATATCAAATAATTTTCCTTTAGGGCACAAACTCTAACAGTCTCCCATTTGCACTAGAGCCAATCACTCATGTATCTAATACCCATGGAACTAGTGTGACCTTCGTGCTTCTGTTACGACAAAGCCTTGGTCAGTGGATCTGCAACATTATCATCTGTTGGCACTCTTCCTATATGTACATCTCTTTTATCAATGATTTCACGAGTGAGATGGTACCGCCTAAGTATATGCTTGGATCGTTGGTGAGATTTGGATTCCTTAGCTTGTGTAATGGCTCCATTATTATCACAGTATAGCTTAACCAGATCAACAATGGTTGGAACAACACCAAGTTTAGTGACGAACTTTTTAATCCATACAGCCTCCTTGGCCGCACTAAAAGCAGCAATATACTCAGCATCTATAGTAGAATCGGCTACTGTCTCTTGCTTCGAACTCTTCCAGCTAATAACACCATCATGAAGGCAAAACACAAAACCTGACTGAGAGACTTATAGCTATCATTGTCAGTCTAGAAACTAGCATCTGTGTAACCCTTTATTGCCAGTTCATCTTCACCTCCATATACCAAGAATGAATCCTTAGTCCTTTTTAGGTACTTGAGGATATTCTTGACTATTGTTCAGTGACCTTCACCTGGATTCGACTGGTATCTGCTTGTTATGCTCAAAGCATACGAGACATCCGGATGAGTACATATCATTGCATATATGATAGGTCCAATTGCCGAAGCATTAGGGATCTTTCTCATACGCTCCTCATCATCTTGTGATTTAGGACATTGGGCCGTAGAGATCTTTACACCATGAGTCATGGGTAAGTGTCCTCTTTTTGCCTCTTTCATGCTGAACCGTTTCAACACTTTATCAATATATGTACTCTGACTTAGGCCGAGCATTTTTCTCGATCTATCTCGATAGATCCTAATACATAAAATGTAGGCTGCATCACCTAAATCTTTCATGGAGAAACATTTTCCTAGTCATGTTTTTACAGCCTGTAATGAAGGAATGTCATTCCCAATAATTAATATGTCGTCAACATATAATACTAGGAATACAATGTGACTCCCACTAACCTTCTTATATACACAAGATTCATCTTAATTTTTAATAAAGCCAAACTCTTTGACTGCTTCATCAAATCGAAGATTCCAACTCCGAGAGGCTTGCTTCAATCAATAAATGGATCGCTATAGCTTACATACCTTTCCAGCATCCTTTGGAGTGACAAATCCCTCAGGTTATGTTATGTACACATCCTCAAGGAGATTTTCGTTAAGGAAATCAGTTTTGACATCCATCTGCCAGATTTCGTAATCGTAAAAGGCTTCAATAGCAAGTAAGATCCTGATGGATTTAACCATTACCATTGGAGAGAAGGTTTCATCATAGTCAACACCTTGAACTTATTTGTAACCTTTTGCTACCAGTCGACCTTTGTAGATTAGTACATTACCATTTATGTCTGTTTTCTTATTTAAAACCCACTTGCACCCGATTGGTTTTACCCCTTCGGGTGGATCAACCAAAGTCCATACTTGGTTAGTATACATGGAGTGCATTTCAGATCTCATGGCTTCAAGCCATCTCTCAGAATCTGGTCTATTCATAGCTTCTTGGTAGGAAACAGGCTCATCCTGATTTATGAGCATCACATCGCCGTTTGAGTCACAAGATATCCATAATATCTCTCGGGCTCTTGGCATGTCCTATCATATCTACGAATTCCTTGTGTAATTTGAGCAGGTTCACTTTCCACAATTTATTGTAGTTCCTGCTCACATTCTAACTCAGGTTCAATAATATTTTCTGGTTCTCGAATTTCTTCGAGTTTTACTTTCCTCCCACTGTTTCGTTTAGAGACAAATTCTCTTTCTAGAAAAATACCAGTTCGAGCAACAAACACTTTATTCTCAGAAGATTTGTAGAAATAATACCCTTTTATTTCTTTTGGGTATCCCACAAAATTATATTTGTCAGATTTGGGTCGAAGCTTGTCAGAATCCAGACGTTTTACAAATGCCTCGCAACCCCAAATCTTCATGAACAACATACTAGGACGTTTCTCAGTCCACATCTCATATGGTGTCTTCTGAACTGTCTTTGTAGGAACACGGTTAAGTGTGAATGCAGCTGTTTCTAGGGCATGACCCCATAAGCTTATTGGAAGATCTGCATGACTCATCATTGATCGTACTATGTCCAACAAGGTGAAATTTCTCCTCTCAGATACACCATTCCATTGGGGTGTTCCAGGTGGAGTGAGTTGTGATATAATACCACACTCCTTTAGAAGGTCATCAAAGTCTTGGCTTAAGTATTCACCTCCTCGATCGGATCGAAGGGCTTTTACACTTTTGCCAAATTAGTTTTGAACTTCATTCTCGAATTCCTTGAACTTTTCAAAGGATTTGGATTTGTGTCTCATAAGATACACATATCCATATCTACTGAAGTTGTCAGTAAATGTAATGAAGTAATAAAACCTACCTCTTGCTAACGAACTCATGGGTCCACATAAATCACTATGTATAAGTCCCAATATATCGCTAGCCCATTCACTGTGTCCAGTGAAAGGGGCTTTAGTCATCTTGCCTAATAAACAAGATTCGCATTTTTCATATGATTCAAAATCAAATTAATCCAAAAATCCATCTTTATGGAGTTTTGATATGCGTTTCTCATTTATATGGCCCAAACGACAGTGCTAGAGATATGTCAGATTTGAATCATTTAATTTAAATCGTTTTGTATTTATGTTATAGATAGGCATTTCTAAATCAAGAATATAAAGACCATTAAACAATTGTGTCACACCATAGCAAATATCATTTAAGTAAAATGAACAACGATTGCTCTTAATTATAAATGAAAAACCTTTCTTGTCCAAATAAGAAATAGAAATAATGTTTTTGCTTATAGTAGGCACATAATAACAATCATCTAATTCTAATACTAGCCCAGTGGGCAAAGATAAATGATAAGTTCCTACAGCCAGTGCAACAACTTTTGCTCCATTCCCAACTCGTAGGTCAACCTCTCCATTTGCCAAAGTCCTACTCCTTCGAAGTTTCTGCACATTAACACAAATGTGAGAACCACATCCAGTATCCAATACCCATGATGTAAAAGTAGACAAGTTGACTTCTATAACATACATACCTGAATCAGAAGTCACACTTCCTTTCTTTTTCTTCACTTCTTCCAAATAAGCATGACAATTCCTCTTCCAGTGTCCAGGTTTTCCACAGAAGTGACAATCACCTTCTTTAGCCACCCCACCTTTAGGTTTTAAAGTATGTTTGGTTTTGGGATTAGGTTTAGCACCAGATTTAGATCCTATCTTCTTCTTGGCTTTCCAATTTCCCTTAGCATTCCCCTTTTGCACCATCATTATGGGAGCGGGTCCTGCCTTTTTCATGTTGTTCTCTACAGTTCTTAACATGCTCAATAACTTAGTAAGTGGTTTCTCAATTTCATTCATTAGATAATTCATAACAAATTGAGAGTATCTGTTGTTCAAAGATTGCAAAACAAGATCAGTTTGGGCCTCCGGAGTGATTAGAAAACCCAACCTATCAAGTTACTCAATATACCCAATCATTTTCAGCACATGTGGACCAACTGGATCACGTTCACCCATCTTATAGTGATATAATGCCTTGCTTGTATCATACCTCTCCTGTCGAGCATGCCCTTCGAACAATTTCTTGAGATGCTTTATCATCTCATAAGCATCCGTCAACTCATGTTGCTTCTGAAGCTCAGCGTTCATGGTTGCTAGCATGAGACAACTCACGTCCAGAGCATCAACTTGATGCTTCTTGTAAGCATTATGCTCCACACGTGGTGCAGTGACAGCTGGTGCTGCAGGAATGGGCCCATCAAGGACATATAGCTTGCGCTCTTGTTTGAGGACAATCCTCAAGTTCCTATGCCAGTCAAGGAAATTAATTCCACTCAGCTTGTCCTTCTCAAGGACTGATCGTAGTGAAAGACTACTTGTGTTGTTGTTTGCCATTGATATCTTCAATTTATAAGTGCCAAAATAATAAGTCAAATTGCAGAGTTGATATTATGTAATTGATAATAGTACATTCAAAATATACCTCCCACTATTTTATTCAAACTAATAGCCCTCACCATTAATTCGGAAAGCATTTTTATTAAATCTTTCTAGTGAGCCAAGATCCATATTTCATTATGACTTAAGTTAGCTTTGGCTAATCTCTTAAAATATAATTATTTAGTTAGATAACCCTTTTGTCAATTATATCATATATAACTCTTGGATAGTTTGGTAAAGAATAATTGTTTCTAGTCCATCTAATGGTACCTATCAAACTCTATGCCTCTAAGTCCACAATCCTATTAAGATAACTTAGTTAAGTCGGGCCCAATGATTTTAACAGTTTGGATATCACAATTATCCTATCGCATCTTACCTAGATAAATAGGGTACTTTGCTTTGGCAAACCTACATCTATTGATCAAGGTCTTGATGAGTGTTATTTATTGGAAGGCATCTGATTTAGACTTAATAATTTAATGAGGGATTTTATTAATAAATTTAGATCTCACCAATTTTAATCTTATTAAACATGCACATTATTTATCATATCATACACAAGCATAAATAAAGTGAAAAATAAAATGTGTCACAGTTATGGCCCAATCCACTGTCAATCTTTTCAAGTTAATGAAAGATTGAAGGTCAATCTAAGCTGGTAAAAGATCTTAAAATAAGTAGCTTCCTTGGATCTTCCTCAAGCATGTGTCTCCTCTCCGTCATCATCTTTCCATCGTGTCCTTCATATTTTCATCTTCATAATAATAGAGTATTACATGATATAAAGAAACCTCGAGTTACATTCGAGGGGATTTAGATGAGAAGAGAATGTTACATCAGAATTTATAGAAAGGCACGACATCCAAGCTATTTTTCAAAACCAAAAACAACTAACCTATAAGTCAAAAGGCCATAACTGTGCACTATGCATATCACAATAAGCATATAACAATTAATATAAAATTAAAGAAAAATATATAACAAATTGGGGTCACGACCATCGCAATGATCTATCGGGGGGGGGGGGCCAAGGGGGGGTTCTCCCCCCTAGCGGAGGTCTCGCTGATTGTATTTTTTTGAACTACAATCTGTATTGTAGAATTTTTGCATACGAATCTCTGAAACAGTTTCAGAATTTTATATTTTAATCCACCAAAACAATCATAATAACAATACACCCGGTATATATCATATATGTCCAGTTTCAATTAATCATATTAAACCGAATCTGCATACTTCTAATCCAATTAGAACATAAGTTGTATACTGTTATTATGCCATATAAGATACAATTAACAGAACATCATATACATGCATATCTATCATGATATTCATAATACCAGAATACGCATACATACAGAATATTATATATTCAATTTCTGATCGATAAAATTGTATCATCATATATCATATATATCGAAAACAATATAATCAATTTCAGATCGGTAAAATTATAACATCACATATCATATATCTCGAAAATAATAAAACACGTAATCTGAATTAATCGTTTCACAAGTAGCTCTGATACCACTAAAGGGTTTCAACACATAAAACGCAGCGGAAATAGAACAATTTAAAAGCAATTTCGAAACCCTAAACAGGATCCATGCGAAAAATCAATTAACTCAGAGGTTAGAAATTATACCGATTATTAAAGCTAGAATCGATGCGGTCGAATCTCCAACGCAATTCAAACGAATTGCGTCTCTACGGTATCCACACGAACGCTCCGCGAATTGTCCTACGATCTGCAGAAGAAGGAACTACGGTACTAGCCACCAAGGATGAGGATTTTCGAAACTATTTTCTCTAGTCTCTCTCTAAGAGCGGCTAGGGTTTTATATTTTGACGTAATCCCTAAAATGACTGATATATATCATATATATAGTAATTCGTAGGAATTAATCAAAACCTAATATTATTAAAATCTGAATTATATATATATATATATATATATATCTCAATTAAGTCTTACTTAATTAATATACATATATACAAATTATCCTTTTTAATTTAAATTCGTGATTTAAAATACTATCAATCATATTGATACATTTAAATACTTACAATTTAAAATAATTTTCTTTTTAAATTACGTTCTATGTGTCTGACCCTATAGGTTATTATTACATTGGCAATAATTTTAAAATTGTATTATAAAATTATAAACAATGAGCGGCATCTAGTAATGCATCACTGCTACACACGTAATAATAAGATCGATGATTCGATGCAACCTTTTCGTGACCAATGTTTCAATGTAATTTAATCCTTTTAACCTTAATATCCTAGATTAAACTCGAGTCATGGAATGTCATACTCTTCATAATTTAATCTGAGTTTTTCTTGATCAATGAGTAGACTATATGAAACAAATCACTATTTGAGCATGGCCATGCATTTCATAGTCCTACTCAATCAAGAGGCCTATGGATATCACCCCTAATATATAGGATGGTTAAATTCCATCTAGATCACTCATATTCCTCACACGATTCATGATGTACCCAATAATTACCTTTATAGTCCACCCTATTAAAGGTGACATTTGATGATATCAAAGTACATAAATTCCCGTGTAGAAATATAGTGATTTCAGGTCGGAGGACCATTACATCATTGTCACTATAAGAATTGCTAATGACACTTCGCATAATGCTCCACATAGAATTCTCATGGTGGGTCTGTCTAGTACATCATTCTCTAACATGTACCTATGCATTGACTTAATATCTCATATATTTATTGTTAGTTCCCAATAGCCACAATATAGATCTAGAAGGGGGGGTTGAATAGATCCTTAAAATTTCAAATTCTTTTCTGATTTATTTTGTATTACTAATAATTTAGCATGTGACAAACTTAAGAATCTTTTCAAGCACAACGGAATAGGTAAAAGATCCCCTTCATTGATATATTCATAATCAGACATACATTGTTCGTAGAGTTAACTTAGTAGTAAGCAGTTAGTACATCCATAGCAGTTATAGCAGTTAAGGTACATAATATAAATGACATAAAGTAAACGACACAAGGGGTTTTAAGTGGTTTAGAGACTCAAGCTCCTAATCCACTCTTCTGCTTTCAAATAGCAGGATTTCCACTAAGGAAGGCCAGCACCCTGAATCACTAAGATTCCTTTAAGGCCGCGTGACCTTGGGACTTCAGTTCGCTAAGAACTCTTCAAGGCCAGTAGCCTTGGAACTTCTCTAGTTCCCTAGGAACTCTTCAAGCCCAGCAGGCTTGGAACATCATTTAGTCCCTCTGGACAAGGACCCCTCAGGCCTTGGCTTCTTCTAGTTGTAGTTTTTGATGTTGTTGGTGCTGAGCTGCTAAGATGTCATTAAGCTCTGAACATCTTTTGTACTTAGCAGCTTGGTGTGGTCCTCTTTGCATTCTGCTTCGAGTCTAGACCACATCTTCTTTGATGCAGCTGATCTTTTCTCTTTTCTGCTCATCTTCATCTAGTATCAGCTGTGCACCATCACCATCTGGGTTTGCTATGTCTCTGTGCTTTTAGTAGACTTTGTCTGGCACTTAGCCATCCCTGAACCCTTCTTGAATACTTTGCAGACATGGTTCTACACTTGTTCAGTTTTAGCTTTTGGTTCATGGTGATTTGTAGAGTGGCTCTTTTGATCTTCTTTGTACTCAACCACTTTCCTGAATGTTATCTTCTTGGCCTTCTCGGCTCTCAGCTTGGCTGCCATCTTCAATGGCATTCTCATCTTTATTGAGTGAAGCTTCGATCTGTTTGAGTCCTTCTTCAAATCTGCTTCACTTCCACCTTGGTAGTCTCACTGTCACTGAGACTTATTCTATTGATCTTTGGTGGAACTCGTAGAGTTAACTATAACATTCACCAACTCAACGATTCTGTAACTTCACAATCATTAGCAACTCTTGATCTTTGAAGCTCTGTTGATTGGTACTACTTCCCAATCTTCCAGTTGGAAAGTAGCCGTTAAAAGCTATTCAAATTGCCACGCAGATCTCGAGTTATTTGGTGCAGACTGCATATGTGACATGACATATTTTTCTGACTTCCTAACACTGCAGTCTGCTATTTCACCAACCCTGTCAGATATGTCACTTTGATATCTTGGGATGGTCGACGACTTTATTTCACCCTTCGGATTTCTCGATCAAAGGTTGTCCTTGCATTGATGCTCTCAATAAGCTTTTGTCTGAATATTACCCTTCAAATTGAACCGTTGCCAATGCTTCAATCTTCAGCTATTCGAACTCTACGATTTTGATGCATGTCTTCATGGACCTAATCGTAGTGTCTTCTTGACTGGTAGAGACAACACTACGATCTTGAGGATTGTTCCCTTGATCTTCAGTGTAGAACATCTCTTCCTCTTTTTGTGCAGTGCTTCATCATTTCTGTTTGCCTCGACTATTCTCAGGTACTGATGGCTTGATTCCTTGCTCTGGCCTCTTCTGAATAATAAGACACTTCAGATTTGTGGCGTGTCCAGCTCGCTTTCTCCTTGTGATCTCCCGTTCACTTATCATCAATGGACTGACCCAATGCTTAATCACTTTAGCCTTTTTATTCAGAGGCTGACCAGTATCTCAGTGTGTACTCCATCAGTTCCTTCTTTGTTTGGCAAACACTACGATCCTGGTTACTTCCAAGATCGTTGTCATCTTTCTACTTGACAACTACTGCATATGATAACTTCCCTTAGTTAGTTACAGAAGTCTTTCTCTGATCTTTTTGTGGAAGACTTCATCTTAAATGGCTTCATGACTCAATCTGGATGTTGATTGGGTTGTTGCTTAGGTCTTTTGTTAGCTTGCATGCCATTCATTGAGTGCTCTCTGGTTTCCTTTAGGTGGGACGTATCTATGCAGTGCCAACCAGAGGTTTCATTCATTTGGATATTCAGGGAATGCTCATTTGTTGAGAATCGTATTTGCTCTATGATTCTGCTTTGGCATTGTGAGCACATTTGTTGAGGTCTTAGTGAAAGTAGTATGCACACAAGCCAATTATGTTTGATGATAAAGCATATACTTTGTAACAATCTTATTCATTTATTAATAAAAAGTATTAATTTATTAAAGGCTTTTAATTATCTACATGATGCTGTTTTACAATATGTGATAAACCCATAGTTTTAATCAATGCTTTTAGAATAATGATGATGATCATTCTAATGAGATCTAAATTCTTAGAAAGCTTAAAACTAAAATAGTTCCCAATCATTGGATTACTAAATTGGGGATTAGTGAATCCCGGATAGATTGGTACATACGTTAACTTTTCGTTGGATGAGGATGATTGATCTCGTGATCATTTGTGTGGAGACACTAAAGCAAGTATGTAGGTGCTTATTAGAGAATAAGTTCATTGAAGCGTGGCTCGCTAAGGAATACCTAATGGAGTTTTATTTGCTCGTCAATAGGAATTTCTGTAGTGATAGTAGTACAAGTGATCCTTGGACTTGAGATCATCATAGTATCTTGTGTATGATGAGTTATACTTTGACTTATTCCTTAAGACCCTTAGGGTATATCAAAGGGTATGCTTGGGTATAATAAGTTATACATGGAGATAATGTATGATCAATAAAGAATCTACCACTTCTAATAAAAGAAGAGAAATGTCCTATGTGATTCGATAAATGACAACCCAAAGAGTCCTTGGTTGGCGTAATGAAATTAGAAAGGAGTTTCTAATTTGCATTATTTGGAGTTGTGCATTTAAGAGTCGAAAATACATATAATTAAATAAAATAAGACTTGACAATAATTCCATGTCTTATATTTAATTGGGACATTGTATGGTAGTAAGGATTGAATTGTCTGATAACTATTTACTCAAAGGTTCTTTAATGATTAATGTTGAAATCTATATTATCGGAAAGTCGTTGATCGCTAGGGAGGCTTATCCCTATTGTAGAATAAATATTATTTATTTAAATAAATTAATTGTTTAATTTATTTATTTAAATAAGATTAGAATTGTTCTAATTGATTTATTCACAATAGGTTTAATATGGAGAACCTAAAGGGTCACACCATAAAAGGAAGAATAATTATTTAAAAGTTAATGGCATAATCGTAATAATATGTTAAGTATATTTAATTTAATCTATGGTGATAGAATAAATTAAATAGATTAATATTTATTATTTAATATTTTAGAAATATTAAATATAAATTAATAAGAGGAGTCTTATTAATATTATTACAATTATTATTATTTTAATTTCTAAAAGAGTTTAGGAATTAATTTAATATAAGTACTCTCATTTATTCCTAATAGGATTAGGAGGGAAAATTAGTTAAAGGAGTTTAATTAATTATCCCTAATAAGATTAGGAGCTTAATTAATTAAAATAATTTAATTAATTAAATAAATCCCAATTCCTTAATTGTTAAGGTGGGTTGCCCACATCTATAAATAAGAGGAGTCTTATTATGGGTGGTGGGGGTTGTTGACTTTTTCAACATACGACATAATTCCAAATGGTTGGGAGATTAAACCTTTCTATAGAGATAGAAAAACTAGGGTTTGAGCCAATACCCCTTTTCTTGAATTTTCTTCTTCCTTGGTGGATCACCTCTAGAGGCCAAACATTTGGGTGGCTAACGTTGGTCAAAGGAAGGAACCAAACCCGGTGGATTCAAGATTGAACGCGAAAGGATTTGGAGGTGAACTTGTACTTGAGGAAGCTCGATCTTCAAGGGTATGATTTATTCTTTATCTTTTCGTTTAATTAATAATTGTGCATAAAGGGTGATCCGGGTATATGGTTTGTAAATTTTTAAACTTTGATTTTTTCACGCTTCCGCATTATTTTGCAATTTGATTGCGCACATGAATATTACAAACTTAACAGTGGTATCAAAGCCAAACCTTTATGCAAATTATTAATTGTTTTAATTTAATATGTATGTTGATATGTGTTTAGAACAATTTATTTGGGCATAATTTTATTGTATAAAATTTAAAAAAAAAAAAAAAACAGTTTTTTTTTTATATACCGAACTCGCTTGATTCACGGAAAAGGGAATTGCATGTTAACGGCTGGATGCAAAGAGGATAAGCCTGCCACGTGCTTCTTTTACAATGTTACAGGAATTTTTAAAATGTTACAGGAATTTTTTTTTTAATGCAAGTCGTAATTTGAATTCAACTAATGAGGAATGTTAAATATATATATATATATATATATATATATATATATATATAATATATATATATCAGTATATATATATATATATATAATATATATATATCTAACTAGTAACTATATATATATATATATATATTATTATTATATATACGGTATATATATATATATATATATATATATATATTATTCTCAATAATTTTATAATTAAAATAAAAGGTTTATTTTAATTTTAAATAAAAGTTTATTTTAATTTTAAAATAATAGTTTTATTTTAATTTTAAAATTAGAATTTCATACTAACTAATTAGAGTTGGAATTGGATTCCATAATAACTAATTGGAGTTGAAATTGGATTTTATTTTTCCTAAAATAAAGGAGTTTATTTATGAATAGGAAAGTAAATCCATCTTTCCTTAAATAAAGGAGTTTGTTTAGATATGAAATAAGATTTCATATTATTCAAAATAAAAGAGTTTATTTGTGAATAGGAAAGAGAATCCGTGTTTCCTTAAATAAAGGAGTTTATTTAGATATGAAATAGGATTTCATATTATTCAAAATAAAAGAGTTTATTTGTGAATGGGAAAGAATATCCGTGTTTCCTTTAATATAAGATTTTTTTTTACATGGAATTGGATTCATAATTAATTAAAATAAAAGAGTTTATTTTAATTAAAGATTTTTTTTACTTGGAATTGGATTCCATAATTAATTAAAATAAAGGAGTTTATTTTTGATTAAAGATTTTGATTAAAATAAAATAGTTTATTTTATTCAAAATAGGATAAATTAAAATAAAATAGTTTTATTTTGATTTAAATTTGGATTAAAATAAAGGAGTTTATTTTGATTCAAAAATAGATTTTATACTAACTAAATTTGCCCATTAAATGATATCAATATATATATTAAATGTTTATTATTCATGAGATTAATGTTATTTATTGATGCATATGGTGATGTGTATGATAATAAATGGGATTGATTATGGACTATTGAACAATGCGATTGGATTTTATTTTAGTTGGATGCATGAATGTATGGGTTTTATTAAATGGGGTCTCACACCTCGCCTTCTCTAATTTTTCTTAATGTAAATTCTATCTCCTCCTATGTACTTCCCTTGACTCACGATCAAGGTTTCTATTTATTTTAAATAGTTTTGTAATAGGAATAGTTAGAATTAATTTTGAAAAATTGGAGATCAAGGAGCAAGGCGCTTGAAGACCCGTTTGTAATAGAGTCCCTAGGGTTTAAATGTAATAGTTATATTTAAATATTATTTCTTGCACCCCCTAGGGGTTTGACCTTTTGGTTCACTTGGTGGCTCTAGTGAACCAAACTAGAATAAAAGTCCATAATCAATCAAGGTAGAATATAGTATTCTATATGTGCATGCTTATACTATATATATATTATATATTATGCAAACATGCTTCGCATGTTTATTAATACGAATATATTTTATATATATATATATGTATGTATGCGCTAAACAAGATGAGACAAATTAATAACAAACCCTCAATTTTTATATTAAGTCCTAAGCGTTCAAAGATATTTGGAATATCGAACGTCAGCCTTCTAGCATGATAAAATTAATAGAGTATTAAATATTTAATATGAGTTTGTTGTGTCACCACAAGGCAAGTATTAAGTATTTAAGATGTTAATTTATCACATTTGATGCTTATAAAGAAAATTGAACAATATTGTTTTGTTGTGTCACCACAAGGATGATATTTTTCTTTTTGAATATATGGAGTGCTAGGTGGACTTAACTTGGATAATTTTGATTCGGATGTGCCACCACTTGATCAAAATAATCTAAGAGGCAAAATACAAGGAGTTGCATAGTTGATGTAATTGACAAAAGTTGTCTACCTATTTATTTATATATAGTTTGTTTTGTCACCACAAGGCTATATACATTTGAAATGGGATCCTTATTCTCACTAGCAAATCTTTAATTAGATTTTGCCGAACTATATAAGTGAGGGTAATATAGTTTGAAGAAAATAGTGGGAGATACCAATTTAAAACAAGACCTAATTTATTTTGGTAATTAATAATAGAATGTATGTTAAAATGTTGTTAATTACAAATTCATTTACTGTAATTTTACAATGTCAAAAATTACTATCATTGCGAAGCATATTAGATGCTAAATTAATCAAACCTGAATTAAAGCGGATTGGTTAAGGAAATTGAGAAAAGTTCTCATGGTGAAAAGCTATCTTATGTCCTTAATACGCCTATCCCGCAAGAATGGTTGCGCATAATGCCTCGAGGAAGACATTGCTACTTTTAGAAAGTGGCAAGATGATGCATAGTTGGCTCAATGCATCATGCTCGCATCTACGTGTAACGAGCTTCGCCGTCAAGATGAAACTATGGATGCTTCTACTATATTCCCGCACATCAAGTAGTTGATGGTGAAGAAAGTAGGACCGATAGATATCGAGGATATCTAAGGAGCTCTTTAGATCTAGAATGGCCAATGACACTATAAGATGCATAAAAATTTCTTAATATAATCAATTTGATTGATCAATTAGAGACATTTGGTTTTCATGGATGGAGAGTTGAGCCAAGATTTGATCTTGCACTCACTCCGGACTCCTTTCACAATTGTTGTGAATTTTTCATATAAACAAGCTAGATATCACCCACCGATTTGCTTAACATGTTGAAAAATGTTAAGAGTCACTTTCCAACCAAGAAAGACCATGTCTCATTGGTAGGGGCCAAATGATCTTACAAAAGAAGAACGATTCAAAGAAGGTAAATAGAAAGGCAAAACAAAGGATAATAAGAACAAAAGCGATATGGATAGCAAGGAGTTTGCTTCCACTACAATAAGCTTTCGGACACTTTGGAAAGAAGCGCAAGAAGCATCTTGTAGAGGCTAACCAAAGAAGCTTAGTGAAGTTTCTACATAATACGCTTTTTGTTCATGATTGAAATAAATTTTCTTTAAGTCAAGGTTCTACTTGGGTATTGGATACCGACTTTGGTTATCATAAATATAGATTTATGAAGGGACCAAAGAAGTAGAAAGCTAAACAAATATAAGTAATCCTATGTATGGAAATGTAGCAAAGGTTGCCATATTAGCCATAGAAACTTATAGTTTAGCAATGCCTACACGGGCAAATCTATTAAGTCAACAAGTTGTTATTGTATTCCAGTTCTTGTTAAAATATTATTTCCATTTTATTGTTGGACAATGAAATCTTTGGTATTATAATTAAGAACAATTGTTGTTCTATTTATAATGATAATGTTTTGTATAGAACTGGAATATTACTTAATAAATTTTGTATAACTTGACTTACATGAAAATAATTTTACATATTGAACAAATTAGTATAAGAAAAGGAGATGATCATTCAAAGAGTTGAATGTGTGTATTTCTTTGAAATACAAGTGTGAATTATTTGAAAGGTTCAAAGAATTCAGAAGTGAAACAAATTGGTAATGTATTTAGATTCTTTGATTAGATCAAGGAATAAATACTTGTGCAATAAGTTTCTAGATCATCTCAAATGGTTTTCTCATAATGGACACATCCTGATACGCAATAATTGATTGATGTATCCGAATGAAAAATCGTACCTTGTTGGACATAGTGCGGTCCATAATGATTTTACCGACATTCCAAAGATCCTTCGGGATAATGTCCTAGAAATGGTCTGCATATCTACGAAAATGGTAACCTCAAAATCGGCCCCAAGACTCCATAAAAGTTATGGGATGTGGAGGATTCTAATCTTAAGTATGTTAAGATAAGGGTTCCAACTTATGTGAAAAGGTTTCAAAAGGATAAGCTTGGGACAAGATTGTGACAAGTGTCGATTTGTGGGACATCCTAAAGTAAGTTTAGGGTATATGTTCTATAATTCTACTTAGCAAAAAAGGTGTTTATTCTGAAACACGCTTCCTTCTAAGATAAAGGTGTTTATCATTAAAAGGGGCTAGTGGGAGGATAATAGATCTTGAAGAGTTCAAGAACCACAAAATACTATAAGTCAAATAAGAGGAACAGTAGATAGACCTATTATACCACAAATCAATCGTAAATCGGAATAGTACCAAGATACCTAGGAGGTATGGATTCATCATGGATGATGATGATGAGGTACACATCATAGAAGATGATGATCCAGAGTTACATTCGATGAGTAAGACTTCTAGTGTGTACAAAAGGGTCAGTGGGAGCGTCGTGAAATTTCTAGTATTATATGTTGATATACTACGAATGAGGAATTACATACCAATGCTACAATCAGTAAAGATAAAGTTGTCTAAAAATTCCTCCACGAATGATTTGGGAAGAGTATCTTAATTGGGGATAAAATCTATATAGATAGATTCAAGAGGATGCTCGACTTAACCCAAGGAACGTATATTCATTTGATGCTAAAGTCGTTTAGCATGGCAAACTCCAAGAGATGTCTCATGTCGATGAGCTATGGAGTGTATCTCTCTTAATAGTCCCCACAGACTCCTGAAAAGAGAGGTCGCATGACCGACAATCATGTATGCAATGAAATGTACGAGACACGATGTTGATCGGTCATATTTCGAGAAGATCACCGTAAGGCGGTTGAAAACATCTTAAAGTTCTTAACCCAGCACTAAGGATGTGAGCAAACATGGTGGGTCCGAATTAAAACTAGAGGGCTTTCTACGGACTCAAGTTTTTCGCATGCACCAAGAGACGATTTAAAATCCACTTTAAGGTAAAGTGTTACCTTGAATAGTGGTGCGTTGAATTGGAAAGGTTCCAAACAAAGAAAGAGTTCTTTGGTTTAGTGATAAAGACAAAGTATATAGCTATAAATGAAGCTGCAAGTTGATTGTTTGGATTAAAAGTTCATTATAGAACTAGGAATAGTTCCTAAGTCTCATCTTGGATCTAAACATGTATTGTGGCACTTTCATTTGATTATTAGAATCATTGAAAGATGGGAAATCACTATAGAGATAGTGGACTCTCATGACCAACATTACATATCCATTAACTAAAGCTTATCCAACAGCAGGATAATTGTCACTTAGAGAAGAAGAGTATGAGTTACCATGACGATCGGCTTTAGTGCAAGTGGGAGATTGAAAGTAGTATGCACACAAGCCAATCATGTTTGATGATAAAGCATATACTTTGTAACAATCTTATTCATTTATTAATAAAAAGTATTAATTTATTAAAGGCTTTTAATTATCTACGTGATGCTGTTTTACAATATGTGATAAACCCATAGTTTTAAACAATGCTTTTAGAATAATGATGATGATCATTCTAATGAGATCTAAATTCTTAGAAAGCTTAAAACTAAAATAGTTCCCAATCATTGGATTACTAAATTGGGGATTAGTGAATCCGGATAGATTGGTACATACGTTAACTTTCTCATTGGATGAGGATGATTGATCTCATGATCATTTGTGTGGAGACACTAAAGCAAGTATGTAGGTGCTTATTAGAGAATAAGTTCATTGAACATTGGCTCGCTAAGGAATACCTAATGGAGTTTTATTTGCCTGTCAATAGGAATTCCAGTAGTGATAGTAGTACAAGTGATCCTTGGACTTGAGATCATCATAGTATCTTGTGTATGATGAGTTATACTTTGACTTATTCCTTAAGACCCTTAGGGTATATCAAAGGGTATGCTTGGGTATAATAAGTTGTACATGGAGATAATGTATGATCAATAAAGAATCTACCACTTCTAATAAAAGAAGAGAAATGTCCTATGTGATTCGATAAATGACAACCCAAAGAGTCCTTGGTTAAGGCGTAATGAAATTAGAAAGGAGTTTCTAATTTGCATTATTTGGAGTTGTGCATTTAAGAGTCGAAAATACATATAATTAAATAAAATAAGACTTGACAAGTAATTCCATGTCTTATATTTAATTGGGACATTGTATGGTAGAAGGATTGAATTGTATGCAGTAACTATTTACTCAAAGGTTCTTTAATGATTAATGTTGAAATCTATATTATCCGGAAAGTCGTTGATCGCTAGGGAGGCTTATCCCTATTGTAGAATAAATATTATTTATTTAAATAAATTAATTGTTTAATTTATTTATTTAAATAAGATTAGAATTGTTCTAATTGATTTATTCACAAACCTGGGTTTAATATGGAGAACCTAAAGGGTCACACCATAAAAGGAAGAATAATTATTTAAGAAGTTAATGGCATAATCGTAATAATATGTTAAGTATATTTAATTTAATCTATGGTGATAGAATAAATTAAATAGCTTAATATTTATTATTTAATATTTTAGAAATATTAAATATAAATTAATAAGAGGAGTCTTATTAATATTATTACAATTATTATTATTTTAATTTCTAAAAGAGTTTAGGAATTAATTTAATATAAGTACTCTCATTTATTCCTAATAGGATTAGGAGGGAAAATTAGTTAAAGGAGTTTAATTAATTATCCCTAATAAGATTAGGGAGCTTAATTAATTAAAATAATTTAATTAATTAAATAAATCCCAATTCCTTAATTGTTAAGGTGGGTTGCCCACATCTATAAATAAGAGGAGTCTTATTATGGGTGGTGGAGGTTGTTGACTTTTTCAACATTCGACATAATTCCAATTGTTGGGAGAGTACACCCTTTCTATAGAGATAGAAAAACTAGGGTTTGAGCCAATACCCCTTTTCTTGAATTTTCTTCTTCCTTGGTGGATCACCTCTAGAGGCCAAACATTTGGGTGGCTAACGTTGGTCAAAGGAAGGAACCAAACCCGGTGGATTCAAGATTGAACGCGAAAGGATTTGGAGGTGAACTTGTACCTGAGGAAGCTCGATCTTCAAGGGTATGATTTATTCTTTATCTTTTCGTTTAATTAATAATTGTGCCTAAAGTGTGATCCGGGTATATGGTTTGTAAATTTTTAAACTCTGATTTTTTCACGCTTCCGCATTATTTTGCAATTTGATTGCGCATATGAATATTACAAACCTAACACTTAGTTCTGCACTCTACGATTCAGCTTTGGCTGTGCAGACACTACGACTCTGAGATCAGATCATGACACTACGATTTATGTCATTGTGCTTGTTGTCTTCATCTGATCTTGCTCAACTACGATCTCTGCCTTTGGTATGATTAGAAGACTCTACAACTCTGAGAGTAGTCTACGATTCTTGACTAGGCTTTGGGAGATACTCAGTCGACTCGTAGGCAGGCTTTCTCTACAATTCTGAACATGACTTCCTCAGTAGACTACGGTTCCGAGGAAGTGTTACTCGACACACTACGATCCTTCCTCGTCTCTCCTGGCAGTCTACGAACTCTGAGATCTACTATCTTACAAACTACGATTCTGCCTCGATAGCTCTCGAGTTATTCTTGACTCTCCTCGCAGACTACGATTTCTGGTGCAGTACTCGACAATCAGACAAGCCTATCTATTACATCATAAGATCAACCTAACATGCTTGATCTTTCTATATTTATAGTCCTTGTACATCATTTCTTTTTAAGGACTTTACAAAGCTATTTTACTTATGTAGGATCAACCTAACACATTTGATCAATTCATTCTATGTCTTTGTACATATGTTTCTATTATTTATCAAGGGACTTTACAGCTTTTCTTAATGCAAGCATACTTGCATATTCATTCATATATATATATATATATATATATATATATCATAATCAAATCATATATAAATAGGAATATCTTTCACATGCATATTCCTGACAATCTCCCCCTATTTGATTATGACAAAAACAATAAGTGCATATGCATGTTATGAATGAATCTTATATACAGTGAGCAATTGTATTTCTAAAGCAGATAATCATGAATGTTATTTATGATGTTGTGAAATTTAATACACTGATATACACTGACATTTTATATCCTGGATCCAGAACATACCTAACTAGTTAGAGATGTACCTCTTTGGTTCCATGTATGCTTCCAGGATGTTTGTTGATCAGTTATTCATCTATTTGATCTTCTTGCACCTGCTCACCTTGGGATGTTAACTTCATTTCTTTTGTTTGCTCCTCTGCAGATGTATGCTCCTCTTCTTCTTCTGGCTCCCCCTCAGTCTTTGCAAATCCAGGCTCATCATCCTTTAGATCCCCCTTAGATGATGAACTATCTTCATGTTCTGCTTTCTTCTTCTTTATCTTCCTTTCTTGTTTGCTCCTGCTCTCCTTGCCTTTTCTTGACTGCCTTTTACTCCGCCTCTTTCTATGCCTCTTTTTCTCCCCCTTTTTGTCATTAATCATTTGGGAGAGCTGCTCTATGTTGGACATAAGCTGCTCCATCAGATAGGAGGAATTAGCAACTTCAAACTTGAGTTCTTGTTGGCTCAGCTCAAGTTGCATGGAGAATGACTAATTTATGTGGTCAATCTTGTCAGAGAGGGCATGGAGTTGTTCTTCATTTGCCTTCTGTGTACGTAGAGCTTCTTCTTTTTGATCATTTATGACCCTCAGATAGATGTCATCTCTCTCTTTGATTTTTAGAGATACATCAGTCACAGCAGCTTGGATTTTGTCTTGAACTGAATTGTCTTTTGTTGTTGTCAGCATCTTTGACTTTTCATTGATTTGAGACATCTTCTCAATCAGGTTATTAAAATTCTTTAATAATTCCTGCTCCATGGATATTTGATCATCTGGTTGGGCAGCCTCTTGTGGAACACTAGATTGGACTCTACGATTCTCATCCTTGGACAGAACTTTGAAGGTATTGAGAATCTGAGAAATCGTTGAATACCAATCGTGGGAGGATGCAGGAATGTCAGATAGTTGTGCTTGGGCAGATAGAGACATCTGAATCTGGACTTGATTATCATCAGTGGTAGAGTGAACATACTCTACTATCAACGTTTTTGCCATATTCCTTTTTCCATCAGAGTCCACTCTACGATCATAAGGAATATAATGATTTTTAGCATGTCGGTAGATCTTGTAGTGGGGCTTGTCATTGATCATCAAGGTTGTAAACTTCTTTACCCTAGGGAAATTTTGTGACACCGGTTCCAAATTTGGAAACTGAGAGTAGCACCAGCTGAAGTAACTTTCATCTCTCTTAGTATGTGCCTTTAATCATGGCATCCATGGGAAGAACCACCTCATCAGAAGGTCTTCAGAATTGTATAGTATAGTGTGTAATCTAACTCCATATTTTTCCAGTTATGAAGCACTTCATCTGTAGTCATCCTTACAACTCGAAGTTGTTCATTTCCATGATTTATCCATCTTGCTGGTGGTTCTTGTGAAGCCCCCAAATTTCGGTATCTTCCAACCCAACATATGGTGCTCCATTGTACTAACATCCATACAATCATTCCATTGAAATACAACAAAATGAATGTAATTACTATCTTCTTATTACAATCATAGTATAATTCTTCCCAGGTTCATAAACCAGTTACATCGTTCATTGTTCATAATGTATAATACATACAAACTTACTAAACTATTACACAATGCCTAAGCATCCATCTTAGCTTTGCCCTTATCTCTCTTGGCATTCACAGTACGTTCATCTTTAACTACAATTATATAATTCACGCAAGAAGTGAGCATGACAGCTCGGCAAGTTTAATCAAGGATAACAGTAATACCACATTCGTGAATTATATAACAATTTCGACATAACTGAACAATAGTTATGAAGTATTATGAATCAATAATACTTTAACAGTTCATAACATCAATTCCCAAAGTATAGAATAGATTAGGAATTCTGAACCGATCGATAGACCATGAACAATAACTTTAAGTTTTCATACTTGAAAAGGAGTCCACATCACTAAGGCCGTTCATCCGCATAACTTACGAGCACTTCTAGGTGATCAGCCTATAGTACTCTGTGTTGATCAACACTCATTCATTAAACGTATTTACGTTTAATATTTTTGGCAAACTCGCGTGCCCATCGAATAATCGATGAAAAATACTTTTTTTTGTTCATAGACAAACCTTACCTTCACGTCCGTACCAATTACTTGGCATATGATAGCGTTAACATTTCTATATAGAATGGTATGAATAATAATTAATCTATATATTATGAATAGTCTAGCCGAATTAAAATCTGGCATCGACCCTTTCTTTAAAACAAGTCTTGCAATTCAGTACAACGAATCACATAAAACTTGGCTAACTTGAAAGTTAGACAAGCGTTAAGAAAGCTTTCCTTTCATCATCTTCAAATAATTTAATCGACTGACCACAGCCTTTACAGAATCTATATGATATATTCACATAACACACTGTAATTAGCTAACAAACAAATGTTCACATTGTTTCTACAAACTTTTTTCTCTTCTATGTCTTAGTTAACTTAATATCAATAATAAAGTCAACTTGACTTACTACCCTTTGTCCCGGCTTATTAACCAACTTACATTATTAACCGGACTCGAACATCGTTGATAAAGTACCAACTTTGTTCATCGTTCTTAACTTGTTAACATTCATTCAATTCCTAACTTTTTAACACCATATACCTTAGTATAGGTAGCATAGGAATAGCTTTAATACACTTATGAAGTGTACAAACATTACCCCTTTAGGTCCCTGAACAATTAAAGTTCAAAACCCAAGTCAATATCCAAAGCCTAACACTCGCGTTGCGGCGCGGCCATCCTAGTACTAGGCGGCGCTGCATGGCCCGATTAGCGATGGCAAGGCTTCGGTCTCGACAACTGGCGTAGAAACGATGTTATGTCTTGCTGCGCCATTTAGATTTAGCGATCAACTTTATCTTTCTTGTTTAAGCGGTGACATAAAGTTAATTTTACACTATGTCTAGCTGTGCATGCGCTGGACCTCGATTCGCGAGAACTTCAACAATTTTAAAAACTTTTATGAAATTCCCGGGGCCGTAACTTCTTCGTTATAAGCCCGATTTGGTCCGTTCAAAAGCCTACACATCATAAATGACATACTCTACGCGTTCTTATAAGAATTCGACACTTTCAAACCCAATAACTTGAAATTCACTATTGAGTTCATTTTCTAGATGTTCGTAAACGTTAATGAGCGTTCAATGCTCGTTTTCTTCGTTTTAAGTCAGAATCTGACGATTCTCGAACCCACAACTCTTAATCACCATATCTCACGTGTTAACATTGAAAACCAACGTTTTCAAGTCTCAAGGCAACTTTTGACCTCCCATCCAGAAGTACAACGTTTTCGACATTTAACGTCTAATTACGTAAAATTCGCCATAACTTCGTTACTAGGGTTCTCTAAGCCAAATCCCATGGAATACTCCATGGATTTCATATCTACATCCTAACCAAACAAGATGCATATATCAACGTATTGATGGAGTTCAATCGTTTAAAAACAATCGATCTCAACAAATAAAATTTTCATGGTTTGAAACTATATCGAACCTTATGATTCCTATGATCTCATGACTTATAGAGATTGAATCTATGGTAAGTCATCGTTAATCCCTCATACAAGACATATACCACCCATTTTATGATTCTTTAAGACAAAAGAAAATCCAAAAGAGATGGAAATGAAAGATAAGGATTATTACCTCAAAAACTTCTTATGAACTCGCTTGAAAACTCTAAGATCAAGGTTCCAAAGTGTATATTTTGCAAGTCTAGCTCTCTTTTTCTCTCAAATAATCTAGGTTGGAAATTGTAAAACTCCCAAATAAAATAATCTAGCCTCTTATTTATAGGAAACCAAAATGGAGGGTAATTTGGACTTAACACTCCCCACCTCCTTACTATTCACACTTGGTCACCAAGTAAAATACTTGGTGACCAAGCCTCAAACTTGGCTTGCACACCAAGTGGTCGGCCCACCGGTTTACCACACCACACCATCCGATTGATCCACCAGGATTCGATCCACATTGCTCGATTTTCTTGCATTGGGCTTAACCAATTAATCCCTTGGGCTTGGTCATTCAATTAATTGGGCTAATCATAATCCAACACAATTGAATTAGTCATTAAATCTTAACTTAATTCTATAATACGAATCGTATCTCATACGTACAATTCACGTATTCTCTCTATATACTACTCGTACAATAATCGTATTATACTTCGTATTTACTCGTTGTATTATACCTAGATACTAAATAGCACCATAATTGTATAACACTCGCATTAACCTTAACGCAATTCCTTCTACGCATATTATTTCCTTCTTGGAAATCAATATACCCAACCCTTCGGTTTTAAGTCCACAGGCGAAAACTGCGTTTGCCATAAATGAAATATTATCAGATATTCCATCTAATCTCAATATTCTATCATCACGCGTTTCTCAAAATTTCAAAATAATTCCCCGAACAGAAATGGATGGATAGTGTTTTTATGGAAATTTCTCGGAAAATAATTATTTTCATCTTAGAAATTCCAAACAAATAATTCTAGCACGAAGCCAGAATACTAACCACGTTAGCACCTTCTAGGTCATAGAACGACCTTCACATAGCTTACTCACATAATAAATCAATTAAATTCATTTAATTCACATAATAAAATAAAAATTTAATTATCATAAAAATCCAATTTTCTCGGGCGTTACATTCTCTCCCCCTTATAAGGATTCTGTCCCCAGAATCTTAGCTTATAAGTACATAAACAAATGAGGAAAATCTTCCTTCATTTTACTCTCGAGCTCCCACGTTGCTTCTTCAGCATTGTGGTTTCTCCATAGCACCTTCACGGAAGGTATTACCTTATTTCTTAAAACTTGTTCCTTCCTATCAATAATTTGAACTAGAAGTTCCTCGTAGGACAAGTCTTTCTCTATTTGGATAGATTCATACTCTATCATGTGTTTATAGTCCGGATTATAAGGACGTAACACTGACACATGAAACACATTATGAATGCGTTCCATCTTTGGAGGTAAAGCTACTTCATAAGCTACCTCTCCTACCCTTATTAAAATCTCAAAAGGTCATACAAACCTTGGACTTAACTTCCCTTTCTTCCCAAAACGTATCTTCCCCTTCCAAGGCGATACTTTTAGAAAAACAAAGGATCCTACATCGAATTCTCTCTTTTCTTTGTGAGGATCTGCATACTTCTTCTGCCTATCTTGAGCAGCAACTAATCGAGTACGTATTAACTTCACCATGTCCGCCGTCTGCTGTACCATCTCAGGTCCCAACATCCGACGTTCACCTACCTCATCCCAACACAATGGAGTTCGTCATTTCATTCCATACAATGCTTCGTAAGGCGGCATGCCTATACTAGCGTGAAAACTATTGTCGTACGAAAATTCCACCAACGGTAGATATTTGTCCCAACTCCCTTTGAAATCCATAATGCAAGATCTTAATATATCTTCTAGCGTTTGAATTGTCCTCTCACTCTGACCATCCGTCTAAGGATGATACGCCGTACTCAATCTTAACTACGTTCCCATTTGCTCTTACAAACTCCTCCAAAAGTTCGATGTGAATCGAGGATTACGATCTGACACGATCGAAACAGGTACTCCATGTCTGGAAATAATTTCCTTGACATACAGCTTAGCTAACTTATCCAAGTTATACTTGACTCCTATTAGTAGAAAATGAGCCGACTTTGTCAATCGATCCACTATCACCCAAATAGTATCGTATCCTTTTCTGGTTGTCAGAAGTCCCACCACAAAGTCCATTGTGATGTGCTCCTACTTCCACTCTGGAATTTCTAACGGTTGCAACAACCCGCTATGTCGTTGGTGTTCAGCCTTAACTTTTTGACAAGTTAAGCACCTACTAACGTATTCTTCTATCTCCCTCTTCATGTTCGGCCACCAAAAGTTCTGACGAAGGTCTTGATACATCTTCATACTACCGGGATGTATCGAGTACCTCGAACTATGAGCCTCCATCATTATTTCCTCCTTTAATTCAGGATCATTTGGAACCCAAATTCTTCCTTCAAAAGGAAGTAATCCCTCCTTATCGAGGTTATACCTAGTCTTCTCTTCATCTTCTATCCTATTCTTCATCTGCTCGTATTCCTCGTTACTCAATTGTACTCCCCTAACTCGCTCCACTATGGTCGGTTGGGTTTCCATGGAAAATAACATTTCCACCGCCACCTCTGGTAACTTAACTTCTAATTCCATTCTTGTCATCGCTGTTATCAACTCATTTTGAGTTGTTAACATTGACAGTTTCTCTCTACCCTTCCTACTTGGCGCATCGGCTACTACATTTACTTTCCCCGGATGATATAAAATATCACAGTCATAATCTTTTATTAACTCTAACCACCTTCTCTGTCTCATGTTCAACTCCTTCTGTGTGAAGATATATTTTAGACATTTGTGGTCCGTGTATATCTCACACTTCTCACCATAAAGATAATGCCTCCATATCTTTAAGGCAAAAACTACAGCGGCCAATTCCAGATCGTGAGTAGAATAGACCTTCTTATAATCCTTCAATTGACGTGACGCATACGCAATGACCTTGCCATGCTGCATGAGCACGCAACCCAATCCTTTATGTGAAGCATCGCTATACACTACAAAATTCCATGTATCGTCGGGTAAGGACAATACAGGTGCCTCACTTAATCTCTTCTTTAACTCCTGAAAACTGTTCTCATATTTTTCAGTCCGCACATACTTCACCGACTTTCTTGTCAGATTGGTCAATGGAGTAGCTATTTTAGAAAAGTCCGGAATGAACCTTCTATAGTATCCCGCTAACCCCAGAAAACTCTGAACCTCAGTTGGCATTTTCACTTGCTCCCACTCATTAACTGCTTCCACTTTTGCTGGATCTATGGAGATGCCATCCTTATCAATAACATGTCCTAGAAACTGCACTCGCTCAAGCCAAAATTCACATTTTGTGAATTTTGCATACAACTTCTCCTTCCTTAGTGTTTCCAACACTATTCTTAAATGTTCTGCATGATCTGCTGGCGTCTTTGAATATATTATAATATCATCAATGAACACTACGACAAACTTGTCCAAATATTGTTTGAACACTCTGTTCATCATATCCATAAATGCGACTGGCGCAGTAGTCAACCCAAATGACATTACCAGAAACTCGTAATGACCATAACGAGTTCTGAACGCCGTTTTAGGTACATCCTCCTTCCTCACCTTTAACTGATGATACCCCGTGCGTAAATCTATTTTAGAAAAATACTTTGCCCCTTTTAACTGATCAAATAAATCATCGATCCTGAGTAACGGGTATTTATTCTTAATCGTCAACTCGTTCAACTCTCGATAGTCGATACAAAATCTTAATGACCCATCCTTCTTCTTTACAAACAACATCGGTGCTCCCCAAGGAGACACACTCGGTTGAATATACTTCCTATCTAATAGTTCTTGCAATTGAACCATTAACTCCTTCATCTCAACTGGCGCCATTTGATATGGTACCCTTGAAACTAGTGTCGTTTCTAGTAACAGATCAATTACAAACTCTACCTCCCTGTCCGATGGAATACCTGGTAATTCTTCCGGAAATACATCCGCAAACTCTTGCACTATAGGTATCTGGTCCAAGGATGTTCCCACTCTTTGGGTATCCACAACATAGCACAGATAACCTACACACCCTTTCCTCAACATCTTCCTAGCTTGTGTCATAGATAGACAACAAGAGAATCTCGGTGATTTACTACCGAAGAACACTACCTTGGTTTTCTTAGAAAGCCGAAGGTTTACACTTTTCCTATGGCAATCTATAATCGCCTTATGGTTAACCAACCAATCCATACCAAGAATTACATCGAATTCTTTTAATCTTATAGGTACCAAATCTATCGATAACTTATTTCCTCTAATTTCTACGCAACAATCCTTATGAATATGCTTAATGGGGATTATCTCTTCGTTTGCTACCTTAACGTCTAAAGGTATTGGTAACTTCTCAGGGATTAAACCTATTCACTTAGCAAATTCACATGCTATAAAAGAACAAGTAGCACCCGAGTCAAATAGCACATAAGCATTTATCTTATTGATCGGAATGATACCTGCTACCACATCCGTTGATGCAACCGCATCCTGGACAATCATATTAAACGTACGGGCTGAGGGTCTACCCACTGATGGTTTTGTTCTAGTAATGGCTAATTTACCACTACCAGAACTCTTATTCCCCTCTAAACCCTTCTTCGAGCAATTTCTTGCCATGTGGTCCATTGACCCACAGACAAAACATCTCTGATTCTTCTTAGGGTTAGGATAGTTGGGTGACAAATGCCCCTCCTGCCCACAGTTGTAACATACTGCTTTCCCCTTTAAATAGACACCCATGTGAGGCTTTTCGCGTGTCTTACATGCTTCCTTCCTCCGTTTGGGATCTCCCTGCTTTACCCCAATATTCCCAGGGTTAAAACTCTTCCTCTTAGGCAAATTATCGCTTCCGCTTGCAACTTCAGCCTTACTACCTCCCTCTAACTTACTCTTAATCTTCCGCTCTTTGTGGTACTGAGACAATGGCTCACTACCACCTTCAGCTATTATCGCCTTCTCCAAAATGGTTCCATAGGAAGCACTCTGAAAAACCGATATCCTACTATAGAGCCTGGGTTTTAAGCCCTGCTCAAACTTGCGCGCCTTTCTCTCCTCTGTATCCACCTGGTGTCGGGCAAATCTCACCAATTCGTTAAACTTGGCGGCATACTGGGGAAATGTCATATCCCCCTGCTTAAGTTCTAGGAACTTAATTTCCATCCTACCCTACATGCTAGTAGGGAAATAGTTCTCAAAGAAAACCTTCTTAAACTGTTCCCACGTAACAACCTCTGTTCTAGCCCCACCCTGGTGAGCCTCCCACCAGTAGTTAGCTTCCCCCTTCATCATGTAAGTCAGAAAAGAAGTCTTATGCGCCTCACCTATATTTGTTATCACAAACGCCTTTTCAATCTCTCTAACCCATGTCTGGGCTTCTAACGGGTTCGTCATTCCTCGGAACTTAGGAGGACCCACACTTTTAAAGTCCTTAAAAGGTAGTTGTTCTTGCTACCCCAGGAGCTACAGGAATCCCACCCCCCATTTGATTAAATGCGTCCATTAATAAATTAACGAACTCTTGCATAGGGTTATAAGGACCCCCCCTGATTCTCATTATGAGACTCGGCCTCTTGGTTACGTTGTCTCCTTCTCGGCAGCATAATTCTGATTAAATAAATAAAGGTTCATTATTATCTATTAACTACTCGGTTATCATTCTCAATCAATAACAACCATTCATACCACAACAAGCACATTTAATAAAAACTTCATTATATAAATATGCTTTCATAGTCAAAACTATTTACATCTTGTTCCTTTAGCCCAAAAGCTATTACATACTATCCCGCGATTGCCTTCTACAAAAATTGGGATTTACAAAAAGACTACCCTTAAATTATACAAAAGAGAGCTTTATGTCCTACTATATACACAAAAGATCTAACGATCTATTAACACTGTCGAACGAAATTCTCATATTTCTAATTTGCCAGAATCGACATTATATCTCGACTTATGGTATGTCGAGTTTATCCCGACTCAATAGAATAACAAGTAATTTTTAGTTTGAAATCCTCATGAGCGCATTCATGGATGTATGACATCCTAGCTATCTTCTGGTCTTTTTTAACCAGTTTCTTTTGTAGCTCCAAGACCTCATCCTTATAGGCACGAGCCTTATCAGTCATAAGCACTTTCTCGTCGTGCTTTGACTCGAAGTCTGCCTTTGCAAATTTTTTCACCTCATATAGGGCGGTTATCTCCTCAATCTGAGTCTCTACTACTGTGCGCAGTTGTACATTCCTATCCAACATAGCTAGATACAACGCTCTCATTGCATCTGGAGGTGTTGGCTCCTGAGTAGGCACCACCGTATTAACCGATGTCACCTCCATCTCCTCTTCCACGTCTTGCATCTCGTTAAGGTATGATGCTAACCCCATGGTCTCCTCAGAGTATTCCTCCTCAAAGATGTACTTCTCAATGTCTGAGTCATCTAGTACAACTATTGGTACCTCCGCAACTGGAATTGGTACAATCTCAACTTGGTTAACTAAAGCCTCACTTATCAAATCCATGTTTCTAAACATCAAACTATCGGTTGACATCTACAAACACATAACACGTTGATTAATACATAATACACAATAGTATAAGCACAAATCACATTTAATATCTTTAAGATTAATTTCCATCTTTTAATCCTTTCGATACTGAGTTATCTCAATACCTTATTAATTCAATGGACTTGAATTTCATTCTTTGGACTTTACCTTCCTTACGAGGTTATTAGCCTAAGGTTCTTTCCCCCCTTAAGTTTTATAACCTAAGGCTTTGATACCAACCTGTGACGCCCCCAAATTCGGGTATCTTCCAACCCAACATATGGTGCTCCATTGTACTAACATCCATACAATCATTCCATTAAAATACAACAAAATGAATGTAATTACTATCTTCTTATTACAATCAAAGTATAATTCTTCCCAGGTTCATAAACCGGTTACATCGCTCATTGTTCATAATGTATAATACATACAAACTTACTAAACTATTACACAATGCCTAAGCATCCATCTTAGCTTTGCCCTTATCTATCTTAGCATTCACAGTACGTTCATCTTTAACTATAGTTATATAATTCATGCAAGAAGTGAGATTGACATCTCAGCAAGTTTAATCAAGGATAACAGTAATACCACATTCATGAATTATATAACAATTTCGACATAACTGAACAATAGTTATGAAGTATTATGAATCAATAATACTTTAACAGTTCATAACATCAATTCCCAAAGTATAGAATAGATTAGGAATTCTGAACCGATCGATAGACCATGAACAATATCTTTTAGTTTTCATACTTGAAAAGGAGTCCACATCACTTAGGCCGTTCATCTGCATAACTTACGAGCACTTCTAGGTGAGCAGCCTATAGTACTCTGTGTTGATCAACACTCATTCATTAAACGTATTTACGTTTAATATTTTTGGCAAACTCGCGTGCCCATCGAATAATCGATGAAAAATACTTTTGTTTGTTCATAGACAAACCTTACCTTCACGTCCGTACCAATTACTTGGCATAGGATAGCGTTAAAATTTCTATATAGAATGGTATGAATAATAATTAATCTATATGTTACGAATAGTCTAGCCGAATTAAAATCAGGCATCGACCTTCTCTTTAAAACAAGTCTTGCAATTCAGTTCAATGAATCACATAAAACTTGGCTAACTTGAAAGTTAGACAAGCGTTAAGAAAACTTGCCTTTCAGCGTCTTCAAATAATTTAATCGACTGACCACAGCCTTTACAGAATCTACATGATATATTCACATAGCACACTGTAATTAGCTAACAAACAAATGTTCACATTGTTTCTACAAACTTTTTTCTCTTCTATGTCTTAGTTAACTTAATATCAATAATAAAGTCAACTTGACTTATTACCCTTCGTCCCGGCTTATTAACCAACTTACGTTATTAACCGGACTCGAACATCGTTGATAAAGTACCAACTTTGTTCATCGTTCTTAACTTGTTAACCTTCATTCAATTCCTAAGTTTTTAACACCATATACCTTAGTATAGGTAGCATAGGAATAGCTTTAATACACTTATGAAGTGTACAAACATTACCCCTTTAGGTCCCTGAACAATTAAAGTTCAAAGCCCAAGTCAATATCCAAAGCCTAACACTCGCGTTGCGGCGCGGCCATCCTATTACTAGACTGGCGCTGCGACACCAGTTAGCAGTGGCAAGGCTTCGGTCTCGGTAGGTTGCGGCACATGAACGATGGTATGCATGCCGCCATTTAGCGATACCAACTTTATCGTGGTTTGGCGCTTACGTCGCATCAATTTTACACTATGTCTGGCACCGCGGCGCCAGACCTTAGTTTCAGAACTTCAACAATTTTGAAAAATTTGTTAAATTCCCGAGGCCGTAACTTCTTCGTTATAAGCCCGATTTGGTCCGTTCAAAAGGCTACACATGGGTTCCCCCATGGGTTTTACCCATCCGGTGACCCACCGGTTCGATCCACGGTTCGGTTTTCTTGCATTAGGCTTAACCAATTAATCCCTTGGGCTTGGTCATTCAATTGATTGGGCTAATCATAATCCAACACAATTGAATTAGTCATTAAATCTTAACTTAATTTTATAATACGAATCGTATCCCATACGTACAATTCACGTAATCTCTCTATATACTACTCATACAATAATCGTATTGTACTTCGTATTTACTCGTTGTATTATACCTAGATACTAAATAACACCATAATTGTATAACACTCGCATTAACCTTAACGCAATTCCTTCTACGCATATTATTTCCTTCTCGGAAATCAATATACCCAACCCTTAGGTTTTAAGTCCGCAGGTAAAAACTGTGTTTTCCATAAATGAAATATTATCAGATATTCCATCTAATCTCAATATTCTATCATCATGCATTTCTCGAAATTTCAAAATAATTCCCCGAATACAAACGGATGAATAGTGTTTTTACAGAAATTTCTTGGAAAACAATTATTTTCGTCTTGGAAATTCCAAACAAATAATTCTAGCACAAAGCCAGAATACTAACCACGTTAGCACCTTCTAGGTCATAGAACGACCTTCACATAACTTACTCACATAATAAATCAATTAAATTCATTTAATTCACATATTCAAATAAAAATTTAATTTTCATAAGAATCCGATTTTCTCGGGTGTTACAGTTTTGCTGGTGGCTCATCAAAGACTTCCACTACAATTCTTCTGCTAATTCTGGCTGGAGATAGAACAGGATAATATTCTAATTCCTCAGATTCATCAACAGATTCTTCTTGCTGAACTTCATTTTCAGAATCCTCTTCAGCAATGGCTTCCTTGGAATCATCTCCTTCAATGTTGGTCTTATCTTCAACATTCTCTTCCCCTGATGCGGATTCAATATTACTTAATTCAATGATTTCAGTAGATTGACCATCTCTCCTTCTAGAGGCAAATTGAGCTATCAATCTGTGACTCCTTCTTCTTCTTGGAGGTTCAGTTACGGGTAAAACAGATACATCTTCTTTTTCAGACCTTGAGGTCTTTGAGTCAGCAGACAGGCTCTCTTTATTTTCATCATTGACAGGGGCAGGTGTTTCTTTTTCGAATTCATCATCTTTTGAGCCATCATGAAGGCTTGTTGGAGCACTTGTATTTGGAGATTCCGGTGGGTCATTTTGCAGCTTCTCTTTATCTTCAGAGTGAGTACTCTGAGAGTTGGTCATTGGACTTGCACATTTCTTTCAGTTCTTTTCTCATCTTTAGACTCTTTATGTTCTTCTTGGTTGGATGGACTTTCCTAGGGAGCTAGGGTTGATTTCTTCATCACTTTTGCTTTCTTCTTTTGTGGTTCTTGGAGTAGTCTGTTACTCCTTCTTTTTGGTTTTTCAGCAGTAGATGCTTGTTCTCCTCCTGCTCCTCATTTCTTCTTGTTAGTGGAGACTTGTCTTGATGAAGCCTCTGCATTCTTCACATTCTTAGGCTTCTTCTTTGCTGGTGTTGCAGCAACTGATGCAGAGTCATCAGACTCAAAGCTTTCCACCTCCTTTGCTTTTCTCTTCTTTGCAGAGACTTTTCTACTGACTCCAGTTTGTTTTAGCCTCCTATTTTCCTTTGGGTTTTTCTTCCAATTCATAAACAGTTGTGGTGACATTACTTTGTGCACATTCAGAGGTTATCCCTCATCATCCTTGATCTTGCTTCCCAGCTTCTTCTTCACCATAATTCTCAGTAGTCTTCCATGAAATACTTTTGTAAGTGGTTTGTCTGTAGATTTCTTCAACTCATCTTTTTTCTATCTATTTGGAGATTTGGTCGAACAGGACAACTCCAAAGTTGATCTGCTTCTTCAGAACTATGGCAAACATAATCTTCAATTGCTGATTGAGTACGATGTCGTGTGTGGTGTCTTTGCACAGTATACATTTTCCCACTATCTCAACAAGGAACTCAAATTCCTCTGGAAACTCCTTTTTCTTCATGTCCTTCAGACTAGGGTTTCTTTGGTACCCCATAATCTCTTTTGCTTTCTTAGTGTCAATCTCATCAAGATTTTTTAGTCCTAAGTCAGGAAAATCTAGACATTGGTTAATATCGGATGATTTCAATTTTAGAGACTGACCTTTAACCTTGGTTGAAAGAGTTCTGGCATTTACGGATGCATTTGAGTAGAATTCCTTAATCAGTTCAGTGCATACTCGAGTGCTTGCCTCAAGCCATTATGAGAATCCAGCTTTCTTCACGAGTTCAAGAATGTCTCTGAACTTCTTTTCAGATTTCTCAAATGACTTGGTTCCGAGTTGAATGCCAGTGATTACTCACCAATCTTCCATTTGAATGATTCGAGGAATATGGATATTGATTCAGGGAGATTTATGAAGTATTGCTGATTGTGATTTGAACTCTGGAAGTTTTAGTGATTTGGCTTCGAAGAGAATTATATGGTTTAAAAATGGAAAGGAGAGAGGTTTAATGGATTTTGGTAACTGTTTGCAGATTTTGAATTTATCTTTATGGCAGCTCCTTCTTACACTGCATACGCTATGATGTGTTAACTAGTTATTGGTTGCACGATGCCTAGTAACGAGCTGTAACTCCCCAATAACTTGTCAGTTAGCTGTCTCTTTTAGAAGAGTGGACGTTTGATTGACGTGGATTGACCTTTGACCTCTTGAGTTCTTAGAGTAGCATGATAGGACAGCTATTGACTCTACGTTTTCCTTTGTTGACTCAACGATCAATTCTCTGAAAGATGTTGCAGTGGATGATTTTGACATTTCTCCTCATACTTCAGAATGGTAGAGCAATTATCTCGTTCTTCCAAGCTCCTCATGAGCTAGTGTCTTCTGGTAAATCTGCGATCGTCGAGTCTGCTTCTGCAATTTTTGAGTTTTCACTACGATCGTTGAGATTGCATCACGATCGTTGAGTTCTCTTAAAGCTCTATTCAATAATCGTTGTCTGACTTAGTCCTTGAGATGAACTTTACTAAGCATTCCTTCTGGGTCAAGGTAGCTCAGGAAGGGCCAACCTCTTGGAGTGAGCTAAGGGTTAGGTTTGTCCCTGAGGCACTTTCTAGATGAAATACTTTAGAAGTGATTTGCACTGATATCTCATTTGACCTTTTCTGTTGGGGAGTCCCTATTCCAACTTTAGACATTTGCACTGGCTACAATTGTGGTGTCCTCCTGGTCTTGCACTATGATCAGATGTTTGATCGTAGGTACTCCACGATTTTGAGTTGGGTGGCAGAAAGGTTATCAGTAGTACATTTTGAAACGTTCCTACTGACTATGGATCTTCATTTGGTTCATTAGCCACAAAGTTTTGGGACTCTATAGCTGGTACACAGCTTCATAGTATATCTCTGATGGTTTAGAGCTTCAGATCTTTGTTAGCGATTCATCGCTCCCCCATAATTGATACTTTTTTCTCAAAGAGACCTAAGTTCTTCTTCTTCATGTGTAGCAGAAGGAAACCATGCATATCTCATTCTGACTGAAGTCATTTAATCTTCTTGTACCATAGAAATGGGCATTTTCAGGGTTGATCATTCTACGATCCTTTGACAGCACTACGAACAGTATTCCTTGTCAGTTTATGCTTGCTGAATTCTGCTCCCATAATGAGTTCCTCATGATTAATGCTCGATAATCCTCTGTAGTCAGCTTCCTCGAGGATTCTTCTCTTATGACATGCTTTGAATGATTGAGCATATAAGACCCTTTTCTTCTTTTGTTGAATGGCCTGCTTCCATACAAAGATCAGTAGCCATGTGAGCTTTATTCAGATTAGCTCAGCAGGTCTTCAAGAACAGGCTTTGAAGTATAGAAATTTTATCAGAATCATTTCTGAACAGTCTTAAGCCTTCTGCTGGTTGAGTCTTTCTTGACTAAAGTCTTCTGCTTTAGCATTCCTTAGTGTGGTCAGATAGACCAAGTACCTGCAGGTTATAAGTTTCTATTTTTGGTACCCATAGTTAAGTGGGTCCTGCTAGGTCAGTTTTCTAAACCCCTATTCCTCATTTATTTAGATAATCATCATATTGATCACCAACAGTCATATTCATGCATGTAACTAATTTAGATAATACATTTTTAGATGCATGAAGGTGAGTGTGTGTAAGATTTGCTATTTTAATAAAACACTCTTTTTCTTTGATGGTTTCATCATTTGCTAGGTTATGTTCACAGGGTTTAAATGTTCACAGAGTGAGAATCAACTCTATGATTTATTAGCATCTTGTTGATTCATGCAGGTGATCAGTTTCTATGAATCTTCAAGATTTTCTTTTAGATCTGATCATACTCTGTGTGTCATTAAACACTTAGACCATAGGATGTACAAAGCACATTAACCCATCAGCAAAGATTACTTCACATTCAATAGACCTGTGAGGCTCTTAAAACCATTTCAGGTCTCTTTCAAGTTATCATCTTCAACCTAAAACTTGGATGGAGAAAAAGTTTGTAGACATTTGAGTTTCCATCATCAGTGTACTTTCTCTCTTCACCTTTTTAGGTAGATTATGAATACTTGAAGGAAAACTGTTATAGTTCATAAGTAAGGTGCAAATATGATTCTCATATCTATATTAGTGAGGAACCGTACATTTTTGCTGTTAGTTTCATAACAGTCATTTATCTAAGATATACTGAGTTTAGGCATTGATGTACATGTTTTCTCATTTGCTTCTGACAGCCAGTTGCTCCAATTGATCTTTAGTCACTCGGTTGTGGTCTTGAAGATATAAGCTAAGAGAGTGTCAACATCTCTAATTCTTTGACATCTTTGAGTTCACAAGATTTACATCCAGCTGCAGGTTGACCAGACATATGGTTGAGAAGTTATTCTCTCTTATTTGGATAAGCATTACTTAGCATGTATGGCCTTTTCATCTTTTCCGGCTGGTGGATGTTTGAATCTTTTCTGTTGATATCTCTTGAGCTTTCTAGCCTGGTCTTCAGACAACAAGATTGACATCGAGTAAAGATTGGTCTTGTTGGTATTGCAATCAAGAATATGGACCAATTTGAGCAGTTTCAGGTGTATATACACATTTACCTGTACACAATATTTCCAACGTGTGAGCTCATCTGCATACAACAAGTGACTTACTACTAAACTAAGTTTAGAACAATGTTTGTGCCTAGGATCAGACTCAAAGCGATTAGCTTTTGAATATAGCATGAGAACCTGCTTTGATACCAATTGTTAGTTCCCAGTAGGCACAATATAGATCTAGAAGGAGGGGTTGAATAGATCCTTAGAATTTCAAACTCTTTTCTGGTTTATTTTGTATTGCTAATAATTTAGCATGTGAAAAACTTAAGAATCTTTTCAAGCACAGCGGAATAGGTAAAAGATCCCCTTCATTGATATATTCATAATCAGACATACATTGTTCAAAGAGTTAACTTAGTAGTAAGCAGTTAGCACATCCATAGCAGTTATAGCAGTTAAGGTACATAATGTATATGTCATAAAGTAAATGACACAAGGGGTTTTAAGTGGTTCAGACACTCAAGCTCCTAATCCACTCTTCTGTTTTCAACTAGCAGGATTTCCACTAAGGAAGGGCAGCACCCTGAATCACTAAGATTCCTTCAAGGCCAACAACCTTGGGACTTCAGTTCACTAAGAACTCTTCAAGGCCAGCAGCCTTTGAACTTCTCTAGTTCCCTAGGAACTCTTCAAGCCCAGCAGGCTTGGAACTTAATTTAGTCCCTCCGGAAAAGGACCCCTCAGGCCCTGACTTCTTGTAGTTGTAGTTGTTGATGTTGTTGGTGCTGAGCTGCTAAGATGTCATTAAGCTCTGAACATCTTTTGTACTTAGCAGCTTGGTGTTGTCCTCTTTGCATTCTGCTTCGAGTCTGGACTACATCTTCTATGGTGCAGCTGATCTTTTCTCTTTTCTGCTCATCTTCATCTAGTATCAGCTGTGCACCATCACCATCTGGGTTTGCTAAGTCTCTGTGCTTTTAGTAGACTTTGTCTGGTACTAAGCAATCCCTGAACCCTTCTTGAATACTTTGCAGACATGGTTCTGCACTTGTTCAGTTTCAGCTTTCGATTCATGGTGATTTGTAGAGTGGTTCTTTTGATCTTCTTTGTACTCAGCCACTTTCCTGAATGCTATCTTCTTAGCCTTCTCGGCTCTCAGCTTGGCTGCCATCTTCAGTGGCATTCTCATCTTTATTGAGTGAAGCTTCGATCTGTTTGAGTCCTTCTTCAAAGCTGCTTCACTTCCACCTTGGTAGTCTCACTGTCACTGAGACTTATTTTATCGATCTTTGGTGGAACTCATAGAGTCAACTATAGCATTCACCAACTCAACGATTCTACAGCTTCACAATCATCAACAACTCTTGATCTTTGAAGCTCTGTTGATTTATATTACTTCCCAATCTTCTCATTAGAAAGTAGCCGTTGAAAGCTATTCAAATTGCCTCGCAGATCTCGAGTTATTTGGTGCAGACTGCAGATGTGACATGACATCTTTTTTTCGACTTCTCGACACCGCGATCTCATTGTTTCACCAACCCTGTCAGATATGTCACTTTGATATCTTGGGCAGGTCGACGACTTTATTTCACCCTTCTGATTTCTCGATTAGAGGTTGTCCTTGCATCGATGCTCTCAATAAGCTTTTTTCCGAATATTACCCTTCAGATTGAACCGTTGCCAATGCTTCAATCTTCAGCTATTCGATCTCTACGATTCTGATGCATGTCTTCATGGACCTGATCGTAATGTCTTGTTGACTGGTAGAGACAACACTACGATCTTGAGGATTGATCACTTAATCTTCAGTGTAGAACATCTCTTCCTCTTTTTGTGCAGTGCTTCATCATTTCTGTTTGCCTCGACTATTCTCAAGTACTGATGGCTTGATTCCTTGCTCTGGCCTCTTTTGAATAATAAGACACTTCAGATTTGTGGCATGTCCAGCTCACTTTCTCCTTGTGATCTCCCGTTCACTTATCATTAATGGACTGACCCAATGCTTAATCACTTTAGCCTTGTTATTCAGAGGCTAACCAGTATCTCAGTGTGTACTCCATCAATTTCTTCTTTGTTTGGCAAACACTACGATCCTGGTTACTTCCAAGATCATTGTCATCTTTCCACTTGACAGCTACTGCATATGCTGACTTCCCTTAGTCAGTTACAGAAGTCTTCCTCTGATCTCTTTGTGGAAGACTTCATCTTAAATGGCTTCATAACTCAATCTGGATGTTGATTGGGTTGTTTCTTAGGTCTTCTGTTAGCTTACATGCCATTCGTTGAGTGCTCTCTGGTTTCCTTCAGGTGGGATGTATCTATGCAGTGCCAACTAGAGGTTTCATTCCTTTGGATATTCAGGGAGTGCTCATTTGTTGAGAATCGTATTTGCTCTACGATTCTTCTTTGGCATTGTGAGCACATCTGTTGAGGTCTTAGTTCTACACTCTACGATTCAGCTTTTGCTGTGCAGACACTACGACTCTAAGATCAGATCTTGACACTACGATTTCTGTCGTTGTGCTTGTTGTCTTCATCTGATCTTGCTCAAGTATGATCTATGTCTTTGGTATGATTAGTAGACTCTACAACTCTGAGTGTAGTCTACGATTCTTAACTTGGCTTTGGCAGATACTCGGTCAGCTCGTAGGTAGGCTATCTCTACGATTCTGAACATGACTTCCTCAGTAGACTACGGTTCCGAGGAAGTGCTACTCGACACACTACGATCCTTCCTCATCTCTCTTGGCAGTCTATGAACTCTGAGATCTACTATCTTGCAGACTACGATTCTGCCTCGATAGCTCTTGAATTATTGTTGACTCTCCTGGCAGACTACGATTTCTGGTGCAGTACTCGACGATCAGACAAGCCTATCTATTACATCATAAGATCAACCTAACATGCTTGATCTTTCTATATTTATAGTCCTTGTACATCATTTCTTTTTAAGGACTTTACAAAGCTGTTTTACTTATGTAGGATCAACTTAACACATTTGATCAATTCATTCTAAGTCCTTGTACATATGTCTCTATTATCTATCAAGGGACTTTACAGCTTTTTTTAATGCAAGCATACTTTCATATTCATTCATATATATATATATATATATATATATATATATATATATATATATATATATATATATATATAAGACCCCAACTTCTTTTTTTATTTATAAAGATGATTTTTCTATAAATATCATTTTTGAATATTATGGAATGAATTTGATATAATGTTATAGTTGTAGGTAATATTTATAAATTTTGCTAAGTATGCAAGTTGTTATAAAATATTCGATTGGGTGGGGAATATTCTTTTTTGTCGAGAATATTCGCATCTGCAAGACAATCATTGGTGGACCCCTGCAATGTAATTATTATCACGATTGAGAAAATGACAAAATATTTTATAAATAACTACGGACGTGTTATTGTTAAAACTGTTGAACTACCCGGTAGTAAAAGTATAGTAATACGCTGTGGTTAATAGTAGCACTACGGTATTGATTAATGATGCTTACGTGAGAAGTCACTCGCTTATACTCAATTATTGCTACGTAAATTGCTTGATCATATCTCTCATATTATTGATTCGATTATTGTCACACAAGATCATCCGCATTATATGTTATATTATTAAATCAATAATTGAGACGACAAAGTTATTCATATTATTAAATTGCAATATTTACAATGTCTAGAAGTTCACAAGGAGAGGTTTGGTCACCTAATCATACGCCAATAGGAGAAATCCTTATTGAAAGCCCCCTTTCCGGGAACAACTTGGTTGCTAAATATTGTGAGTTATAATATTAATTATGAATAAGTTCGTGTTAATTAAAGATGAATTTGATAGTTTCATTGTGTTGGGATTATTTGTGTTAGTAGAAATCGACATCTATTCCAATGATAATTGATGTCTGGAGGTTATATTGTTCAATCGGGTATTCGGGGAACTTTTTGTGTCGGAGTACTATTCATGAGTTACTAATCATGAGTTACTATTCACGAGTTACTATTCACGAGTTACTATTCACTCTAGTATTGTGCATTCGGGTATTTGGGTACAATATTATTCCATGAGGAGATGTGTTAATTTTTCAGACCGTTGGTTGAAGTTATATTAGTGAATCAATATGGACCGTTGGTGGAAAGTTATAATAGTGAATCAATATGGATTGTTGGTTTAAAGTTTTAATAGTAAATCAGTATGGACCGTTGCTTTAAGTTTTAATAGTAAATCAATTTGGACCGTTCGTTTAAAAGTAAATCAATATGGACCGTTCAGGAATTAGTTACTATTCAATCCATTCTTCTATAAATAGAAGCTCATTCCTTCATTATTTCTTACGAATTCACTAAAACTCTAGAGAGATAAATTATAGAGAGAAAGAAGAAGAGTATTCTGCTACTTCACTACTTCGATATCTAGTGTCTTTTACGGTAAGGGGGATTATTCTTTCTTATTCATGAAGAGAACTTCTGTTATTCCATTCTTTATTATTCTGTTGGAATAACCTGTAAATGCGGCATACCCTATACATAACCTGTATACACGGCATACCCTATACTTGGTGAAATCACTATGTTATTCCATTCTTTATTATTTTGTTGGAATAACCTGTATACGCGACATACCCTATACATAATCTATATACGCGGCATACCCTATACTTGGTGAAATCCCTCTGTTATTCCATTCTACATTATTATGTTGGAATAACCTGTTTATGCGAAGTACCGCATACATGGTGAAATTCTTCTATTATTCCGTTCTTTATTATTCTCGTAGAATATCCCGTCGATGTAATTTTACCGATTCGGTTCCATTATTTATTATTCTCGCATTTATTATTCGTGGGAATATCCTCCTGTCTCGCTTTTATGCTTTGGGACTGGTTCCATTATTTATTATTCGGTATTTATTATTCGTTTTAATATCCTCGTCTGCATGCGTTTTACGTGGGACCTGGTTCCATATTTATTATTCTGTTGGAATAACCTGCCTATGCTATCTATCACATGCCTGGTGATTTCTTTTGTTATTCCATTATTTATTATACTCAGTTGGTTAAAGTTTTAACTTGTATACTCCATGAAATTAGTGGAATATCCTTGATATTTGCGCTTCATCAAGTATCTTTTCATGGAAATATTCTTCTGAGCATTCTTGAATTTTACTCTACAAAGAAGTATCATGTTGACAATTTGGACGTTATTAGTTCCTGGATAAATTAATTCGTGAACTTGTTTTATTGAATTCTTATATCATTGTCATCATCCTCGTGTTTATATTTTTGAAAGTCATCTGTGGCCTATAGCGCATAGATGGACTTGGTATGATTATGACCAGGGATTATTCGGTATAATCATGACCATAATGTTACAAATGATGTGATAAAAGTCCTCATTGACTCGTAGTGCATTGATGGACAGTTGTTGGCATGATCATGACCATTGATGAATACACGAATATCCTTGGCCCGTAGTGCATGGATAATTTGTGGTCGCGACCCTAATGATTATTCTTGGCCGTAGTGTTGGGATGATGTGGATTATTTATTAAGTTGAGTCTCAGCGATAAAAGTGATGAAAAACTTTTTAAATCATAAAAGATAGTAGATTTTATTCTCTACTTGACTCTTTTAATGGATTGCTTATTCCGCTGCAGTTAAATTTGTTGTCTATTGTATTTTATCAGTTTAACATTGTTGAAGGCTAATGATAATTTATCCTGCATTATCTTAGTCATAATATTTCATCGGGCTAGTTGAGCTCACCTTTCTTTCACCGTATTCTCTCGTGAAATGAGAACATAGCAGGGACTAGTCGGGGGACGGAGTGATGGTCCAGATGATAGCATTAGTATTCCTCACTATTCTATGAAATAGTGTGATAATAATTGTAATGAGGACTTATTCTGAGAGTGGATATTGGTCTGAAGACAATATTTGTATTTAAACTCACAGCTCTTGTTGTATATTTAAGATTGTATTTATATTTTGTACCATGTATTTGGTGACTCAAGATGGGTGATGTATACCTATTTTGGGGGCGTCACAATATATATATCATAATCAAATCATATATAAATAGGAATATCATTCACATGCATATTCCTGAAATTTATGACCAATGAGATTTGGTCATCAGTCAATCCACATACTAGTCTTAATGCATCATTGTTGTCCCATCAACAATGATACTCGACTAGGGACATTTAAGAACAATGATACTAATTGTAATTATATAATCTCATGTTCAAGTCACATAGTTGAAACTATATAATTTGTATCACTATTCTAAGGATTTTTATTATGTTAACATTTATATAACGCAGTAAATAAAACCATAATAAAATCATTCATTTATTCAATCAAATATATTATCAAAATGTTAAGTAAATATATCAAATAATTGGCCTCTAGGGCATAAACTCTAACATATGTGTTATTACTGTGAGACCCCAGATTTTACGAATAAAGATTTAATTTTCTCGAAATATCTTTTTCAAAATTTTGGTGTGGGTTTGGGATAACGTTATAGTTGTGGGTAATATTTATAAATTTTACAAAGTACGCAAGTTGTTATATAATATTCGATTGGTCTGGGAATATTCGTTTTAACAGGGAATATTAAAGACGACGGCATTATCATTAGTGGACCCCATTAACGGAATTATTGTCGGATTGAGAAAACGACAAAAATATTTTTATGAAAAAAATAACGGCGGATGTTTTACCGTTAAAACCTGTTGAACTACCTCTAAGTAGTAAAAGTAATGATGAATGGCGTGGTTGCATAGTAGCACACGGTATTGGTTATTGATGCTTACGTGATAAGTCACTCAGTTATATTCAATTATTGCTACAGTAATTGTTGCATCATATCTCTCATATTATTGATTCGATTATTGTCACAGTATCATCTGCGTTATATGATATACTATTAAATCAATAATTGAGACGACAAAGTTGTTCATATTATTAAATTGCAATATTTACAATGTCTAGAAGTTCTGTCAAGGAGAGGTTTGGTCACCTAATTGCACGCCAATAGGGAGAAATCCTTATTGGAAAGCCCCCTCTTTCCTGGGAACAACCTGGTTGTTAAATATTGTGAGTTATAATATTAATGATGAATAAGTTCGTGTTGATTAAAGATGAATTTGATAGTTCCATTGTGTTGGGATTATTGGTGTTAGTGGAAGTCGACATTTATTTCGATAATAATTTATGTCTGGAGGTTATATTATTCAATCGGGTATTTAGGGCACTTTTCGTGTCGGAGTACTATTCACGAGTTACTATTCACGAGTTACTATTCATGAGTTACTATTCACTAATTACTATTCACGAGTTACTATTCATGATTTAATATTCACGAGTTACTATTCACGGGATACTATTCACCTGAACAAAATATATTTCTTTTTGGTCCAAATCATTTTTGGGTACAATATTATTCCATGAGGAGATGTGCTAAATACGCATGATCATGACCATTGATGAATACACAAATATCCTTAGCCCGTAGTGCATGGATAATTTGTGGTCGTGACCCTAATGAATATCCTTGGCCGTAGTGCAGGGATGATGTGGATTATTTATTAAGCTGAGTCTCAGCGATAAAAGTGATGAAAAACTTTTTAAATCATAAAAGATAGTAGATTTTATTCTCTACTTGACTCTTTTAATGGATTGCTTATTCCGCTGCAGTTAAACTTGTTGTCTATTGTATTTTATCAGTTTAACATTGTTGAAGGCTAATGATAATTTATCCTGCATTATCTTAGTCATAATATTTCTTACTGGGCTAGTTGAGCTCATCCTTTGTTTCACTGTTCTCTTCAGAAAATGAGAACGTAGCAGGGACTAGTCGGGGGACGGAGTGATGGTCCAGATGATAGCATTAGTAGTCCTCACAATTCTATGAAATAGTGTGACAATAAAAGTAATGAGGACTCCATTGGGTGTGGATATTGTCTAGATGACAATATTCTTATTAAAACTCTTAGTTTATGTTTTGTTGTAGTTTACACGACAGCTATATTATTAAGTTATATTTGAATTTTGTACCATGTATTTGGCGACTGAAGATGGGTGATGTATACCTAATTTTGGGGTCGTCACAGTTGGTATCAAAGCTTAGGGATATGATCCCTGGCTAAGATGTGAGATAAGAACTAGGAGGGGAGAGACGGGGAATTCCTTCGCTAGTATGACCTACCTAAGTTTACTTGTTATTTAAGTGGTTGGTCAGAGTATATGGATAATATGTGATATGTTAATTAACCCTTATTTTGTGGCAGTATTTGAAAATGGCATCCAAGAATGTTGAGAACATCAATAGAGCACAGGAGACCGTTGAGTCTCCACATATCAATAATCAGGATAATGTGCATCAGGAAGGCGACAATCCTCATGCAAACAACAACATTGACCAAATGATGAACGATGGAATGTTCCAAGGTTTCATGCAATTCATGTAACATCAGGCGGGAGCGGCTCCTGTCCAAAATGTAGGTGGAAACACTGGCAACTCTCGGACAGTCACCGCCAATCAGTTCAAGGAGATGGGACCACCGGAGTTTTTTGGAGAGCCAAAACCACTTAAGGCGGAGACGTGGATTAAGCAGATCAACAAGATATTTGATGTCTTGGGATGCTCCGAGGAGCAAAAGGTTCCCTTTGCCACCTTCATGTTGCATGCGGAGGCGATTCATTGGTGGGAATCAGAAAAGCGACTCAACCGCCGACCGAAGATATCTTGGGAAAAGTTCCAAGAACTGTTCAACGACAAGTACTTACCCGAAAGTATTCGCCACATAAAAGAGGTAGAGTTCATCAAGCTGGAACAAAACAACATGACCGTATCGCAGTATGAAGCCAAGTTTGCCGAGTTGTCCCGATTTGCGTCCCATTTGGTTGATAATGAGTTGAGAATGACGCGAATGTTTTTAAGAGGTTTGAAACCTGAGATACGTCAATATCTTATCTCTCATAAACTATGTTTGTATTCAGATGTTGTTAATAGGCTCAGTTATTGGAGCGTGATAATGAGTCAACCCAACCAAAAGAGAGCAACCGACAAAATGATAATACCAGTTATGGCAGTCATTTAAGTGGTGACAATAAGTGTGGAGGGAATCAACATGCCAGAAATGGTAACCACTTCGGTGGTAATCATGGCCAAAACAATAAGAATGGACATTTCAAGAAGAGGAAATTCAACAATGATGGAAAGACGTCAGCACCAGCACCCGTTGTTAAGGAAGGAGAACAACCACCTACTATATGTTTCAAATGTAGAGGGGAGGGACATATCAGTCCAAACTGCGCGATGCCGTCCAAGGCATGTTATAATTGTGGAAGAGAAGGTCACCTAGCCCGATTTTGTCATTCACCGAAGACAAGTTCAGCTAGGATAGAGGCACCAAAGGTCGTCCCAGAAAAGTCAAAACCGGTAGTACAAGGGAGAGCATTTGTCGTGACCTCCCGAAAGCAAGGAACCCGAACGAAGTCATCACGGGTAAGCTTATCATAAACTCTAGCGAAGTATATACCTTATTTGATACCGGTTCTACCCATTCTTTTATTTCTCCTACTTGCGCTCAATGTTTAAAATTGACTCCGGAGAAATTGGACTTTGACTTAGCTGTTGAAACTTCGTTGGGAGAAACCTTCATTACATCCACTGTTTATAAGTCTTGTTTGGTTCAAATCGGTACCCTCACATTACCTGTTGATCTTATTTCATTAAAAATACTTGCATTTGACATAATTCTAGGGATTTATTAGTTAACTACTCATCATGCAAAAATTGATTATTTTCGTAAGGTTGTTAGCTTTCATATTCCTAACCAACCTATTATGTGAATTCAAGCAACCAAACCATTAAAATCAATCACTGTCATCTCAAGCCATAAAGCTATTCGTTTATTAAAAAATAGATGTCAAGCTTTTTTAGCTCATGTCACGGATCTAACCAAAAATACATCAGTTTTGAATGATATTTCTATTGTTAATGAATTTCCTGACGTATTCCCTGAAGAACTTCCTGGCCTACCCCCAGAGTATGAAATTAAATTTTGTATCGACCTTGAACCCGGTACAAAACCTATTTCCAAAGCCCCATATCGAATGGCTCCTATTGAACTTCAGGAGTTAAAGACCCAACTGTAGGAATTGTTAGACATCGGTTTCATTCGTCCTAGTACGTCTCCTTAGGGTGCTCCTGTTCTATCGTGAAAAAGAAAGACGGGAGTATGCGACTTTGTATTGATTATCGGGAGTTGAACCATGTCACTATCAAAAATAGATATCTGTTGCCACGTATTGATGACCTGTTTGACCAGTTGCAAGGCGCTAAATTCTTTTCAAAGATTGATCTTCTTTCCAGATATCACCAATTGAAGATTAGAATCGATGACATTCCAAAAACGGCTTTCAGAACTCGGTACGGGCATTATGAATTCCTAGTCATGTCTTTTGGATTGACTAATGCTCCTGCTGCCTTCATGGATATGATGAACCAAGTATTCAAGGAATATTTGGATCACTTTGTGGTCGTCTTCATTGATGACATCCTTATTTATTCCAAAAGCCGTGAAGATCATGAGCAACACTTGAGGCTGATACTCCAAAAGCTTCGTGAATATAAGCTTTATGCCAAGTTGAAGAAATGCGAGTTCTGGCTTGAGGAAGTAGCATTCCTTGGGCATGTGGTATCAAGTCATGGAATATCTGTTGACCCAGCAAGGATTGAAGCTATTCAAAGCTGGGAGCAACCTAAATTAGTGACCAAAGTACGTGGCTTTCTCGGCTTAGCTGGTTATTATCGGAGATTTGTGGAAGGGTTTTCTCAAATTGCTACTCCCTTAACCCAACTAACTCGAAAAGATACTAAATTCGGTTGGAGTGAGGAACGTGAGAAGAGTTATCAAGAACTCAAGAGGAGGCTCATTTCAGCACCTGTTCTGACAATACCATCTGGCTCGGAGGGATTTGTCATCTACAGTGATGCTTCGGGCAATGGGTTAGGATGTGTTCTCATGCAATATGGGAAAGTCATAGCCTATGCCTCTCGACAACTCAAAGAATATGAGAGGAATTATCCTACTCAGATCTAGAGTTGGCAGCAGTCGTTTTTGCACTAAAGATTTGGAGGCATTACTTGTATGAGGAGAAAGTGGAGATCTTTACGGATCATAAAAGACTCTAATATTTCTTTACTCAAAAGGAACTCAACATGCGACAACGATGTTGGCTTGAACTGTTGAAAGATTATGATCATACCATCCAATACTATCCTGAAAAAGCGAACGTGGTAGCTGACACATTGAGTAGAAGATCATATGCGGGAACGAGTGCGATATTGACAACGCAAAGGCCCATTTTGTGTGACTTGCAAAGGATGGAGATAGAGTTAAAGACTCCAGAGACCCATGTGATGATGGCGAATATACGAGTAGAACCGACTTTAATTGATAAAGTTAAAGTTGCTCAAGCTACAGACTTGGAGCTGATGCGTATGAGGAAGAAAGTGCAAGAAGGTGCTATGCCGGAAGCAAGAATCGATGAAGAAGGAATACTTCGAGTCAACTCCAGACTTTGTGTTCCTAACGACCCTGATTTAAAGTATAGAATCATGATGGAGGCGCACAACACATCGTTTGCAATCCATCCTGGGAGTACCAAAATGAATCGTGATCTTCGTCATACATTTTGGTGGAGCAATATGAAGAGAGAGATAGCGCTTTTTATCTCAAGGTGTCTAACTTGTCAACGAGTCAAGGCGGAACATCAAGTGCCAAAAGGTCCATTGCAACCACTTGAAATTCAAGAATGGAAGTGGGAGCACATTACCATGGATTTCGTTCCTGGTCTTCCCAAGGTTTCTCAAGGCATAGATGCGATTTGGGTCATTGTTGATAGATTGACCAAGTCTGCTCATTTCTTACCGATATGAGAAACTTATACACTTGAACGTCTTGCTAGTATGTATATAAACGAGATTGTAAGATTGCATGGTATTCCAGTATCCATAGTTTCTGATCGAGACCCAAGATTCACTTCAAGATTTTGGGTTAGTTTGCAAAAAGCTATGGGCACGGATTTACGATTTAGTTCGGCATATCATCCTCAAACGGACGAACAATCAGAGAGGACTATTCAAACTCTTGAAGATTTATTAAGACTCTGTGTCCTTGACTTCAAGGGAAGTTGGGACATGTTCTTACCATTGGTGGAGTTTTCCTACAACAACAGTTATCAAGCAAGTATTGACATGGCTCCATTTGAGGCGGTGTATGGAAGAAAGTGTCGTTCTCCAGTATGATGGGATGAGGTGGGTGAAGAAACATTGTTGGGGCGTGATTTGGTACGTATGACTACGGAAAAGATTCAAACGATCCGACGTATAAAAACCTCACAAGATCGACAAAAGATTTATGTTGATCTTCATCAAAAGGACGTGGAATTCGATATTGGAGATTATGTGTTGTTCCATGGCAAGGAGTTACGAGATTTGGAAAGAGAGGAAAGCTCAATCCTCGATTCATTGGCCCATTTTTAATCCTTTAATGAGTAGGAACTGTGGCCCATAGACTCGCTTTACCGCTAAGTATGTCTCGTGTTCATAATATTTTTCACATATCTACATTACGTAAATATGTGAAAGACCCGAACCACATTATTGAGTTAGAACCGGACGAAATAGCGGAAGATTTAACGTATGAAGAGGTTCTTGTTAAAATCTTGGATAAGAAGGAGCATATTCTACGCTCCAAGGTTATACCTCAAGTCAAAGTTTTGTGGAGGAACCACGATGTTGAGGAAATGACCTGGGAGTTAGAATCTGAAATGAAATCAAGGTATCCTTACCTCTTCGACATACCAGGTACGTACCCTAATTTCGAGGGCAAAATTTCAAAAGAAGGGGAGGTTGTAAGACCATAACTTCTTTTTTTTTTATTTATAAAGATGATTTTTCTATAAATATCATTTTTGAATATTATGGAATGAATTTGATATAATGTTATAGTTGTGGGTAATATTTATAAATTTTTCTAAGTATGCAAGTTGTTATAAAATATTCGATTGGTCAGGGAATATTCTTTTTGTCAGGAATATTCGTACAACGGCACAATCATTGGTGGACCCCGCAACAGAATTATTGTTGAATTGAAAAAACGACAAAAATATTTTATAAATAACGGCGGAGGTGTTATTGTTAAAACTGTTGAACTACCCGGTAGTAAAAGTACAGTAATACGCGTGGTTGCATAGTAGCACACGGTATTGATTATTGATGCTTACGTGAGAAGTCACTCAGTTATACTCAATTATTGCTATAGTAATTGTTGCATCATATCTCTCATATTATTGATTCGATTATTGTCATAGTATCATCTGCATTATATGTTATATTATTAAATCAATAATTGAGACGACAAAGTTATTCATATTATTAAATTGCAATATTTACAATGTCTAGAAGTTCTGTTAAAGAGAGGTTTGGTCACCTAATTGCGCGCCAATAGGGAGAAATCCTTATTGGAAAGCCCCCTCTTTCCTGGGAACAACCTGGTTGCTATATATTGTGAGTTATAATATTAATAATGAATAAGTTCGTGTTGATTAAAGATGAATTTGATAGTTTCATTGTGTTGGGATTATTTGTGTTAGTAGAAATCGACATCTATTCCAATGATAATTGATGTCTGGGGGTTATATTGTTCAATCAGGTATTCGGGGAACTTTTTGTATCGGAGTACTATTCATGAGTTACTAATCACGAGTAACTATTCACGAGTTACTACTCACGAGTTACTATTCACGAGTTACTATTCACCCAGTTACTATTCACTCTAGTATTGTGCATTCAAGTATTTGGGTACAATATTATTCCATAAGGAGATGTGTTAATTTTTCAGACCGTTTGTTGAAGTTATATTAGTGAATCAATATGGATCGCTGGTGGAAAGTTATAATAGTGAATCAATATGGATCGCTGGTTTAAAGTTTTAATAGTAAATCAGTATGGACCGTTGCTTTAAGTTTTAATAGTAAATCAATCTGGACAGTTTATTTAAAAGTAAATCAATCTGGACCGTTTAGGAATTAGTTACTATTCAATCCATTCTTCTATAAATAGAAGCTCATTCCTTCATTATTTCTTACGAATTCACTAAAACTCTAGAGAGAGAAATTATAGAGAGAAAGAAGAAGAGTATTCTACTACTTCACTACTTTGATATCCAGTGTCTTTTACGGTAAGGGGTGTTATTCTTTCTTATTCATGAAGAGAACTTCTATTATTCCATTCTTTATTATTCTATTGGAATAACTCAGAACGTGTGGCATACCCTATACATAACTCAGATCATGCTGCAGATACCCTATACATGGTGAAATCCTTACATTATTCCATTCTTTATTATTACATTGGAATAACTTTGTGATACGTGACATACCCTATACATAACCTCGTGATACGCTGGCATACCCTATACTTGGTGAAATCCTCTGTTATTCCATTCTTTATTATTCTCGTTGAATAACTTTTGTATACGCCAGATATACCCTATACATAATTTATATATGCGGCATACCCTATACTTGTTGAAATCCCTCTGTTATTTTATTCTATATTATTATGTTGGAATAACTTGTTTATGCGAAGTACCACATACATGGTGAAATTCTTCTATTATTTCGTTCTTTATTATTCTGTTGGAATATCATGTCGGTCTTAATTTTGCGATTCGGTTCCATTATTTATTATTCCGCATTTATTATTACGTTTGAATATCCTCATCTGTCGCTTTTACGCTGGATTCAGTTCCATTATTTATTATTCCGTATTTATTATTCTCGTCGTAAGAATATCGTATATATGCGTTCTGTGGGACCGGTTCCATATTTATTATTTTGTTGGAATAACCTGCATGTGCTATCTATCACATGCCTGGTGATTTCTTTTGTTATTCCATTATTTATTATACTCAGTTGGTTAAAGTTTTAAATTCTATACTCCATGAAATTAGTTGAATATCCTTGATATTTGCGCTTCATCAAGTATCTTTTCATGGAAATATTCTTCTAAGCATTCTTGAATTTTACTCTACAAAGAAGTATCATGTTGATAATTTGGACGTTATTAGTTCCTGGATAAATTAATTTGTGAACTTGTTTTATTGAATTCTTATATCATTGTCATCATCCTCGTGTTTATATTTTTGAAAGTCATCTGTGGCCTGTAGTGCATAGATGGACTTGGTATGATTATGACTAGGGATTATTCGGTATAATCATGACCGTAATGTTACAAATGATGTGATTAAAGTCCTCATTGACCCGTAGTTCATTGATGGACAGTTGTCGGCATGATCATGACCATTGATGAATACACGAATATCCTTGGCCCGTAGTGCATGGATAATTTCTGGTCGCGACCCTAATGAATATTCTTGGCCGTAGTGTAGGGATGATGTGGATTATTTATTAAGTTGAGTCTCAGCGATAAAAGTGATGAAAAACTTTTAAAATCAAAAAAGATAGTAGATTTTATTCTCTACTTGACTCTTTAAATGGATTGCTTATTCCACTGCAGTTAAACTTGTTGTCTATTGTATTTTATCAGTTTAACATTGTTGAAGGCTAATGATAATTTATCCTGCATTATCTTAGTCATAATATTTCTTACTGGGCTAGTTGAGCTCACCCTTTCTTTCACTGTTTTCTTCAGGAAATGAGAACGTAGCAGGGACTAGTCGGGGGACGGAGTGATGGTCTAGATGATAGCATTAGTAGTCCTCACTATTCTATGAAATATTGTGATAATAATTGTAATGAGGACTTATTCTGAGAGTGGATATTGTCTAGAAGACAATATTTGTATTAAAACTCACAGCTCTTGTTGTATATTTAAGATTGTATTTATATTCTGTACCATGTATTTGGCGACTCAAGATGGGTGATGTATACCTATTTTGGGGGCGTCACAATAAATATATCATAATCAAATCATATATACATAGGAATATCATTCACATGCATATTCCTGACATTTATGACCAATGAGATTTGGTCATCAGTCAATCCACATACTAGTCTTAATGCATCATTATTGTCCCATCAACAATGATACTCGACTAGGGACATTTAAAAACAATGATACTAATTGTAATTATATAATCTCATGTTCAAGTCACATACTTGAAACTATATAATTTGTATCACTATTCTAAGGATTTTTATTATGTTAACATTTATATAACGCAGTAAAAAAAATCATAATAAAATCATTCATTTATTCAATCAAATATAATATCAAAATACTAAGCAATTATATCAAATAATTGGCCTCTAGGGCATAAACTCTAACATATGTGTTATTACTGTGAGACCCCAGATTTTATGAATAAAGATTTAATTTTCTCGAAATATTTTTTTCAAAATTTTGGTGTGGGTTTGGGATAACGTTATAGTTGTGGGTAATATTTATAAATTTTACAAAGTACGCAAGTTGTTATATAATATTCGATTGGTCGGGGAATATTCGTTTTAACAGGGAATATTCGTACGACGGCACAATTATTGGTGGACTCCACAACAGAATTATTGTCGAATTGAGAAAACAACAAAAATATTTTTATGAAAATAACGGCGGAAGTTTTACCGTTAAAACTGTTGAACTACTCTGTAGTAAAAGTATAGTAATACGCGTGGTTCCATAGTAGCACACGGTATTAGTTATTGATTCTTACGTGATAAGTCACTCAGTTATATTCAATTATTGCTACAGTAATTGTTGCATCATATCTCTCATATTATTGATTCGATTAATGTCATAGTATCATCTGCATTATATGATATACTATTAAATCAATAATTGAGACGACAAAGTTGTTCATATTATTAAATTGTAATATTTATAATGTCTAGAAGTTCTGTCAAGGAGAGGTTTGGTCACCTAATTGCGCGCCAATAGGGAGAAATCCTTATTGGAAAGCCTCCTCTTTCCCGGGAACAACCTGGTTGTTAAATATTGTGAGTTATAATATTAATGATGAATAAGTTCGTGTTGATTAAAGATGAATTTGATAGTTCCATTGTGTTGGGATTATTGGTGTTAGTGGAAGTCGACATTTATTTCGATAATAATTTATGTCTGGAGGTTATATTATTCAATCGGGTATTCAGGGCACTTTTCGTGTCGGAGTACTATTCACGAGTTACTATTCATGAGTTACTATTCACGAATTACTATTCATGAGTTACTATTCACGAGTTACTATTCACGGGATACTATTCACCTGAACAAAATATATTTCTTTTCAGTCCAAATAATTTTTGGGTACAATATTATTCCATTAGGAGATGTGCTAATTTTTCAGACTGTTAGTTGAAATTATAATAGTAAATCAATATGGATCATTGGTTTAAAGTTTTAATAGTGAATCAGTATGGACCGTTGGTTTAAAGTTTTAATAGTGAATCAGTATGGACAGTTGCTTTAAGTTTTAATATGGACTGTCTGTTTAAAAGTAAATCAATCTGGACCGTTTATGAATTACTTAGTATTCAGTCCATTCTCCTATAAATAGAAGCTCATTCCTTCATTATTTCTTACGAATTCACTGAAACTCTAGAGAGAAAAATTATAGAGAGAAATTATAGAGAGAAGCTATAGAGAGAAAATCTATAGAGAGAAAGAAGAAGAGAAGTCTGCTACCTTTCTATTCCAATATCCAGTTTCTTCTAAGGTAAAGGGTATTATTCTTTCGTATTCATGAAGAGAATTACTTTCTTTCAATACTCGTAAGAGTTGTTATTCCATTCCTTATTATTATGTTAGAATAACTTTATACATGCCAATAACGTATACATAGTGAAATTCTTCTATTATTCCATTCCTTATTATTATGTTGGAATAACCTGTCTATGCGAAGTACTGCATACATGGTGAAATTCTTATATTATTCCTTTCCTTATTATTATGTTGGAATAACCTGGTTATGCGAAGTACCGCATACATGGTGAAATTCTTCTATTATTCCATTCTTTATTATTACATTGGAATATCACGCGGTCTTAATTTATTTACCGACACAGTTCCGTTCTTTATTATTCTGTTGGAATAACATGTTTATGCGAAGTACCGCATACATGGTGAAATTCTATTGTTATTTCATTATTTATTATTCTGTCAGAATATCCTGTTTGTGCGTTTTACGTCGGACCTGGTTCCATTATTTATTATTCCGCATTTATTATTCTGTTGGAATATCATGTCTGTGCGTTTACGCCGGACGTAGTTCAATTATTTATTATTCTGTTGGGAATAACCTGTCTGTGCGGTCTCTATCGCATACATGGTGAATCCTTCTGTTATTCCATTCTTTATTATTCTGTTGAAATAACCTGTCTATGTGGATTACCACATGCATGGTGAATGATCCTTTATATTCATTCCTTATTAAATTATGGAAATGATCTGGTTACGTTGATTATGATGAGAGTCATAATAAAAGCATTGGACTGATGAAAATCATGGGAATATGAAGTATTAGTAAGTGTTATGATGAGTTATGTTGGTTATTATGTGAAAACATGAAAGTTTCTTAGAAATCACAAAGGGTTGAAAATCAAATTTTGGTGAAAATGGAACATAAAATTAAATTGACCATATCTCCTATTATATTTTGAATTTTTGAGCGTGGTCAAGTTCTAGAGTTAGATCTATGATTTTTGTAGCATCTCCAAGTAGAATCACTGGAAAAGGTGTTGTAGATTTTCGTGGTGGGTGATTTTAGCAAAGGAGTCAAAAGCTGGAAATTACCGAAATACTACTGTCCGATTTTTAGAAGGGCTGTTATGGCCACTTAATTTGTGAGAAAAATTCTGGCCTTTTTGGGACATGAAAGTATATGGTATAAGGTACCTCCTGTCCAAAAATAAGCTCATTCCGACTTAAAATGAGCAAGTTATGACCATTTCAATATTTAGGGTTTTTGACGAAAAACGCTATAACCGGAGTTCTATAACTCCGATGACCATGAAATTTAAACTGGATGCTCACGTTAACATGTGTAAGATCCTGCCAAGATTTGGGAATTTCTGGAGTTAACCTTGAGGTAGCTAATTTCTTAAGGAATTAATTAGAAATTAATTTTTGAAAAATAGTAAATAAATTTTAAAAATTCCGAGAAAAATATATGTTCATTATGGGACTATATTCTGCTAAATCTCAGAAAAGAAATATTTTTGAAACTGATTTGGTATTTTTCATGAAAATGGTTTAGTTACGAACATATGAGTTAAATATATTATGTGAAGTAACAAAGTTGGAAAATAGGATTTTGTAGCTTGGAAATCCTATATAAGGTATATGAAGATTTTTGATAAGGGATTTGATCATTGGTGATGAAATCTTATGAGTATAGCATTTTTGAATAACTAAATGCATTATTCGGTAAAGTGTAAACAATTGAAATAAATTGTTTATAAGTTTAAGAAGTGATTAAAATATTGTTATGATATTAATAATATTAGATTATGAGTGGTTGATAATATTTGGATAAATTTAAAGTCTTTAATATTTATCCTTGTTTGCAGTTGATTAATGTTTATATCATTGTCATCATCCTCATGCTTATATGGTAATAAAAGTTATCTTGGCTTACTTACAAAGATGGACTGTAGATTATTGAATTGTATATCTTTGGCTTATGTGCAAAGATGGACTGTTGGTTATTGGTTTTATAGTTGTATATCTTTGGCTTACGTGCAGAGATGGACTTGGTATGATTATGACTAGGTATTTTTCGGTATAGTCATTACCATGGATGATTTAATGAATATCCTTGGCCCGTAGTACAGGGATGATTAGAAGATGTGGTTTATTTATTAATCTGAGTCTCAGCGATAAAAGTTGATGAAAATATTTTTTTTAAATCATAGAAGATAGTAGGTTTTATTTTCTACTTGAATCTTCTAATGGATCATTATTCCGCCCGCAGCTTAAACTTGATGTCTATTGTATTTTATCAGTTTAACATTGTTGAAGACTATTGATAATTTATTCTGCATTATCTTAGTCATAATATTTTTACTGGGCTAATTGAGCTCACCCTTTCTTTCACTGTTCTCTTCAGGAAATGAGAATATAGCTGGGACGAGTCGGGGAAAGGAGTGACAATCCAGATGATTGCATTAGTAGTCCTCACTATACTGATTAAATAGTGTGGCAATAAATATAATGAGGACTCCTTTGAGTTTGTATACTGTCTAGATGACAATATACATATTAAAACTCTTAGATTATGTTTTGTCGTATTTTACACGACAGTTGTATTATTAAGTTGTATTTGAATTTTGTACCATGTATTTAGCGACTCAAGATTTGTGATGAATACCTATTTTTGGGGGCATCACAATTACCATGGCAATTGTGTTATCACAGTGAACATGTATAGATTTGAATTCAAACCCATAGTTTGCTAGCTGATTTTTCATCCAGAGGATTTGAGCACAAAGAATCGCCGGTGAAGAATGTATTAAATTTTTCCGCAGGTTGAAGTAGATAATCGAGTTTTACTTTTTGTTGAACCAGGACACAAGTCTGTTTCCTAACAGCTGACATGTGCCACTGGTACTTTTTCTGTCTATTTTGCAACCTGCAAAGTTAGCATCTATATGTCTCGTTAGTTTAAATGAGGACTCTTTGGGATACCAAAGCCCAAGTGAGGTGTGTAAGACCCCAACTTATTATTAATGAAATTTAATTTTCTCCATTTATTATTTTGAAATAGTAATGGTTGATTTGATTAATGTGGATAGTTATGGGTAAAATACGCAAATATTTCAAAATAAGCAAGTGGTTATAAAATATTCATTGTTGTCAGGGAATATTCGTTTGGTCGTAGAATATTCTTGCTGTCGGAGAATATTCGTACGACGGCGCAGTCTTTTGTGGGCCCCATAACGGAAAGCGATTGGATGAAGAAAACGACAAATATAAGTTGTTTAAAAATAACAACGTAGTTATTATTAAGTTATCTTGTTAAAAATACTTGGCGGTTAAAACACAAGAGTATTACCAGTATTGCACCAATTATTGATTCTTACGTAATAAGGCACTACTCAATAATGGTTACGATGAATTATCGCTCAAAGATTTTATTGATTTAATAATTGATGCGTTGATATTTTATATTGTCGTTGTTTCAATAATTGTCATTACACAAGATTTTTTCATTATCGAAGCAATAATTCATATTATCTGAATAATATTATTAGATAACATTATTGGAAATGTCTAGAAAGTTCTATCTAAGGAGAGGTTTGGTCACCTAATTGTGCACCAATAAGGAGAAATTCTTATTGGAAAGCCCCCTCTTTCCTCAGAAACCGCACGGTTGTCAATATTGTGATTCGTAATATTATTTGTGAATAATTAATTATTGATTCATATGATGAGGAAAATATTAATTTTATGTGGATATAGATGGAGAAAATTTTAATGTGACAATTGTTGAAAATTGAAATTTACTTTTTTTGATAAAATAATTCATTTAAATATATTATTATATTTTAATAATATAATAATGATGATATTTTTACGATGAATGTGGGATATATGAGTATATGTGGAGGAGGAGTATTTTGTTACCAAAATATTTAAAGCATGTTTTATGTGTTTCGGTGGACCCCATTTCTCGATCGAAATTTGATTATAGCTTGTAAAATCGCCTCGCTTATGGATTTCGGTCAATTTTCGTTTGAATTTGGAAAAACTTTCTTACGTAAAGTTGTAGAGAATTGAATTTCCTATAAAAATTCGCGAGGTTCGAATTTTTTGACAAAAGGGCTATTTATTGTGAATTATTGAAGTTCAAGCTCAAATAATTGATTTTTGGAAGTTTAAAATATTTTAAATAACAAAAACGTTTTTTCATTATGGTGTGTTTACATGTGTGTTGAATGAGCTGAATTCATTTCTTGGAAGGTTAGGCGTAGGAAAATTTAATTTATATATTAATATTATATTAAATTTTTCGCTTTGGTGTTCTAAAGATTTTCCTATAAATAGGGTCTTTGAGGTTAGAATTGAAAATTACACCGTAAATCAAGTTTTCTCTCTATATTATCGAAGCGTATTCTTGTGAGTATTTTGAGTATATTTTGAGTATTGCTATACGGTGCAAGTTCAAGTCATAGCTTTATATCAGGTGTTTAAATTTTGTAAGTACCGATCTTTCGAGGTAAGGGATATTATTTTTTTTAATGATATTATTTATTCTAATATCATTATGCCAAAGTATTGATCCGAACTTTTAATCAAATTTGGAACTTTTAGTATCGGGATTACTATTCACGATATAAAGACTTATCCACGATATCAGATTATTCATTTAATACTGACTATTCATCAAAAATGAAAATTTTCCTTTTCGTCCAAAATATCTATTCGGATACTAGCTTTGATTGTATCCATGTTTTGATCATTCTTGAATTTTACACCACTATGATTATTTTGAGGTATTGTTGGACATGGATAAAACAAAGTACGTAATCCTTAATCCTTAATCCTTATCATTTTGTTTCACTGGATTCGTTTCTTTAAAAATATTTTTCATCATCCTCAATCTTAAATGATGATATTATTGAATATCTTTGGCCTGTAGTGCAAAGATGAATTATTTCTGATGAATATCTTTGGCCCGTAGTGCAAAGATGACAGTGTTTAGATGAACATGACTAACTAATGAATATCTTTTGGCACCAGAGTGCAAAGATGAATATTTGATTCGTATATATATTGATTGATATTACAGGATAAAAGATAGATGATGAACTGTTAAATTCATACATAGAAGATAGTAGTTTACATTCTCTACTTAACTCTTCTAATGAATTATTATTTCCGCTGCGAATATTGATTTAAAACTTGTTGTTTATTGTATTCTATTAGATTTTTCCCTGTTGAAGACTAACGATAATTTGTTGTATATTATCTTAGTCATAATATTCTTTACTTGGGCTAGTGAGCTCACCTTTTCTTTTTTGTTCCATTTTTCTTCTCGGGATACGAGAATATAGCGAGTACGAGTCAAGGGTATGGAATGAAGGTTCTAGAGAGAGTTGTTTAGTAGTCCTCACCATTTTGTAAAATAATGTATCAATAAATGTGATGAGGATTTATTTAAGTATAGATATTGTCAGAAGATAATATTTGTATTGAAACTCACGATTTCTTTGTTGTAATAATAAAGTTGTAGTTGTTTCGTACCATGTATTGACAACTCGAATGGGTGATGTATACCTATTTTGGGGGCGCCACAGTTGGTATCGAGCTTAGGATATGATCTCTGGCGGAGATCGGGAATAGAACTAGAAGCGGTGTCCTACCTAAGCTTATTTGTTAGTTGGTCAAGATATAGGGATATTATGTGATATATTGATTTCCTTAATTAACCCTTGTTTTATGACATGATTTGAGAATGTCGTCGAGAATATTAACAATGGAAATGAGACCGTGGAGACGCGTGTACTCACCAACGAGGAGAACGTGCAACAGTCGACAATGTTCTTCCTGTGAACAACACCACCGAAAGCGAGATGATGAACGAGGGATGTTTAGAAGCTTTTTTGCAGATTCATGCAAAATTAGACGAGGAGACTCGTGTTCAAAATACAGGAGGAAATGATAGCAATTCATGGGTTGTCACAAACAAGCATTCAAAGAGTTAGGACCACCGAATTTAAGGGAAAGCCAGATCCGATCATGGCGGAAACATGGGTCAAGCAAATTACCAAGATATTCGATGTCTTGGGATGCACGGAGAATGAAGGTTCCATTCGCCAAATTTATGTTCCGTGGTGGCGGCAGACTCACCGGTGGGAGTCCGTGAAGCGCACTCCATCCACCGCAAGACTTAGCATGTCTTGGGAGACATTTTGAAACTATTTAATGACAAATACTTTCCCGAAAGTGTTAAATGCTATATGAAGGAAGTGGAGTTTATTAGACCGGAGCAGTAATAATAACATGGCGGTGTCTCAAAGACGAGGCAAAGTTTGCGAGTTATGCGAGGTTTGCACCTCATTTGGTGGAGAATGAGAGAACGATGACGCGGATGTTTCGAGAGGTTTGAAACCCAGCATACGACAATATCTCATTTCTCATAAATTTTCTCTCTATTCAGATGTTGTAAATAGGGTTCAATTATTAGAGCGAGATAACGAGTACGGTCAATGGAGGGACCACAACCAGGATAATACCGGAGATAGCAGTCAATAAAACAACGATAACCAGCGGAGAAAGAAAAAGACGGACAAAAATGGTAACCACTCTGGTGGTAATCATGGTCATGAAAATATAAGAAGCGAGTCAGAAGGAGATTTTAAAAAGAGGAGATTTAACAACGACCATGTGAAGACGATACAAAGGTTTCAAAAGAACTAGTTCTAAGGGAGGAGAACGACCACCATTATATGCTATAAATGCTGGGGAAGAGGGACATATCGGTCAAAGCGCCCACAACAATTTTAAGATATGCTATAATTGTGGAAAGGAAGGACATATCGCTCGAGATTGTACGCAGAGCGAAACCTAGTTCAATGGGGACGGTGACTCAAAAGAATGTCCCGGAAAAGTCAAAGTCAACGGTTCGGAAGAGCGTTTGTTGTGGATTGGTCAAAATGCGAGGAACCCAAACGAGGTGATCAAGAGTAAGCTATTTATAAATTCTTGCAAGTTTATACCTTACTTGATATCTGGCATGCTACCATTCATTTATCTCTCCGCTTGTGCTCAACGTTTAAACTTGACTCGGAGAAATTAGACTTTGACCTATCTTTGGAAACTCCGTTAGGAGAAACTTTCATCACATCCAATCATTTATAAATCTTGTTTGATTCAAGTTGGCACCATCACCTTACCCATTGACCTTATCTCTTTAAAGATACTTGCTTTTGATGTGATTTTAGGGATTGATTGGTTAACTACTCATCATGCCAAAATTGATTGTTTTCGTAAGGTTGTTAGTTTTCATATTCTAACCAACCTCGTTATACTAATTCAAGCAACTAAACCATTAAAATCAATCATTGTCATATCTAATCATAAAGCTATTTGTTTACTGAAAACGGATGTCAAGCTTTCTTAGCCCATGTTATGGATTTGAATAAAGACACGTCAAATTTAAATAATATTCCTGTTGTTATTGACTTTCTTGACGTATTTCAAAAAAGAACTTTTGATTCCACCCCGAACATGAAGTTGAATTCTTTATTGATCTTGAACCTGGTACAAAGCCCATTTCTAAAACCCCATATCGAATGGCTCCTATTGAACTTCAGGAGTTAAAGGTCCAACTACAGGGATTGTTGGACATCGGTTTCATTCGGCCTTCCTTGGGGTGCTCCTGTTTTATTCGTAAAGAAGAAAGACGAGAGTATGCGACTTTGTATTGACTATCGAGAATTGAACCATGTCACCATCAAGAATAGGTATCCTCTACCTCGTATTGATGACTTGTTTGACCAGTTGCAAGGGGCACAATTTTGTTCAAAGATCGATCTTCGTTCTGGATATCATCGCCAGAAGATTAGAGGCGAGGATATTCCAAAGCGCGCTTTAGAACTTCGATGCGGGCATTATGAATTCTTAGTCATGTCTTTCGGATTGACTAATGCTCCTGCCGCTTTCATGGATATGATGAACCGAGTATTCAAGGAATATTTGGATCAGTTCGTTGTTGTCTTTATTGATGACATCCTCATATATTCCAAAAGACATGAAGATTATGAGCACCATTTGAAGCTGGTACTCCAAAGGCTTCGTGAAAACAAACTATATGCCAAATTAAAGAAATGCGAGTTCTGGCTTGAGGAAGTAGCATTTCTTGGGCACGTGGTGTTAAAACATGGAGTATCCATGGACCCGGCGAAGATTGAAGCAATACAAAGTTGGGAGAAACCGAAGTCGGTGGACCAAGCACGTAGCTTCTCGGGCTTAAATGGTTATTATCGGAGATTCGTGGAAGGATTTTTCAATCGCTAGTCCATTAACTTCGGTGACTCGGAAAGATATAAAATTAAATATGGAGCAAGGAATGCGAGAAGAGTTTCCAAGAGCTCAAGAGGAGACTCATTTTCGGCACTGTTCTAACAATACCATCTTGTTCGGATGGATTTGTTATCTCTGGCGATGCTTGAGCAAAGGGTTAGGATGTGTTCTCATGCAACGTGGGAAAGTCATAGCCCTATGCCTCATGACAACTTAAAGAATATAAGAGGAATTATCCTATTCATGATCTAGAGTTGGCAGCACTCGTTTTTGCGCTAAAGATATGGAGGCACTATCTATATGGGGAGAAAGTGGAGATATATTCAGACCATAAAAGCCTTAAATATTTCTTTACTCAAAAAAGAACTCAACATGCTGGCGAAATGACGTTGGCTCGAGCTATTGAAAGACTACGACCACACTATTCAATACCATCCCGGAAAAGCGAACGTGGTAGTACGGCGCGTTGAGTAGAAGATCATCTGCGGGAATGAGTGCGATGATGTCAAGTATACACATAGAGCCAACTTTAATAGAAAAAGTTAAGGTTGCCAACCCCCGAGCCATGGCGTCGCGTATGAAGAAGAAAGTACAAGAAGGTGCTATTCCGTCGAGCGAGAATTGATGAAGAAGGAATACTTCGAGTCTACTCCAGACTTTGTGTCCCTAACGACTCTGATTTGAAGTACAAGATTATGATGGAGGCACACAAAACACCATTTGCAATCCATCCTGGAAGTACCAAAATGTATCGTGATCTTCGACATACATTTTGGTGGAACAATATGAAGAGAGAGATTGCAAAGTTTATCTCAACGTGTTTAACTTGTCAACGTGTAAAGGCGGAGCATCTAGTACCTAAGGGTCTGTTGCAACCACTTGAGATTTCGAAATGGAAGTGGGAACACATTACCATGGATTTCGTTACGGGTCTTCCTACGGTTTCTCAAGACATCAATGCGATTTGGGTTATTGTTGATAGATTAACCAAGTCTGCTCATTTCTTGCCAATACGGGAGACTTATTCCCTTGAACGTCTTGCTAGTATTTATGTAAATGAGATTGTGAGGTTGCATGGCATGCCAGTATCCATAGTTTCGGATCGTGACCCAAGATTCACTTCAAAATTTTGGGTTAGCTTGCAAAAAGCTATGGGCACGGATTTATGATTCAGTTCGGCATACCATCCTCAAACGGAAGGACAATCAGAGAGGACTATTCAAACTCTTGAAGATCTATTAAGACTCTGTGTCCTAGACTTCAAGGGCAGTTGGGATAAGTATTTACCATTGGTGGAATTCTCCTACAACAATAATTATCAGGCAAGTATAGGTGTGGCTCCATTCGAAGCATTATATGTAGCGAAAATGTCGTTCTCAAAGTATGTTGGGACGAGGTGGGTGAAGCAACATTGTTGGGACCGAGTTGGTACGTATGACTACGAAAAAGATCCAAATGATTCGACAACGTATAAAACCAAGCACAAGATCGACAAAAGAGTTATGCAGATCTTCATCGAAAGGACGTGGAATTTAGTATAGGGGATCATGTATTATTGCGAGTTGCTCCATGGAAGGGAGTTACAAGATTTGGGAAGAGAGGAAAGCTCAATCCACGATTTATTGGTCCATTTCAAATTCTTGACCGAGTAGGAAATGTAGCCTATAGACTCGCGTTACCTCGAAAGTATGTCTCGTGTTCATAATATGTTTCACATATCCTCGTACTTCATAAATATGTGAAAGACCCGAACCACGTTATAGAGTTAGAACCGGACGAGATAGCCGAAGACTTAACGTATGAGGAGGTACCTATCAAGATCTTGGATAAGAAGGAGCATGTCCTACGTGCAAAGGTCATACCACAAGTTAATGTTTTGTGGAGGAATCATGCTATAGAGGAAATGACCTGGGAATTGGAAACGGAAATGAAAGCGAGGTATCCTCAATTTGAAAGCGAGGAAATGACCTCAGTTTAATTCCATTATTGTCGATTAATAATATGAATTATTATAGCGATAATGACGTTTTGTTTTATTCGTATTATTAACGTAATAAAACAGAAACATCTTTTTATATAAAACAGAATACTTTATTAAAGTTATTCTATAAATAGAATATATTATATTTTATTATGCATAGTGTTGCATAGTGTTTTGCATAGTGTTGCATAGTGTTTGCATAGTAAAATGTTTTAATATAAATAGAATATATGATATTTTATTTAAAAGATTTTGCTTTAAATATGGACCGTCGATTAAAGTAAATCAATACGGACCGTTCATGAATTAATTACTATGCATTCTATTTTCCTATAAATAGAAGCTCATTCCTTCATTATTTTCTTACGAACTCATCAAACTCTACAGAGAGAAATTATAGAGAGAAGCTATAGAGAGAAAATCTATAGAGAGAAAGAAGAAGAGTATTACGGTACTTCACTACTTTGATATCCAAAGTGTCTTTTTACGGTAAGGGGTATTATTTGTTGTAATTCGTAAGGGATATTATTCGTTTGTATTCATGAAGAGAACTTTGATTATTCCATTCTTTATTATTTCATTGGAATAACTTTGATAATCTGTGAGATACCCTATACTTGGTGAAATTCCTTTGTTATTCCATTCATTATTATTACATGTTGAATAACTTTTGTAAAAAGTGGTATACCCTATACATAACCTCGTATGTATCACGGCATACCCTATACTTGGTGAAACACCAGTATCGTGACGTCAATTTCGAGGACGAAATTTCTTAAGGAGGGAGGTTGTAAGACCCCAACTTATTATTAATGAAATTTAATTTTCTATTTATTATTTTGAAATAGTAAGGGTTGATTTGATTAATGTGGATAGTTATGGGTAAAATACATAAATATTTCAAAATAAGCAAGTGGTTATAAAATATTCATTGTTGTCGGGAATATTCGTTTGGTCGTGGAATATTCTTTGCGTGGGAATATTAAATTACTCACAGCTAGCCTTTTTGTGGGCCCTATAACTCTAAAAAGCGGTTGGATGAAGAAAACGACAAATATAAGTTGTTTAAAAATAATCAGGGTAGTTGTTACAATTAATCATTTATTAAAAATACTCGGCGGTTAAAACACAAGAGTAGACACGCAGATTGCACCAATTATTGATTCTTACGTAAGAAGTCACTACTCAATAATGGTTACGATAATTCTTTATTCAAAGATTTTATTGATTTAATAATTATCGCTACCGATATTTTATATTGCTATTGTTTCAATAATTGTCATTACACAATATTTTTCATTATCGAAGCAATAATTCATATTATCCGAATAATATTATTAGATAACATTATTGGCAATGTCTATAAAATTTGCCTAAGGAGAGGTTTGGTCACCTAATTACGCTATTTAGTAAAAAGAAATTCTTATTGGAAGCCCCCTTCCTTCAGAAGGCGCACTGGTTGTCAATATTGTGATTACGTAATATTATTTGTGAATAATTAATTATTGATTCATATGATGAGGAAAATATTGATTTTATGTGGATATAGATGGAGAAAAATTTAAATGTGACAATTGTTGAAAATTGAAATTTTATTTTTTTTAATAAAATAATTCATTTAAATATATTATTATATTTTAATAATATAATAATGATGATATTTTTACGATGAATGTGGGACATATGAGTATATGTGGTGGAGGTGTATTTTTGTTACCAAAAATATTTAAAGCAGGTTTTATGTGTCGGTGGACCCCATTTCTTGACTGAAATTTGATTATAGCTTGTAAAATCGCCCGTTTGTGGATTTCGGTCAATTTTTGTTTGGAATTTGGAAAAACTTTCTTCTGTAAAGTTGTAGAGAATTGAATTTCCTATCATAAGCAGCGAGTTTCGAATTTTCTGACAAAAGGGCTATTTATTAAGAATTATTGAAGTTCCGAAGCTCCGAAATAATTGATTTTTGGAAGTTTAAAATATTTTAAATAACAAAAACTTTTTTTTCATTATGGTGTGTTACACATGTGTGTTGAATGAGCTGAATTCATTTCTTGGAAGGTTGGAGTAGGAAAATTTAATTTATATATTAATATTATATTAAATTTTCTGCTTTGGTGTTCTAAACATTTTCCTATAAATAAGGTGCTTAGGTTAGAATTGAAAATTACATCAGAAACTGAAGTTTTCTCTCTATATTATTGAGCGTATTCTTGTGAGTATTTTGAGTATATTTTGAGTATTGCTATACTATGCGAGTTCAAGTCATAGCTTTATATCCTGTTTCAAATTTAGAAGTACCGATCTTTCGAGGTAAGGGATATTATTTTTTTAATGATATTATTTATTCTAATATCATTATGTCAAGTATTGATCCGAACTTTTTATCAAATTTGGAACTTTTAGTGTCTCGAATTACTATTCACGATATCGACACTATCCACGGTATACGGGTATTATTCACGAATACGACACTATTCATTAAAAATGAAAATTTTCTTTTTTAGTCAAAATATCTATTCGGATACTAGCTTTAATTGTATCCATGTTTTGATCATTCTTGAATTTTACACCACTATGATTATTTTTGAGGTATTGTTGGACATGGATAAAACAAAGTACGAATCCTTAATCCTTAATCCTTGTTATTTTGTTTCCTTTGGATTCGTTTCTTTAAAAATATTTTTCATCATCCTCGTCTTAAATGATGATATTATTAAATATCTTTGGCCCTGTAGTGCAAAGATGAATGATTTTGATGAATATCTTTGGCCCGTAGTGCAAAAGATGAATGAGTTTTAGATGAACATGACAACAAATGAATATCTTTGGCAGTAGTGCAAAGATGAATATTTGATTCCAGATATATATTGATTGATGTTACAGGATAAAAGATAGAGCGATGAACTTTTAAATTCAAACATAGAAGATAGTAGTTTGCATTCTCTACTTAACTCTTCTAATGAATTATTATTTTCATCATGCGAATATTGATTTAAAACTTCTTTGCCTATTGTATTCTATTAGATTTTTCCTGTTGAAGACTAACGATAATTTGTTGTATATTATCTTAGTCATAATATTCTTTATTGGGCTAGTTGAGCTCACCCTTTTCCTTTTTGTTCCATTTTTCTTCTCGGGATGCGAGAATATAGCGAGTAATTAGTCGGGTATGGAATGAAGATTCTAGAGAGAGTTGTTTAGTAGTCCTCACCATTTTTGTAAAATAATGTATCAATAAATGTGATGAGGATTTATTTGAGTATAGATATTGTCTAGAAGATAATATTTGTATTCAAACTCACAGTTTTACTGTTGTAATAATAAAGTTGTAGTTGTTTCTGTACCATATAATGACAACTCAGAATGGGTGATGTATACCTATTTTGGGGGCGTCACAAGGTGTGCCTTTAAGGTACCTAAAAATCCTTTTCACAACAGTTAAGTGTGATTCCTTAGGATTAGCTTGAAATCTAGCACATATGCCTGTTGCAAACATTATGTCTGGTTTACTGGCAATCAGATATAGAAGAGAGCCTATCATACCTCTGTATTGAGTTGTGTTAATACTTTTACCTTTTTCATCTTTGTCAAGCTTGGTTGCTCGAGCCATTGGGTTTTTCATGGGAGAAGTTGATTCCATACCATATTTTTTAAGTAAGTCTTTGATGTACTTGGCTTGGTTTATGAAGATTCCTTCATTAGTCTGCTTTACTTACAGTCCAAGGAAGAAATTTAGCTCACCCATCATGCTCATTTCAAACTTTCTCTGCATAAGCTTGAAAAATCTCATGCATAACTTTTTATCAGTAGATCCAAAAATAATGTCATCAACATATATTTGAACTAATAAGACTTTGTCTTTATGCTTTCTAAGAAATAATATGGTATCTACTTTACCTCTAGTGAACCCATTTTCAACAAGAAAGTTAGTTAATGTTTCATACCATGCTCTAGGTGCTTGTTTAAGACCATATAAGGCTTTGTCTAATCTATAGACATTATTGGAAAGAGATGGATTGATGAAACCTGGAGGTTGCTCTACATATACTTCTTCTTGAAGTTCACCATTAAGGAAAGCACTTTTGACATCCATTTGAAATACTTTGAACTTCATATGAGCAGCAAAGGCAAGGAATATTCTGATAGCTTCTAGTCTGGCAACAGGTGCAAATGTTTCATCATAGTCAATGCCTTGTTCCTGAGAGTAACTGTTGGCCACCAGTCTTGCTTTATTCCTGGTTATTACTCCATCTTCATCCATCTTGTTCCTGAAGACCGACTTGGTGCCAATGACAAGATGATTTTTTGGTCTTGGAACTAATCTCCATACTTTTCTTCTTTCAAACTGATTTAGTTCTTCCTACATGGCTTCTATCCAGCTGGAGTCTTCCATAGCATCTTCTATCTTCTTGGGTTCAATCTATGACAGAAAGCTCAGATAGAAACACTCATTTTGGGTGGCAGCTCTTGTTTTGACTCTTGTATTTGGATCTCTAATGATTAAGTCTTGAGTGTGATCTCTTGCACATATATTTCCTATTGGAACATCTATCCTGATGTCTTCTTGTCTGAGACCTTAGAGATTAATTTTAGCTTCTAGATGTGGAGGTTCGCTGTCTTGCATAGTCCTCTCTAAGATCTCCTCTTCTTGCTCAATGATCTAATTTTTTTGGACTAAATTCGTAGTGTTGAGCTTGACTACCTCGTTCGTAGTGTCTAAACTATCGGCCGTAGTGTCTTGAGGCATTGTTTTGTCTAAGTCTGTCTCATCAAAGATGATGTGAATTGAGACTTCAACACTCAGTGTCTTTTTGTTAAACAACTCTGTAGGTCTTACTGTCTATGGCATACCCAAGAAAGATTCATTCGCCTGACTTGGTTTGAAACTTTGTCAAATACTGCTTTCCATTGTTGAGAATATAGTATGCACAGCCGAATATATGGAAGTAGCTGACACTTGGTTTTCTTCCTTTCCACAGTTCGTAGGGAATCTTTTTAATCATAGAGTGTATCAGTGATCTGTTCTAAGTGTAGCATGCAGTGTTGATAGCTTCTTCCCATAAGTACTCAGGCAGATGGGCTGCTGCTAGTAGAGTTCTTCCAGCCTCTATTAGTGTCCTATTCTTTCTTTCAGCTACTCCATTTTGTTGAGGATTTCGTGGAGCTGAGAAGTTGTGGATCGATGCCATTTATGCATGTGCAGAACTGGTCCATTTCAGAGAAGTCGAATTCTCTGCCACGATCACTCTTTATAGCCTTAATTTTCTCCTCTTTCTCGTTTATTACTAGTCTGAACATCTTGATCAGTTGAGAGCTTGTTTCATCTTTCGAGGTTAGAAAGAATACCTATGTGAATTTGGTGTAATCGTCCACTACGACTAGTGAGTATCTCTTCCCTCCAAGACTCGTTATTGGAATTGGCTCAAATAGATCAATGTGAAGCAGCTGCAGGGGCTTGTCAATTGAGTTAGTAGTTTTGCTCTTGAATGAGCTTCTAGTCTGCTTTCTAAGTTGACAGGCATTGCATGATCTTTCTTTGACGAAGTTAAACTTGGGTAAGCCTGCAACTAGATCTTTTGAGGCCAGTTTGGACATGCTCTTGAGATTGAGATGAGATAGTCTCCTATGCCATAGCCAGCTCATTTCTTCAGATGCTTTAGCCAGAAAGCATATTATCTCGTCTGAGCTTAGTTGTCCAAGATTTACTGTGTAGACATTTCCTTCTCTTGTTCTAGTAAGCTTTATGACAGATGTCTTCAGATCTATTACTTGACATTGATTGTTGAGAAATGTTACTTGATGACCCTTGTCACAGAGTTGACTTATGCTCAGAAGATTGTGTTTTAGTCTTTCCACATAGGACACTTTGCTAAAATACACTGCACCATTTCCAGCTGAGCCATATCCTCTTGTCTTGCCAGAGCCATTATCTACAAAGATGACCACAGGACCCTCCTTCTCTATATAGTTGGACAGAAGGGCTTTGTTTCCTGTCATGTGCCTTGAGCATCCACTGTCCAGATACCAGGTTGTGGTCATGGAGCTTGGTTCCTGTAGTAAGATGAAACTCTCATTTTGGTACCCATACTTGCATGGGTCCTACTTTGTTAGTACCCTTAGGAACCCAAATCTGCTTGATTTTGGGTTTCACATGAGTAGGCTTATAATAGCACATTGCAGCCTTGTGACCAACCTTATTGCATACAAAACATCTAATATGATGCATGCTTGTGCGTGTGTGAGGATTTTTCTTCCATTTGAACTTCTGTGGATCTTTAATCAACTTTCTGTTAAACTAATTTTCCTTTTTCCAAGTGTTTTTGTGTTTCATGATTTATGAGGAGTGTACATTACCTCTATTGTTCCTTCCTAGTTGGTTCGTGGAGTTGATTTTACTCGACTCTACGATCCTTCGAGGTTGGTGAGTAGTGGTCGGGTTACTCTTCTCTTTTCTGAAACCCAAGCCAGCATGAGATCCTTTACTCCTTGGAATGTGGATTGAATCAGTAGAACAGAGTTGGACTGGCTCGTCCTTATGAGGATTTTATAAATATAATGCCTCTACTAAAACTTGACGCATTACTAGTGCTAGTTTCCTTTACCTTTTCGACATATGACTCTGAGATAGATTCCCCAAAGCCTAAACATGTTCTGTCAGTGACACTTCTCTAACTAGAGATCAGGGAGTCCATAGATGAAGAGGATTTATTCCATGTAGAGATTGTCTTCTCTAGTTCCTCAATCTTAGAGGTTAGATTTGTCTCTCTTTGTGCATTGAGCTCATTGGTCTGTTTTAAAAGCTTATTCTCAACTTCAAACTTGGAGAGTGAGTAAGTACTTAGAAGGGCTGTTTCCAGTTCTTCTTGAACTTTCTCTTTCTCCTTTTGAAGAAGTGAATAATCCTTAGACAGAACTCTAAACCATTTCATGTATTGATGCAGGTCAGATGTTATGCCATATAGTGCAGTTCTTAAATCATCAATGTCTATATGAAGAGAATTGACGTCAAATACCTCATCTATACTTACTTCATATATGTTGGAGTTCTGTTTGTCCTTTGCATGCTTGGCCATCTGGCAAAGATTTGCCATTTGAGGATCTTCATCATCTCCAGATTCGGGAGTTGAATCATTGTCTAAGTCACTCCACGATCCTCCAGCAATAAGGCCTTTGTCTCTCTTCTGAGGTCTTTTGTTGCCTTTGAATTACTTCTTTGGATGTGATTTCTTCTTTAGTTCTTCTCTGAGAGGTTTGTTGCAGTTAGCAATGAAATGACCAGGCTTCTTGCAGTTGTAGCATAGATCATTTATCTGCTTCTGGCTGCTGTAATTGTTGACTTTCTTTGGCTTGCTAATTTTTCCGTGACGCATGAACCTTCTGAGTCTTTTCACCAGCTTTGCAAAGTCCTCATCGTCATCTTCATCATAGTCAAAGTTAACTTTAGTGTTGACATTGGAGGTGTTTTCAGTTGCTTTGAGAGCAACACCTTTATCCTTCTTTCTTCCTTCAAATAGAGTTTTTGCTCATTAAGTCAGCTCCAGTTCGTATGTAAGAAGGTTGCCATATAACTGTTGAACAATCATTTCATGTAGATTCTTTGACTCTCTAATGGCAGTGGTTTTGGCATCCCACTTACTTGGTAAGGCTCTCATGAACTTTATGATTAGATCTTTGTTTGGATAGATCTTTCCATAGGCTCCTAGAGAGTTGAGTAGAACATTAAATCTATCATAGGTGGCAGTGACATTTTCTCCTTGAACGTGTGCAAACATCTCATATTGTTGAGTTAAGAGAGATTGTTTGTTTTCTTTGACTTCTTCTGTTCCTTCATGCATGATGAGCAATGCTTCCCAAACCTCCTTTGTTGTTTTGCTGTTGACCACGTTTTTGAATAGATCATCTTCTAAGGATTGGAATATAATTTTCTTGGCCTTTTTGTCGAGTTGAATAGCTCTCTTCTCATTTTCTGTCCATTCTCCTTTGACCTTGATCTGTATCTTGTTTGGGTTGTCTGTAGATGGTGCAAGCTTTGTAGGAATGTAGGGCCCATTTTGAACAGTTTCAAATAGATCTTCATCTATTGAATCCATGTATGCTTGTATCCAAACTTTCCAGTTAGCGAATTCATCTTTGTTGCACATAGGTGGCTTGCTGCCTCCTCCAGTCTTTGATTCGCTTGGTAAGTATGCCATTGGATCTACTTAAGCTTTGTAGGCTATAGAATAGAACCTGCTCTGATACCAATTGTTAGTTCCCGGAGCCACAATAGTTATCTGGAAGGGGGGGTTGAATAGATATTTAAAATTCTTTTCATTTTACTTTGTTAGTTTTGATAATGATTTAAACACAACGGAATTAAGATTTGTTTGATCTCCCTTTTTAGATATAGTAAGTTAATGAGAGTGAGGCAGTTATAACAATTATAGCAGTTATAGCAGTTATAGAAAGAATGCAATAAACACAACAATTGTAAGTGGTTCAGAGCACTTAAAGCTCCTAGTCCACTCTTCTACTCCTCAAGTAGGAAATCCACTAAGGATGTCTTTTACACTTTCTGAATCTCACAGATTCCTTCTAGACCTGCAGTCTAGGAATTTCTTAGTTCACTCTTGAACTCTTCAAGTCCAGCAGACTTGGTTCTTCACAGTTCACTTTAGAACTCTTCAAGTCCTTCTGACTTGGAACTTCTTACTTCACTTGTTTAGCTGTTGTTAAGTTCTTGATTGGTGCTACTCAGTTGTCGCTAAGCTCTTGTTCGAAAGAACTGAGTAACTGAGCAAGCTTTCTCTTTTTCTTAGATCGTAGAGTTGAGCGTTGAGTGTTCTTCCTTTTTTTGTTCAATGCTTGCTTAGTTGAATCATCTGCAGATGTCTTACATATATGTGATCCTTAAAATTTGTCCGTTGAATCCGTTCATTGGAGCATTTAATGCGTTTGTCATTTCTAAACTTTGATGGAGACTTTTCTGTATATCTTTGAAATTGCATTCTGGTCCACTGACATAGCAGACTGCTTTCTCACCTAACACCTGAAAAGGTGTTTTCCTCTGACACATGGTCCTTTCCTTAGCTTCTTCAATACGTTTCTTTGTTGCATACTAAGGATATTTTTTTATGCCATTGGGACTGGTGATTACTTCAACGTTTATAACCCATTCCACATTTGTTAAGATTTTATCTTTGAACAAATGGTCAAGGCCCACTGCTTCTGACACAGCCAGATGATACTCTATGATTCTAATCATGGTGTCATGCCACCTTGGTGCTTGATGCAAGCAAACGAGAACACTATGATTTCTCTTAAGGACTGGCACACTACGATCTTCACTTGCTTGTCTTGCAGACTCTACATTTCTGAGAGCACACTATGATCTCTGAGTTGGCTTCGACAAACATCTGGACCACTCTACGATCTCTATAGAGGCCCTTCAAGGCAGTCATACTACGATCCTTGATGCTCTACGATTTTGCCTTGGCTTCTGTAAACTCTTAATCAGCTCAATAGAATACAATTTTGTTTGAAGCCTATCTATTACATTTCAAGATATAGATCAACCTAACATCTTTGATCTCTTTATTTATACATTCATTTACAGAATGATAAACATTAAAAGCTTAGATCAACCTAACAATTTTGATCTATCACTAAGTCCTTGTGCATATATTCCTTGAAGGATTTCACATATAATCATGACCATTTACTTTAAACATCAAATCAAAATATGCACTCTTCCAATAAGGGGTTTATAAGAACAATGGTTATCTTATGGTTTCTTGCAATGGAGGACTCAATCAAATACGAGCAGCAGTGAGTTACTAGCTTCTTTTATCACGATTAATACTGTCATGAATTTTGCTTCTGCAATTAGGGTCCATATAAAATTTTGTTGACGTGATTATTTGCTCTACAGATTTGTGACATGGTTGCTATTGCAAGTTATCTGAATGTCACTCTTATTGTGCCAGAACTGGACAAAACTTCATTTGGGGCAGATCCAAGGTGGGTTCAGTAGTTTTGTTCTATTAAGTGGACATAGTTGTAATCGTATATCATCTTGAGTGCCATAGATTATATGTGGCTACTCTTTTCATATTTCCTAAGATTGTCTATAAATGTGGCAGTGAGTTTAAGGACATATTTGATGTTGCTCATTTCATAACATCCTTGAGGGATGAGGTTCGGATTTTGAAAGAGCTTCCACCACAACTTAAGAGAAGAGTTGAGCTTGGACTGTTCTACTCGTTGCCGCCTGTTAGTTGGTCTGACATTTCCTACTATCATCATCAGGTTTGTTTTCTATACGATGCTGACAGTGGCATTTTCTATTCTTCATGTCTAGCACTTGCAAACCGTAATCAACTACTGATCTAATTTTTTTGTAAACAGATTCTTCTGTTACTTCAAAAGTATAAAGTTGTGCATTTAAATAGAACCGTTGCTCGAGTCGCTAATAATGGGTTACCACTAGAAATTCAGAAGTTGCATTGCAGAGTTAATTTTAGTGTTCTGAAATTTACTTCTCAAATAGAGGAACTGGGTAGAAAGGTTGTCAGCATCTTAAGCAAAGCGGTCCTTTTGTAGTCCTCCATTTCAGATATGAGATGGATATGTTGGCTTTCTTTGGCTGTAGTCATGGTTGCAACAATGAAGAGGTGGAAGAACTAACAAGAATGAGGTAATGTTTGTCTGTTACTGTAGAGAATAAGTAGTTAGACCATTTTTTTTCTTTATGAAGTTCTCTTCTTAACATGATTGAAGTGTGCTTCACAAGATATGCTTACCCCTGGTGGAAGGAAAAAATTATAGATTCGGACTTCAAAAGGAAAGAAGGTTTGTGTCCTTTAACACCTGAAGAAACTGCCCTAATATTAACTGCATTGGGCATTGATCGTGATGTTCAAATCTATATTGCTGCTGGAGAAATTTATGATGGAGGCCGGATAATGTCATCCTTGGCAGCTGCATATCCGAATTTGGTCAGTGATTGGAAGGAGATGTGATTTTTTCACAATGTACTTTCAAAATTTTAATATTTATTAACAAAGAATCTACAGGAATTTTGTAACTGTCTACTTTAATGTTGTGAACAGGTCATAAAGGAGAAACTGCTGGAGCCTTCAGACTTGAGGTATTTCCAAAATCACTCATCCCAAATGGCAACACTCGATTATCTCGTATCCTTGGAGTGTGGCATATTTGTACCTATATATGATGGAAACTGCTGGAGCCTTCAGACTTGAGGTATTTCCAGAATCAATCATATTTGTACCTACATATGATAATAGTTTTAGCTACACTTATCTTGATCTTGTCTTCCCTTCATTTGTTTGCAAAAAAGAGATAAAAGGCGTTTAAGTTGAAGCTTTATCACAGTTCCTGCTATAATGCCTTTTCGTAACTTGAATTGGAGGATTCAAACCAACTGCTTTTGTGATTATTGTTGTGACGCTCCCAAAATAGGTATACATCACCTATCTTTGAGTCGCCAAATACATGGTACAAAATTCAAATACAACTTAATTATACAACAATCGTGTAAAATACGACAAAACATATGCTGTGAGTTTTAATACAAATATTGTCATCTAGACAATATCCACACTCAATTGAGTCTTCATTACATTTATTATCACATTATTTAACAGAATAGTGAGGACTATTAATGCTACTATCTGGACCATCACTCCGTTCCCCGACCAGTCCCTGCTACGTTCTCATTTCCTCAAGAGAACAATGAAAGTAAAAGGGTGAGCTCAACTAGCCCAGTAAGAAATATTATGACTAAGATAATACAGAATAAATTATCGTTAGCCTTCAACGATGTTAAACCGATACAATATAACAAACATCAAGTTTAACTACGTTGAACAAGCAATCCATTAAAAGAGTCAAGTAGAGAATAAAATATACTATCTTTTATGATTTAAAAGGTTTTTCATCACTTTTATCATGGGACTCAAATTTTAATAAATAATCCACATCATCCCCGCACTACTACCAAGGATATTCATTAGTATCACAACCACAAATTATCCATGCACTACGGGCCAAGGATATTCGTGTATTCATCAATGGTCATGATCATGCCAACAACTGTCCATCAATGCACTACGGGCCAATGAGGACTTTTACCACATCATTTGTAACATTACAATCATGATTATACCGATTAATCCCTGGTCATAATCATACCAAGTCCATCTATGCACACAACAGCCATGTAGATGACTTTTTAACATAATATAAACATGAGGATGATGACAATGATATAAGAATTCAATAAATCAAGTTCAAGAATTAATTTATCCAGGAACTAATAACGTCCAAATTATCAACATGATACTTCTTTGTAGAGTAAAATTCAAGAATGCTCAGAAGAATATTTCCATGAAAGATACTGGATGAAGTGCAAATATCAAGGATATTCCACTAATTTCATGGAGTATAGAAGTGAAAACTTTAACCAACTGAGTATTATAAAGAATGGAATAACAAAAGAAATCACCAGGCATGCGATAGACCGCATAGATAGGTTATTCCAATAGAATAATAAATAACAGAACTTCAGTCATGCGTAAACGAACGCACGTATGTGATATTCCAATGTAATAATAAATAATGTAACTAGGTCGTGCAAAATTTGCATTGACGGGATGTTCCAACAAAATAATAAATAATGGAATCAGTCATGCGTAAACGCACGCATGTGATGTTCCAATGTAATAATAAAGAATGGAATAATGTAAGAATTTCACCATGTATGCAGTGCAGATGCATAGATAAAAGTTATTCCAACATAATGATAAAGAATGGAATAATGTAAGAATTTCACCAAGTATAGCGTAGTCAAGCATTATACAAAGTTATTCCAAAAAAATAAAAAAAAATGGAATAACAGAAGTTCTCTTCATGAATACAAAAGAAATAATACCCCTTACCTTAAAACAACTAGATATAGGAGTAGTGAAGTAGCAGAATATTTTTCTTCTTTCTCTCTATAGTTTCTCTCTATAGAGTTTCAGTGAATTCGTAAGAAATAATGAAGGAATGAGATTCTATTTATAGGAGAATGGACTGAATAGTAACTAATTCCTGAATGGTCCAGATTGATTTACTTTTAAACGGACGATCCAGATTGGTTTACTATAAAATATTCTAATAAAACAAAATCTTTTAAATAAAATATAATATATTCTATTTATAATCTAATAAAATGAAAAACTTTATAAAAGTATTTTGTTTTATATAAAAAAAATTTACTTGCAAAACACTATGCAGACGCTATGCAAACACTATGCATAATAAAATATAATATATTCTATTTATAGTCTAATAAAATGAATAACTTTATAAAAGTATTCTGTTTTATATAAAAAGATTTTACTATACAAAACACTATGCATAATAGAATATAATATATTCTATTTATAGTCAAATAAAATGAATAACTTTATAAAAGTATTCTATTTTATATAAAAAGTTTTTCTATTTTATTACATTAATAATACTAATAAAACAAAACTTCATCATCATTATTATAATTCACACTATTAATCGACCAGGTCGTTCACAGGAAAGAGGAGGCTTTCCAATAAGGATTTTTCCTTATTAGCGCGCAATTAGGTGACCAAACCTCTCCTTGGCAGAACTTCTAGACATCGTTAATATTGTAAATAATAATATTAATAACTTCATCATCTCAATTATTGATTTAATAATATATAAAATATCGACAATAATTGAATCAATTAACGTGAGATACTATGCAATAATTGAACAAAACTGAGTGACTTCTCACGTAAGCATCAATAATCAATACCGTGCGCTACTATGCAACAACGCGTATTCCTGAACTTTTAACACCGGGTGTTTCAACAGTTAACCATAAAACTTCCGCCGTTATTTTCATAAAATATTTTTATCGTTTTCTCAATCCGACAATAATTCCGTTGTGGGGTCCACTAATGATTGTCTTGTCGCATTTAATATTCCTTGTTAAAACGAATATTCCCCAACAAATCTAATATTATATAACAACTTGCGTGATTTTGCAAAATTTATAACAATTACCCACAACTATAACATTATATCAAATTCATTCCATAATATTCAAAAAATGATAATTATAGAAAATTCATCTTTATTCGTAAAAGTGGGGTCTTACAATCTCCCCTTCTTATGAAATTTTGCCCTCGAAATTAGGGTAATGCACACGGTATGTCGAAGAGGTAAGGATACCTTGATTTCATTTGATTCTAACTCCCGTGTCATTTCCTCAACATCGTGGTTCCTCCATAAAACTTTGACTTGAGGTATAACCTTGGAGCGTAGAATATGCTCCTTCTTATCCAAAATTTGAACACGAACCTGTTCATACATTAAATCTTCTGCTATTTAATCTGGTTCTAACTCAATAATGTGGTTCTGGTCTTTCACATATTTACGTAACATGGATATATGAAAAACGTTATGAACACACGAGACATATTTCAGCAGTAAGCGAGAGTAGCTCCATAGGCTACACGGTCCCTACTCGATCGAGGATTAAAAATGGGCCAATGAATCGAGGATTGAGCTTTCCTCTCTTTCCAAATCTCGTAACTCCTTTCCATGGAGCAACACGTAACAATACATGATCTCCAATATCGAATTCCACGTCCTTTCGATGAAGATCAGCATAACTCTTTTGTCGGTCTTGTGAGGTTTTTATACGTTGTCGGATCGTTTGAATCTTTTCCGTAGTCATACGTACCAACTCCGGTCCCAACAACGTTACTTCACCAACCTCATCCCAGTATACTAGAGAACGACACTTTCTTCCATACAACGGCTCGAATGGAGCCATGCCAATACTTGTTTGATAACTGTTGTTGTAAGAAAACTCCACCAATGGTAAGAACTTGTCCCAACTTCCCTTGAAGTCAAGGACATAGAGTCTTAATAAATCTTCAAGAGTTTTAATAGTCCTCTCTGATTGTCATTCCGTCTGAGGATGATCTGCTGAACTAAATCGTAAATCCGTGCCCATAGCTATTTGAAAATTAACCCAAAATCGTGAAGTAAATCTTGGGTCTCGATCAGAAACTATGGATACTGGCATACCATGCAGTCTTACAATCTCGTTTATGTACATACAAGCAAGATGTTCAAGTGTATAAGTTTCTCGTATTGGTAAGAAATGAGAAGACTTGGTCAATCTATCAACAATGACCCAAATTACATCTATGCCTTAAGAAACCTTGGGAAGACCAGTAACGAAATCCATGGTAATGTGCTCCCACTTCCATTTTGGAATTTCAAGTGGTTACAATGGACCTTTTGTTACCTGATGCTCTACCTTGACTCGTTGACAAATTAAACACCTTGAGATAAACAACGCTATCTCTCTCTTCATATTGCCCCACCAAAATGTATGTCGAAGATCATGATACATTTTGGTACTCCCAGGATGGATTGCAAACGGTGTGTTGTGCGCCTCCATCATGATTCTATACATTAAATCAGGGTCGTTAGGAACACAAAGTCTGGAGTTGACTCGAAGTATTCCTTCTTCATCGATTCTTGCTCCTACAGATAAAGCACCTTCTTGTACTTTCTTCCTCATATGCATCAGCTCCAGGTCTGTAGCTTGAGCAACTTTAACTTTATCGATTAAAGTCGGTTCTACTCATATATTCGCCATCATCACATGGGTCCCTGAAGTCTTTATCTCTATCTCCATCCTTTGCAAGTCATACAAAATGGGCCTCTGCGTTGACAATATAGCACTCGTACCTGCATATGATCTTCTACTCAATGTGTCAGCTACCACGTTTGCTTTTCCAGGATGGTATTGGATGGTATGATCATAATCTTTCAACAGTTCAAGCCAACGGCGCTGTCGCATTTGAGTTCCTTTTTAGTGAAGAAATATTTGAGGCTTTTATGATCCGTAAAGATCTCCACTTTCTCCCCACACAAGTAATGCCTCCAAATCTTTAGTGCAAAAACAACAGCTGCTAACTCTAGATCATGAGTAGGATAATTCCTCTCATATTCTTTGAGTTATCGAGAGGCATAGGCTATGACTTTCCCATGTCGCATGAGAACACATCCTAACCCTTTTCGTGAAGCATCACTGTAGATGACAAATCCCTCCGAGCCAAATGGTATTGTCAGAACAGGTGCTGAAATGAGTCTCCTCTTGAGTTCTTGAAAACTCTTCTCACATTCCTCGTTCCAACCAAATTTTATATCTTTCCGAGTCAGCTGAGTTAAGGTAGTAGCGATTCGAGAAAATCCTTCTACGAATCTCTGATAATAACCATCTAAGCCGAGAAAGCTACGTACTTCGGTCACTGATTTAGGTTGCTCCCAGCTTTGAATAGCTTCAATCTTTGCTGGGTCAATAGATTTTCCATAACTTGATACCACGTGCCCAAGGAATGCTACTTCCTCAAGCCAGAACTCGCATTTCTTCAACTTGGCATAAAGCTTATATTCACGAAGCTTTTGAAGTATCAGCCTCAAGTGTTGCTCATGATCTTCACGACTTTTGGAATAAATAAGGATGTCATCAATAAAGACGACCACAAAGTGATCCAAATATTCCTTGAATACTCGGTTCATCATATCCATGAAGGCTGCAGGAGCATTAGTCAATCCAAAAGACGTGACTAGGAATTCATAATGCCCGTACTGAGTTCTGAAAGTCATCTTTGGAATGTCATCAGTTCTAATCTTCAATTGGTGATATCCAGAATGAAGATCAATCTTTGAAAAGAATTTGGCGCCTTGCAACTGGTCAAACAGGTCATCAATATGTGGCAATGGGTACCTATTTTTGATGGTGACATGATTTAACTCCCGATAATCAATACAAAGTCGCATACTCCCGTCTTTCTTTTTCACGAATAGAACAGAGCACCCCTAAGGAGACATACTTAGACGAATAATGAAGCCGATGTTCAACAATTCCTCCGGATGGGTCTTTAACTCCACGAAGTTTAATAGGAACAATTCGATATGGGGCTTTGGAAATAGGTTTTGTACCGGGTTCAAGGTCGATACAAAATTCAATTTCACGCTCTGGGGGTAGGCTAGGAAGTTCTTCAAGGAATACGTCAGGAAATTCATTAACAATAGAAATATCATTCAAAACTAACGTATTTTTGTTTAGATCCGTTGTGACACCCCCAAATCCGAATACTTCATTCCCACAGGATTTAGTGCTCACTTATCAAAAACTATTACATCTAACTACCCATAATAAAGGATAAAGACATAATTAAAATAATTTAAACAATAATCTCTCCCATTAAAGGGTTACATCATCATCTCAAATTAAATCCGGGATATCTAACCTTAAAATTATTACATAAGTTTCATGGAATACATCACATATTTAAAACAAGTCTTGAAACATAAAACATAAAATTATCATAAGTCTTCGTTATTTGGACATCTTGCCCTTGCCTTTGCTAGTCGATTGACTCATCAACTTTCTCCACTTTAGGCTGCGATTGTCGATTGCAAGAGTGAGCAAACAAATGCTCTTTGGTATAGAAAGTAGCTTGATGATGGTAACATGAGAGTGAACAACAAAAGCTGAACAATAAGGAACTTGTTTTACAAATCAAACTAGAAAACAAGTTTAAACTTTAATTATCTGAGGGTCTTAAGACCACGAACAATGTCCCCGGTACTTAGGTATTATTACCCAACCTTAACAGTCATTTAGACTATACGGACCCTTCTTAACGTACTTAGGGGGATCATCCCTTTGTACCATGTATTGTGCACAAACATCTAAACGTTACACGTACAAAATCCCCTATGTTAGGGTTGTTTGTCTCAGTTTGGATTTAGAATTTCCTCACTAAAGAAATTTTAGTTTGGAACTAACTTATCAGTGTTTCTAGAATTTTAGAACACTATTCGAATATAGATTAATTCAATCAATAAAGGTTTGCTTACTACTTGAAGGTTTAATACAACGATAAAGCTTTTAACAAGGTTATCAAAGTCAAAGATTGAAAAACAATAATATATAATCGAGTAATCATGATATACATGCAAAGCGCTATAGAAGAGTTAAAACAATCTCCCTTGAATCAATGTATTAGAACATTATATGCTTTGAATAATAATTAGGAAACTAAATCTCGCTCACTGTAATGAATTAGGTTACATAAGCTTGTACAAACATACCCAAGATAGGTTAAGCTTGCTCAAATTCATAAAGAATGTTAGAAACTTGCAGAATAATAATATAGGAATGGAAACTTGCATACGATATGAAAAGAACAAAGTTTGAAAGCTTGCTCAATTGTAAAGAGATAAGGTTTAGAACTTGCACAATTATAAAAGTAGGGTTAGAGAACTTGCCTCGTGCGTAGGTTAAACAATCACTACTCACGTTCACCCCAAGTCCTACACATACCATGTGTATTGACAATACACATTAGTTACACTAACATTACCTTCATGAGTTGCTTTCTTACTTTTAGTATAGCTACTAACTAAGTTTAAGTTTAAACAACATCGCATCTTTTCATGAACATTACTTTTTAGCTTTATTACAACTACTTAAGTGATCATGTCATTGCACCACATACACATTAACAACTTGATACAACATCCTATTATATGTCCAACATGTTATCATTAAGTTATACTAACACACAAAGGATTGCACTTGCATTCGCGCATCCCGACGCCCTCCGATTGGCTCCAAATACACAATAGTCCTAAAGATGGCCATTTTAACCCTTCATAACGATTTCAAATTGAAAACCTTAAAGAATAAAAGTTATAGGTCTATTCGTCCTCTTTCTGAATAATCTTGAATCACCTCAATCGGAATTCGTATGAAAATGTTATGGCCATTTTACTACAGGAGGTCAAAATTGTCAACCCAAAGCCACTTTTCCAATAATGAAACAAGAAGTCGATGGCGCCGGCGCTGAAGTTCCATGGCCAAGGGGCGTGAGTTCGATCTTTGGGCGAACTCATGGCAGTTTTTTGGCCTTTGGGTTCAATTACAGAAAACCCATAACCAGAAACAAAACCAAGCTTCTATATCTTAATTTCTAACACCAATTAACATCTATAACTTATACAAATTACACATAAACTTCACCAAGCATACAAATACTAAATTAACACAACTTAAACCATAATTCTAGAAAAATTAAATACTAGAATAGCATATTTTAAAACCAAAAACTCTATTTTTTTGATATTTCTTCTAGAAATCAACATTGTGAATTCCTTAGTTGGCCAAATCAGTCCATTCAAATTACGTTTTGTTCGTATCTCAATGAACTACCACATACAAGTGTTAATTTACAGATTATTACACCCATTGGACAAGAATTTTGGTACTTTCTATGGCCATAACATAAGAACACAAACACTGCTATTTTCTTTTCTTCTTACAATTCAATTTCACGTGATATGGCAATCAACAAATTCTACAATATAACCCATATCATATACACAACATTTGAACAAAAAGCCAGAAATCAATTAACAGAGAACCTAAATAAAAACTACAACTTGGAAATTTAAGAATGAATTATACCTTAATCCTTGATTATTGAAGCAAATGATATAGAATGGCTTCAATTCCTTCCCTTTCCATAGTAAAGCTCCCAATCCCTTAGCAACTCTCTCTGTGTTTTTCCCCTTTTTTTCACAAACTCTCTGTTCTTAGCTTAGGAAAAGAAATAAGACGCGAAGGAAAAATATATTGGCCTCCCCCACGTTCCCTTCCGTTAAAAAAAATAAAGAGTTTACGTCAGTTGAATAAGCCAAAGGCTACAAGGCCCTGTTTGGCTAACCCTTATTCCCTAAACTAATTTATTTTAATATTATTTATATTATATAGTTTTTCCCCTGTCACACATTAATTTAGTCAATTTATATAACCTTAGTTTAGTTAATCTCAATAACCTATAATAATAAGAATCTTATTATTATTGATAAATAATTATATATCTAAATTAATTAATAAATTAGAAACGTCACTCTATTTAATTTATTTATTTCCATTAAATTAAACAATTTATTTTTTTAAATTATTTTTTTACATATTAAACAATTGATTTAATTTAATTATTTCCTTAAATTAAATCCTTCAAATAAAATTATCATTACTCAAATCACATTAATTAATTTAGACACTACATTAATTCATGACATTCATCAAATATTTATTTTCCTCAATAAATAAATTATTTTAAATATTTATTTAATTTCATAAATATTTAAATTAAATTACAAATTTCTCGATCGTTACATCCGTGACATGAGCTAAGAAAGCTTGACATCCATCTTTCAATAAACGAATAGCTTTATGGCTTGAGATGACAGTGATTGATTTTAATGGTTTGGTTGCTTGAATTCGCATAATAGGTTGGTTAGGAATATGAAAGCTAACAACCTTACGAAAACCATCAATTTTTGCAAGATGAGTAGTTAACCAATCAATCCCTAGAATTACGTCAAATGCAAGTATTTTCAATGAAATAAGATCGATAAGTAATGTGAGGGTACCGATTTGAACCAAACAAGATTTATAAACAGTGGATGTAATGAAGGTTTATCCCAACGGAGTTTCAACAGATAAGTCAAAGTCCAATTTCTCCGGAGTAAAATTTAAACGTTGAGCGCAAGTAAGAGAAATAAAAGAATGGGTAGAACCGGTATTAAATAAGGTATATACTTCATTAGAGTTTATGATAAGCTTACCCGTGATAACCTCGTTCGGGTTCCTTGCATTCTGGGAGGTTACGACAAACGCTCTCCCTTGCACTACTGGCTTTGACTTTTCTGGGACGTCCTTTCGTGCCTCCATCCTAGCTGAACTTGTCTTCGGTGAACGACAAAATCGGGCTAGGTGACCTTCTCTTCCACAATTATAACATGCTTTGGATGGCATCGCGCAGTTTGGACTGATGTGTCCCTCCCCTCCACATTTAAAGTATATGATAGGTGGTCGTTCTCCTTCCTTAACAACGGGTACTGGTGCTGACGTCTTTCCATCATTGTTGAATCTCCTCTTCTTGAAATGTCCATTCTTATTGTTTTGGCCATGATTACCACTGAAGTGGTTACCATTTATGGCATGTTGATTCCCTCCATGCTTATTGTCACCGCTTCAATGACTGTTATCACTGGTATTATCATTTTGTCGGCTGCTCTCTTTTGGTTGGGTTGACTCATTATCGCGCTCCAATAACTGAGCCCTATTAACAACATCTGAATACAAACATAGTTTATGAGAGATAAGATATTGACGTATCTCTGGTTTTAAACCTCTTAGAAACATTCGTGTCATTCTCTCCTCATTATCAACCAAATGGGACGCAAACCGGGACAACTCGACAAACTTGGCTTCGTACTGCGACACGGTCATATTGTTTTGCTCCAGCTTGATGAACTCTACCTCTTTCATGTGAAGAATACTTTCGGGAAAGTACTTGGCATTGAACAATTCTTAGAACTTCTCCCAAGTCATCTTGGTGCAGCAGATGAGTACGCTTTTCTGATTCCCACCAAGAATCTGCGCCTCGCACCACGCAACATGAAGGTGGCAAAGGAACCTTTTGCTCCTCGGAGCATCCCAGGACATCAAATATCTTGCAGATCTGCTTTATCCACGTCTCCGCCTTAAGTGGTTTTGGCTCTCCAAAAAACTCCGGTGGTCTCAGTTCTTTGAACTGCTTAGCGGTGACCATCCGAGAGTTTCCAGTGTTTCCACCTGCATTTTGGACAGGAGTCGCACTTGCCTGATGTTGCATGAATTGCATAAAGCCTCTGAACATTCCATCGTTCATCATCTGGTCCGTGTTGTTGTTTGCTTGAGGATTGTCACCTTTCTGATGCACATTATCCTGATTATTGATATGTGGAGACTCAACGGTCTCATGTGCTCCATTGATGTTCTCAACATTCTCGGATGTTATTTTCAAATACTGCCACAAAAGAAGGGTTAATTAACATATCACATATTATCCCTATACTACGTGACCAATTAAATACCAAATAAACTTAGGTAGGTCATACTAGCGAAGGAATCCCCGTCTCTCCCTCCTAGTTCTTGTCTCACATCTCGGCCGAGGATCATATCCTAAGCTTTGATACCAACTATGACGCCCCCAAAATAGGTATACATAACCTATTCTGAGTCACAAAATACATGGTATATAATACAAATACAATCTTAAATATACAATATGAGTTGTGAGTTTTAATACAAATATTGTCTTCTAGACAGTATTCAAACTCAAAATAAGTCCTCAATACATTTATTATCACATTATTTCATAGAATAGTGATGACTACTAATGCTATCATCTGAACCGTCACTCCGTTCCCCGACTAGTCCCTGCTACGTTCTCATTTCCTGAAGAGAACAATGAAATCAAAAGGGTGAGCTCAACTAGCCCAGTAAGAAATATTATGGCTAAGATAATGCAGAATAAATTATCGCAAATATTTCCTCTTTGTAGAGTAAAATTCAAAAATGCTCAGAAGAATATTTTCATGAAAAGATACTGGATGAAGCACAAATATCAAGGATATTCCACTAATTTCATGGAGTATAGAAGTCAAAACTTTAACCAAATGAGTATAATAAAGAATTGAATAACAAAATAAATCACCAGGCATGCGATAGACCGCATAGACAGGTTATTCCAACAGAATAATAAATAATGGAACCAGGTCATGCGTAAACGCACAGACATGTTATTCCAACAGAATAATAAATAACGGAATCAGGTCAGGCAAAATTCGCACTAACAGGATGTTCCAACAGAATAATAAATAACAGAACTCAGTCATGCGAACGCGCTTGAGACGAGATGTTCCAATGTAATAATAAAGAATGGAATAACAAAAGAATTTCACCATGTATGCGGTACTTTGCATAGACAGGTTATTCCAACATAATGATAAAGAATGGAATAACAGATGAATTTCACCAAGTATAGGATAGACCGCATATACAGGTTATTCCAAAAGAATAAAAAAAATTAAATAACAGAAGTTCTCTTCATGAATACGAAAGAAATAATACCCCTTACCTTAGAAACAATTTGGATATAGGAGTAGTGAAGTAGCGAGAATACTTTTCTTCTTTCTCTATAGTTTCTCTCTCCGGAGTTTGGTGAATTCGTAAGAAATAATGAAGGAATGAGCTTTATTTATAGGAGAATGGATTGAATAGTAACTAATTCTTAAGCGGTCCAAATTGATTTACTTTTAAACGGACGGTCCAGATTGGTTTACTATAAAATATTTTAATAAAACAAAATCTTTTAAATAAAATATAATATATTCTATTTAAAATCTAATAAAATGAATAACTTTATAAAAGTATTATGTTTTATATAAAAAGATTTTACTATGCATGAAAATACTATATGAAAGCACTATGCAAACACTATGCATAATAAAATATAATATATTCTATTTATAGTCTAATAAAACGAGTAACTTTATAAAAGTATTACATTTTATATAAAAATTTTTTACTATGCATAATAGAATATAATATATTCTATTTATAGTCTAATAAAATGAATAACTTTATAAAGTATTCTATTTTATATAAAAAGCTTTTCTATTTTATTACATTAATAATACTAATAAAATAAAACTTCATCATCATTATTATAATTCACACTATTAATCGATCAGGTCGTTCCCAGGAAAGAGGGGCTTTCAATAAGGATTTTTCCCTATTGGCGCGCAATTAGTTGACCAAATCTCTCCTTGGCAGAACTTCTAGACATCGTTAATATTGCAAATAATACTATTAATAACTTTGTCATCTCAATTATTGATTTAATAATATATAAAATATCAAAAATAATTGAATCAATTAACGTGAGATATTATGCAACAATTACTGAAGAAATAATTGAACAAAACTGAGTGACTTCTCACGTAAGCATCAATAATCAATACCGTGTAATACTATGCAACCACGCATATTCTTGTACTTTTAACATCGGGTGTTTCAACAGATAACGGTAAAACTTCCGTCGTTATTTTCATAAAATATTTTTGTCATTTTCTCAATCCGACAATAATTTCGTTGTGGGGTCCACCAATGATTGTGCCGTCGTACGAATATTCCTTGTTAAAACGAATATTCCCCGACTAATCGAATATTATATAACAACTTGCGTACTTTGCAAAATTTATAACTATTACCCACAACTATAACATTATATCAAATTCATTCCATAATATTCAAAAAATGATAATTATAGAAAATTCATCTTTATTCATAAAAGTTGGGGTCTTACAATTGTGGCTCTCAGCATTTAGATTTTTTCTATGGCCTTTCTTTTGGTTGTTGCTAATATTCTTTCATATAAGAAATGATAAGTGTGTAGTATGTGAGAAATGATATGGGCACCCCCATGGTTCTAGACAATAACTACTACAGGAACATATTGGACAACAAGGGCTTGTTGATAGTTTGAACAAGACTGAAATCTTGAGTCTGGTTAAGATCAGTATATTAATGATGCAAGTAAGCTTGTTACCAAGAAATGTTTGCCCAAATTTTCCTTTTAGGGGATCCTTATCCTTTATTTTGGAAAGTTATATGCCATATCTTGTTATTAGTAAGGTATCAATTCTCTCTACTGCTATTGGGCACAATGATACTCATATCTTTAAGCATTTACTGATTTATTTCCCATTGCCCTACAGCATAAAGCTTAATGGGATGGATGGGGAAGGTAAATTTAAAGCTCTATTTTGTTAGTATATAAACAATTTTTTTGGTGAACATATATATGATCATCTAATACATACTACTGAATAGTAATTAGTTTTTCTTTTCCTATTGTTTTTGTTATCTGTGTTTGTTTGTTTTGGTTAGAAATTTAGAATATAGATTCTTGTGAACAATTTTCTTTTCCTTATTCAAGGCCTTCTATAGCTTTGGTGGATATTTTATTATGAAACTGTTCAATTTTTGTGTAAAGCATAATTTCCATCTGATGAATTTGTGGTTATTTTTGCATTATAGTAGTATTTTTTTTTAATTATTTTGAAATAGTTAGTATAGTTGTCTGAGGTTCATATTTAATTATTTAGTCTATTAGTAGATGAAAATATGTTAGGAACAAGGGAAGTCAATGCTTTACTAAATTTTGAAGGTATTACTGAAAATGGCAAAGGGAACAATTTGGGCCTTCTCCATTGTGAATAACAAATACCAATAATTTGGTAGTGTTTTGATTTACGATGGACAATGACTTGAAATTGAAGCACTGATAACAAATACCAATAATTTGGTAGTGTTAGTCTTTTAAATTTGAAGTACTGATACCCTTGATTCAATTTATGACAGTTGCTTACTTATCTACTAATATACTACACTGCTTCCTCTAAACAGATTTGTGATGAAATTGTTGTTCCTAAAATATTGAATGCAACTCTTGTTATTCCACATCTAGAAGTGAATTCTGTTTGGAAAGATTCAAGGTACTCAACACAATTTTATTGTCATATTTCTTTGCATACATTTTCCTTTTTGCGTGTTTGAAATTGTCTTATTAACTCCCTTTATCATTTGTTTCGTGCAGCTCATTTATAGATTAACGTACACACAAGAACAAATTAATGAAGTACGGGATGAGTGGGCAGCGTATGTGAGCAGCTACATGTGGAGCCTCGAGTTAACGGTGGATATGTACAGGGTTAGATGAATGTACGTATTTTGGGAGAACCTAGACTTTTTTGCACATGCTTAGGTAGTAGCTTAATTTTATGGATAGTTTGGTTTATTTTGTGGATTCATGTATGTAAGACCCCAACTTTTTTTGAATAAAGTATATTTTTTCTCGAAATATATTTTTGAATATTATGGTGTAGATATGATATAATGTTATAGTTGTGGGCAATATTTGAAAATTTTGCAAAGTAAGCAAGTTGATATAAAATATTCGTTGTGTCAATGAATATTCGATTGTTCGGGGTATATTCGTTTTAACAGGGAATATTCGTACGACAGCATAATCATTGGTGGACCCCACAACGGAAGTATTGTCGTAGTTAGAAAACGACAGAAATATCCTTTTATAAAAATAATGGCAGAAGTTTTACAGTTAAACTGTTGAACTACCCGGTGGTAAAAGTACGATGAATGCGCGTGGTCGCATAAAGAAGTACATGGTATTGATTATTGATGCTTACGTGAGAAGTCACTCAGTTATACTCAATTATTGCTACAATAATTGTTGCATAGTATCTCACGCTATTTGATTCAATTATTGTCACATTATCATCTGTATAATATTTTATATTATTAAATCAATAATTGAGACAACAATGTTATTCATATTATTATTTGCAATATTGATAATGTCTAGAAAGTTCTGTCGAGGAGAGGTTTGGTCACCTAATTGTGCGCCAATAGGGAGAAATCCTTATTGGAAAGCCCCCTCTTTCCTGGAAACAATCTGGTTGTTAAATATTGTGAGTTATAATATTAATGATGAATAATTGTTGAAGTATTAAGAATGTGTTTATTGAAGATAAGTGAATTACAAAAGTTAGAGGGGAATAATGCAAACTTGGAAAACTTTAGGGTATTAAAGTGTAATAAATTAAATCAATCTGGACCATTGGTAGTGGTTTTAATAGTAAATCAATATGGACCATTGATGGTGGTTTTAATAGTAAATCAATCTGGACCGTCGGTGGTGGTTTTAAAAGTAAATCAATCTGGACTATCGGTGGTGGTTTTAAAAGTAAATCAATCTGGACCGTCAGTTATGGTTTTAATAGTAATCAATATGGACCGTCCGTTCTAATAGTGAATCAATCTGGATCGTTCTTCAATTAGTTACTATTTAGTCAATTCTCCTATAAATAGAAGCTTAATTCTTCTTTCATTCTCACCAATTCATTGAGTTTCACAAGAGACAATATAGAGAGAGAAACTATAGAGAGCAAGAAGAAGAGTATTCTGCTACTTCACTTTTGCAGTATCCAGCTTTGTAAGACCCCAACTTATTATTAATGAAATTTAATTTTCTCTATTTATTATTTTAAAATAGTAAGGGTTGATTTGATTAATGTGGATAGTTAGGGGTAAAATACGCAAATACTTCAAAATAAGTAAGTGGTTATAAAATATTTATTGTTATCGGAGAATATTTGTTTGGTCGTGGAATATTCGTACTGTCGGGGATTATTAAATGCAACGGCAGTGCGACCGTATGTGGGCCCCATAACTAAAAGCGATTGGATGAAGAAAACGCACAAATATAAGTGGTTTAAAAATAATCGGCGTAGTTGTTCACAGATTATCTTTGTTAAAATATCAAATTGGTTAAAACACGAGAAGTAGCACGGTATTGCACCAATTGTTGATTCTTACGTAAGAAGGCACTACTCAATAATGGTTACGATAATTCTTGTTCAATATTTTATTGAGTTAATAATTCTTTGCGTTGATATTTTATATTCTTTGTTGTTTCAATAATTGTCATTACACAAGTATTTTTCATTATCGAGCAATAATTCATATTATCTGAATAATATTATTAGATAACATTATTGGCAATGTCTAGAAAGTTACATCTAAGGAGAGGTTTGGTCACCTAATTGCGTGGCAAGAAGAAGAAATTCTTATTGAAAGCCCCCTCTTTTCCTAGGCGCACTTTGGTTGTCAATATTGTGATTACGTAATATTATTTGTGAATAAGTAATTATTGATTCATATGATGAGGAAAATATTGATTTTATATGGATATAGATGGAGAAAATTTTAATGTGACAATTGTTGAAAATTGAAATTTTATCTTTTACGATAAAATAATTCATTTAAATATATTATTATATTTTAATAATATAATAATGGTGATATTTTTACAACGAATGTGGGATATATGAGTATACGAGGAGGAAGAGTATTTTTGTTGCAATAAATGTTTAAAACATGTTAAACATGTCGGTGGACCCCATTTATTATTTGAAATTTGATTATACTTTGTAAAATCGCCTTGGTTTGTGGATTTTGGCCAATTTCTATTTGGAATTTGGAAAAACTTTCTTACGAAAAGTTGTAGAGAATTGAATTTCCTATAAAAGTCACGAGATTTGAATTTTCTGATGAAAGGGCTATTTATTATGAATTATTGAAGTTAGAAGCTCAAAATAATTGATTTTGGAAGTTTAAAATATTTAAAATTAGAAAAACGTTTTTTTTTTACTTTTTCTAGAATGTGGCATGTGTTTGATGGCTGAAATCAGATTCTAGGCATGCGTAGGAAATTTATATAATTATATTATTAATTTATTAAATTTCTGCGTTGGTGTTCTAAGCAATTTTCTATAAATAGGGTGCTTAGGTTAGAATTGAAAATCACAATTTAAATCGAAGTTTTTCTCTCTATATTATCGAGCGTATTCTTGTGAGTATTTTGAGTATACTTTGAGTATTGCTATACTGGTGCAAGTCAAGTCATAGCCTATATCCGGTGTTTCAAATTTAGAAATCTTGATCTTTCGAGGTAAGGGATATTATTATTTTTCGTAATGATATTATTTCTTCAATATCATTATCTTTGAAATATTGATCTCGAAGTTTTTATCAAATTTGGAACTTTTGGTGTCTGAGTTACTATTCACGTATCTGACAGATTATTCAAGTATACTGATACTATTCACGAATCACTTGACTATTCACCAAAAAGTGAAAATTTTTTTTTTCGTCTAAAATATCTATTGTGGATACTAGCTTTGATTGTATCCATGTTTTGATCATTCTTGAATTTTACACCACTATGATTATTTTTGAGGTATTTTGGACATGGATAAAACAAAGTACGAATCCTTAATCCTTGTCATTTTGTTTCTTTGGATTCGTTTCTTTAAAAATATTTTCATCATCCTTAGTCTTAAATGATGATATTCTTGAATATCTTTGGCTCAGTAGTGCAAAGATGAATGATTTCTTGATGAATATTTTTGGCCGTAGTGCAAAGATGAGCAGTGTTGAGATGAACGTGACCGATCGGTTAATATCTTTTGCCAGTAACCTACAAAGATGAGCAGTGTTTAGATGAACATGATTAATGATGAATATCTTTTTGGCTGTGTAGTGCAAAGATGAATATTTGATTCTAGATATATATTGATTGATGTTACATGGATAAAATATTGACGATGAACTTTTAAATTCATATATAGAAGATAGTAGTTTGCATTCTCTACTTAACTCTTCTAATGAATTATTATTTCATTGCGAATATTGATTTAAAATTTGTTGTCTATTGTATTCTATTAGATTTTTTCCTGTTGAAGACTAACGGTAATTTGTTGTATATTATCTTAGTCATAATATTCTTTCTTGGGCTAGTTGAGCTCACCCTTTTCCTTGTTGTTTCATTTTTTCTTCTCGGGGAGGCGAGAATGTGGCGAGAGTACTAAGTCGGGGGTATGGAATGAAGGTTCTAGAGAGAGTTGTTTAGTAGTCCTCACCATTTTGTAAAATAATGTATCAATAATTATGATGGGGATTTATTTGCGTGTGGATATTGTTTAGATGGCAATATCTATATTTAAACTCATGATTTATATGTTGTAATAATAAAGTTGTAGTTATTTACATACCATGTATTTGGCGACTCGAATGGGTTGGATGGAATGGACCTATTTTGGGGCGTCACGGTTGGTATCGAGCTTAGGGATATGATCTCTGGCGGAGATCGGGGAATAGAACTAGGAGGGAGAGGCGAGTAAATCCTTCAGCTAGTGTGTCCTACCTAAGCTTATTTTTTAGTTGGTCGATATATAAGGATATTATGTGATATATTGATTTCCTTAATTAACCCTTGTTTTTATATGATATTTGAGAATGTCGATTGAGAATATTAACAATGGAAATGAGACCGTGGAGACGCTGTACTCACCAACGAGGAGAGCGTTACAACAAGTTTGGCAATGTTCCTCCATGTGAACAACACAACCGAAGCAGATGATGAGCGAGGGGATGTTTAGAAACTTTTTGTAGTTCATGCAAAATCGACGAGGGAGACTCGTGTTCAAAATCTGAGGAGGAAATGATAGCAATTCACGGGTTGTCACAAATGCAAGCGATTCAAAGAGTTAGGACCACGAATTTAAGGGAAAGCAGATCCGATCATGGCGAAAACATGGGTCAAGCAAATTACCATGATATTCGATGTCTTGGGATGCACGGAAGAACAGAAGGTTCCATTCGCCACCTTTATGTTCCGTGGCGAAGGGATTCTTGGTGGGAATCGTGAAGCGTACCCATCCGGTACTTTTCGGCATGTCTTGGGAGACATTTGAGAATTATTTAATGACAAATACTTTCACGAAAGTGTTCATCATATATGAAAGAAGTGGAGTTCATCGATTAGAACAAAACAACATGAGCGGTGTCTCAAAGACGAGGCAATGTTTGCAGAGTTATCCGGTTTGCACCTCATTTGGTGGAGAATGAGGAGCATTATGTGCGCGGATGTTTTGAGAGGTTTGAAACCCCAAGATACGACAATATCTCATTTCTCATAAATTTTCTCTCTATTCAGATGTTGTAAACAGGCTCAATTATTAGAGCGAGATAACGAGTACGGTGTTGAGGGACCATAACCGAGGATCGTACGGAGATAGCGATCAATGTAATAATGATAACCCGGTGGAGAAAAGCAGACGGACAAAATGGTAACCACTACGGTGGTAATCATAGCCATGAAAATAGAAGAAGCGAGTCGGAGGAGATTTTAAAAGAGGAGATTTAACAATGACCATGTGAAGACAGCGATCTGGCGGCAAAGAATCGGTTCTAAGGAGGAGAACGACCACCGGTCATATGTTACAAATGCGAAAAGAGGGACATATCACCAAACCGCCCCAACGATTCGAGGTATGCTATAATTGTGGAAAAGAAGGACATATCGCTCGAGATTATACGATGAGCGAAACCTAGTTCAGTGGGGACGGTGACTCAAAAGACATCGTTCGAGAAAAGTCAAAGTCAACGATTCCGGAAGAGCGTTTGTTGTATTTGGTCATAATGCGAGGAACCCAAACGAGGTGATCACGGGTAAGCTATTTATGAATTCTTGCGAAGTTTATACCTTACTTGATACCAAAGTGCTACCCATTCATTTATCTCTCTCGCATGTGCTCAACGTTTAAACTTGACTCAGGAGAAATTAGACTTTGACCTATCTGTGGAAACTCCGTTAGGAGAAACTTTCATCACATCCATTTGTTTATAAATCTTGTTTGATTCAAGTTGGCACCATCACCTTACTTACATTGACCTTATCTCTTTAAAGATACTTGCTTTTAATGTGATTTTAGGGATTGATTGGTTAACTACTCATCATGCCAAAATTGATTATTTTCGTAAGGTTGTTAGTTTTCATATTCCTAACCAACTGTTTATGCAATTCAAGCAACTAAACCATTAAAATCAATCATTGTCATATCTAATCATAAAGCTATTCGTTTATTGAAAAGCGGATGTCAAGCTTTCTTAGCCCATGTTATGGATTTGAATAAAGACACGCCAAATTTGAATAATATTCTGTTGTTATTGACTTTCTGGCGTATTTTTCGAAGAACTTCCGGTCTACCCCGAGCGTGAAGTTGAATTCTTTATTGATCTTGAACTGTACAAAGCCCATTTCTAAAACCCCATATCGAATGGCTCCTATTGAACTTGAGAGTTAAAGGTCCAACTACGAGGAATTGTTGGACATCGATTTCATTCGCCCTAGTACATCTCCTTGGGGTGCTCTGTTTTATTAAGTAAAGAAGAAAAGCGGGAGTATGCGACTTTGTATTGACTATCGGGAATCGAACCATGTCACCATCAAGAATAGGTATCCTCTACCTCGTATTGATGACTTGTTTGACCGATTCAAGAGGCACAATTCTTTTCAAAAATCGATCTTAGATTACGGATATCATCGGTGAAGATTAGAATCGAGGATATTCAAAGCGCCTTGAAACTTCGGTATGGGCATTATGAATTCTTAGTCATGTCTTTCGGATTGACTAATGCTCCTGCGACTTTCATGGATATGATGAACCGAGTATTCAAGGAATATTTGGATCGATTCGTTGTTGTTTTATTGATGACATCCTCATATATTCCAAAAGTCGTGAAGATCATGAGCACCATTTGAAAGTTTGGTACTCAAAGGCTTCGTGAAAACAAACTATATGCCAAATTGAAGAAATGCGAGTTACGGCTCGAGGAAGTAGCATTCCTTGGGCACGTGGTGTCGAAACATGGAGTATCCGTGGACTCGGCGAAGATTGAAGCAATACTGAAAGTTAGAGCAACCAAAAGTCGGTGGTGGAAAGCACGTAGCTTTTTGGGCTTAGTTGGTTATTATCGGAGATTCGTGGAAGGGTTTTCTCGAATCGCTACTCCATTAACTTAGCTAACTTTCGGAAGGATACAAAATTCGTTTGGAGCGAAGAATGCGAGAAAAGTTTCCAAGAGCTTAAAACGAGACTTATTTTTAAGCACTGTTCTAACAATACCATCTGGTTCGGATGGATTTGTTATCTCTGATGATGCTTGTGCAAAGGGTTAGGATGTGTTCTCATGCAGCGTGGGAAAGTCATAGCCTATGCCTCATGACAACTTAAAGAGTATGAGAGGAATTATCCTACTCATGATCTAGAGTTAGCGTGATCGTTCAGCGTATTAAAGATATGGAGGCACTATCTATATGGGGAGAAAGTGGAGATATATTCGGACCATAAAAGCCTTAAATATTTCTTCACTCAAAAAGAACTCAACATCTGGCGGCAATGACGTTGGCTCGAGCTATTGAAAGACTACGACCACACTATTCAATACCATCCCGGAAAAGCGAGCGTGGTAGCTAACGCGTTGAGTAGAAGATCATATGCGAGGAACGAGTGCGATGATGTCAAGTATACGCGTAGAGCCAACTTTAATAGAAAAAGTTAAGGTTGCTCAAGCCACCAATCCCGAAATGATGCGTATGAAGAAGAAAGTACAAGAAGGAGCTATTAGGGCGAGAATTGATGAAGAAGGAATACTTGAGTCCACTCTAGACTTTGTGTTCCTAACGACTACGATTTGAAGTACAAGATTATGATGGAGGCACACAATACACCATTTGCAATCCAACTGGAAGTACTAAAATGTATCGTGATCTTGACATACATTTTGGTGGAACAATATGAAGAGAGAGATTGCAAAGTTTATCTCAATGTGTTTAACTTGTCGGCGTGTAAAGGCGGAGCATCTAGTACCTAAGGGTCCGTTGCAACCACTTGAGATTCGAAATGGAAGTGGGAACACATTACCATGGATTTCGTTACGGGTCTTCCTACGGTTTCTCGGGGCATCAATTCTATTTGGGTTATTGTTGATAGATTAACCAAGTCTGCTCATTTCTTGTCGTCACGGAGACTTATTCCTTGAACGCGTCTTGCTAGTATATACGTGAATGAGATTGTGAGGTTGCATGGCATACTGTATCCATAGTTTGGATCGTGACCCAAGATTCACTTCAAGATTTTGGGTTAGCTTGCAAAAAGCTATGGGGCACGCAGATTTACGATTGATTCGGCATACCATCCTCAAAGCAGACGGACAATCGAAAGGACTATTCAAACTCTTGAATATTTATTAAGACTCAGTATCCTAGACTTCAAGGCGGGTTAGGATAAGTATTTACCATTGGTGGAATTCTCCTACAACAACAGTTATCAGCAAGTATAGGTGTAGCTCCATTTGAAGCATTATATGGGACGAAAGTGTCGCTCTCAAAGTATGTTGGGGACGAGGTGGGTGAAAGCAACCTTTGTTGGGACCCGAGTTGGTATGTATGACTACGGAAAAGATCCAAATGATTCGACAGCGTATACAAAGCGGCACAAGATCGACAAAAGAGTTATGCGGATCTTCATCGAAAGGGCGTGGAATTTAGTGTAGGGATCATGTATTGTGCGAGTTGCTCCATGGAAGGAGTTACAAGATTTGGGAAGAGAGGAAAGCTCGATCCACGATTTATTGGTCCATTTCAAATTCTTGACCGAGTAGGAAATGTAGCCTATAGACTCGCGTTACCTCAAAGTATGTCTCGTGTTCATAATGTGTTTCATATATCACGTACTTCGTAAATATGTGAAAGACCCGAACCACGTTATAGAGTTAGAACCGGGACGAGATAGTAGAAGACTTAACGTATGAGGAAGTACTGTCAAGATTTTGGATAGGAAGGAGCATGTCCCTACGCATGAAAAGGTCATACCACAAGTTAAAGTTTTATGGAGGAATCATGCTATAGATGAAATGACTGGGAATTGGAAGCGAAATGAAAGCGAGGTATCCTCACCTTTTTGAAACACACGTGTCGTCGTACGCCAATTTCGAGGCGAAATTTCATAAAGAGGGGAGGTTGTAAGACCCCAACTTATTATTAATGAAATTTAATTTTCTCTATTTATTATTTTAAAATAGTAAGGGTTGATTTGATTAATGTGGATAGTTAGGGGTAATCACGCAAATACTTCAAAATAAGAAAGTGGTTCTAAAATATTCATTGTTGTCGGGGAATATTCGTTTGGTCGTGGAATATTAAATCTTTGTCGGGGAATATTAAATGCACGACCAGTATGACCATGTGTGGGCCCATAACGAAAAAGCAATTGGATGAAGAAAGCGACAAATATAAGTGGTTTAAAAATAACTGGCGTAGTTATTTACAGATTATAATATTGTTAAAATATCCGGTGGTTAAAAACACGATGTAGCATTGCAGTATTGCACCAATTATGGATTCTTACGTAAGAAGGCACTACTCAATAATGGTTACGATAATTCTTATTCAATATTTTATTGAGTTAATAATTAACTGCGTTGATATTTTATATTCTTTGTTGTTTCAATAATTGTCATTACACGGTATTTTTTATTATCGAAGCAATAATTCATATTATCTGAATAATATTATTAGATAACATTATTGGCAATGTCTAGAAAGTTACATCTAAGGAGAGGTTTGGTCACCTAATTGCGCGCCAAGAAGAAAAATTCTTATTGGAAGCCCCTCTTTCAGGAAGCTATGCAGGTTGTCGATATTGTGATTTTGTAATATTATTTGTGAATAATTAATTATTGATTCATATGATGAGGAAAATATTGATTTTATGTGGATATAGATGGAGAAAATTTTTAATGCGACAATTGTTGAAAATTTAAATTTTATCTTTTACGATAAAATAATTCATTTAAATATATTATTATATTTTAATAATATAATAATGGTGATATTTTACAACGAATGTGGGATATATGAGTATACGAGGAGGAAGAGTATTTTTGTGGCAATAAATGTTTAAAACATGTTAAACATGTAAATTGGACCCCATTTATTGATTGAAATTTGATTATACTTTGTAAAATCGCTTCGTTTATGGATTTCGGTCAATTTCTATTTGGAATTTGGAAAAACTTTCTTCTGAAAAGTTGTAGAGAATTGAATTTCCTATAAAAACTCGCGAGATTTGAATTTTCTGATGAAAGGGCTATTTATTATGAATTATTGAAGTTCCGAAGCTCCGAAATAATTGATTTTTGGAAGTTTAAAATATTTAAAATAAGAAAAACGTTTTTTTACTTTTTCTAGAATGTGGCATGTGTTTGATGGCTGAAATCAGATTCTAGGCATGCGTAGGAAATTTATATAATTATATTATTAATTTATTAAATTTTACGCTTTGGTGTTAAGCAATTTTCTATAAATAGGGTGCTTAGGTTAGAATTGAAAATCACATTTAAATCGAAGTTTTTCTCTCTATATTATCGAGCGTATTCTTGTGAGTATTTTGAGTATACTTTGAGTATTGCTATACGGTTGCAAGTCTAAGTCATAGCCTATATCCAGGTGTTTAAATTTAAATCTTGATCTTTCGAGGTAAGGGATATTATTATTTTAAGTAATGATATTATTTCTTCAATATCATTATCTTTGAAATATTGATCTGAAGTTTTATCAAATTTGGAACTTTTGGTGCCGGAGTTACTATTCACGTATACTGGCACTATTCACGATATCTGATCTTATTCACGAATACTGAAGACTATTCACCAAAAAAGTGAAAATTTTCCTTTTCGCCTAAAATATCTATTGTGGATACTAGCTTTGATTGTATCCATGTTTTGATCATTCTTGAATTTTACACCACTATGATTATTTTTGAGGTATTTTGGACATGGATAAAACAAAGTAAGAATCCTTAATCCTTAATCCTTGTCATTTTGTTTCTTTGGATTCGTTTCTTTAAAAATATTTTTCATCATCCTCGGTCTTAAATGATGATATTCTTGAATATCTTTGGCACAGTAGTGCAAAGATGAATGATTTCTTGATGAATATCTTTGGCCCGTAGTGCAAAGATGATGAGCAGTGTTGAGATGAACGTGACCGATCGATTAATATCTTTGGCCCGTAGCGCAAAGATGAGCAGTGTTTAGATGAACATGAATTAATGATGAATATCTTTGGCTTGTAGTGCAAAGATGAATATTTGATTCGGATATATATTAATTGATGTTTACAGGATAAAATATCGACGATGAACTTTTAAATTCATATATAGAAGATAGTAGTTTGCATTCTCTACTTAACTCTTCTAATGAATTATTATTTCATTGCGAATATTGATTTAAAATTTGTTGTCTATTGTATTCTATTAGATTTTTCCTGTTGAAGACTAACGGTAATTTGTTGTATATTATCTTAGTCATAATATTCTTTCTTGGGCTAGTTGAGCTCACCCTTTTCCTTGTTGTTCCATTTTTCTTCTCGGGAGGCGAGAATGTAGCGAGTACTAGTCTGGGTATGGAATGAAGGTTCTAGAGAGAGTTGTTTAGTAGTCCTCACCATTTTTGTAAAATAATGTATCAATAATTATGATGGGGATTTATTTGCGTGTGGATATTTTCTAGATGGCAATATCTTATTTAAAATTACAGGTTATATTTTGTAATAATAAAGTTGTAGTTATTTCTGTACCATGTATTTGGCGACTCAGAATGGGTTGGATGGAATGGACCTATTTTGGGGGCGTCACAAGCTTTCTACTAAGGTAAGGGGTATTATTTATTTTGTAAAAGATACTATTTTTCGTACTCATCCTTTAGTATGTTGGAATAACCTGTCTACGCGGATTACGTACCGTATGATAGGTAAAAATCCATTTGCAATTTTCGTATGTTAATTCTTTTCATATTCTTAAATCTAAACTTACTATGGTAAGTATTGCTTCTATAATCCTTGAAATTAGTGGAATATCCTTGAGTTTTGCGCTTCATCCAGTATCATTTTCTTGGAATATTGATATGAACTTTCTTATTAAATATCAATATTTTCGCCCAAAGTACTATTCACAGGGTACTATTCATGGGTTACTATTCATTATAATATTATTCACTCAGGTATTCGGGGCACTTTTCATGCCGGGTACTATTCACGAGTTACTATTCACTCAAATATTGTTCACTCGGGTATTTGGGGCACTTTTCATGTCGGGGTACTATTCACGGGGAACTATTCCCGAAGTACTATTCACAGGGTACTATTCACGGGGTACTATTCACCAAAAAATTTATTTCTTTTCTGTCCAAATTATTTTTGATACATGGATATTATTCTTGAATTTTACTCCACGAAGCAGTATCATGTTAAAAATTTGGACATTATTGAATTCTGGATAAATTAAATTATAAATCATTAAAAATTTATCCTTTGCTCTCTTTTAATTGAATTCTTATATCATTGTCATCATGCTCATGCTTATGTTATGATGAAAGTCATCTTTGGCTTACGTGCATAGATGGACAGTTCATTGGAATGATTATGACCAGGGATAATTCGGTATGATCATGACCATTGATGATTACACGAATAATTCTTGGTCCGTAGTGCAAGAATAATTTGTGGACGTGATACTAATTAATATCCTTGGCCCGTAGTGCAGGGATGATTCGATGATGTGATTTATTTATTAAGTTGAGTCCCAGCAATAAAGTTAATGATAAACTTTTTAAATCATAGAAGATAGTAGATATCATGCTCTACTTGACTCTTTTAATGGATTGCTTGTTCTACCGCAGATTAAAGTTGTTGTCTATTATATTCTATCAGTTTAACATTGTTGAAGGCTAATGATAACTTATTCTGCATTATCTTAGTCATAATATTTCTTACTGGGCTAGTAGAGCTCACCCTTTTACTTCCATTGTTCTCTTCAGGAAATGAGAACGTAGCCGAAACTAGTTGGGGAACGGAGTGATAGCCCAAGATGGTGTTATAGTAGTCCTCACTATTCTATAAAATAGTGTGCCAATAAATGTAATGAGGACTCCATTTCAGTTTGAATATTGTCTAGAAGACAATATTCGTGTAAAAACTCTCAGCTCATGTTGTATAATTAAGTTTTTATTTGTATTATGTACCATGTATTTGGCGACCCAAGATGGGTGATGTATACCTATTTTGGGGGCGCCACGATTTAATATCAAAGCTTTAGGATATGATCCTGGCGGAGATCTGAGACAAGAACTAGGAGGAGAGGCGGGGAATTTCTTCGCTAGTATGACTTACCTAAGTTTATTTGGTATTTAATTGGTCGGTCAGAGTATAGGGATAATATGTGGCAAGTCAATTAACCCTTGTTTTATGGCAGTGTTTCAAAATGACATCTGAAAATGTCAAGATAAGCAATGAAGCACATGAGACCGTTGAGTCACCAACGTTCAATACCCAGGATAATGTGTAACAGGAAGACATTAATCCTCAGGTAAACAACAAAACCGATCAAATGATGAACGATGGGATGTTCAGAGGCTTCATGCAATTAATGCAACATCAGGAGAGAGGGCTCAGTTATTGGAGCGCAATAATGAGTCAACCCAACCAAGAGAGAGCAGCCGGCAAGTCGATAATACCAGTAGTAGCAGTCATCAAAGCGGTGACAACAAACGTGGAGGGAATCAACATGCCAGAAATGGTAACCACTCCGGTTGTAATCATGGCCAAGATAATAGAAGTGGAAATTTCAAGAAGAGGAGATTCAATAATGATGGAAAGACGTCAGCACCAGCACCTGTTGTTAAGGAAAGAGAACGACCGTCGATCGTATGTTACAAATGCAGAGGGGAGGGACACATCATTCCAAACTATACGCACCAATCCAAAGCATGTTACAATTGTGGAAGAGAAAGTCACCTAGCCTGATTTTGTCGTGCACAAAAGCCAAGTCCAGCTGGGATGGACGCATCAAAGGCCGTCCCAAACAAGACAAAATCGGTAGTTCAAGGGAGAGTGTTTGTCGTAACCTCCCAAAAAGCAAGGAATCCGAACGAGCTGATCATGGGTAAGCTAATCATAAACTCTAGCGAAGTATATACCTTATTTGATACCGGTTCTATCCATTCTTTTATTTCTCCTACTTGTGCTCAACGTTTAAATTTAACTCTGGAGAAATTAGACTTTTATTTAACTGTTGAAACTCCATTGGGAGAAACCTTCATTACATCCACTGTTTATAAGTCTTATTTAATTCAAATCGGTAACCGCACGTTACCTGCCGATCTTATTTCTTTAAAAATACATGTATTCGATGTGATTTTATAAATTGATTGGTTGACTACTCATCATGCTAAAATAGATTATTTTCGTAAGGTTGTTAGCTTTCATATTCCTAACCAACCTATTATGCGAATTCAAGCAACCGAACCTTTAAAGTCAATCACTATCATCTCAAGCCATAAAGCTACTCGTTTATTGAAAAACGGATGTTAAGCTTTCTTCGCTCATGTCACAGATTTAAATAAAAATACGTCAGTCTTAAATTATATTTCTATTATTAATTAATTTCCTGACGTATTCCCTGAAGAACTTCCTAGTGACGTATTCCCTGAAGAACTTCCTAGCCTACCCCCAGAGCGTGAAATTGAATTTTGTAACGACCTTAAATCCGGTACAAAACCCATTTCCAAAGCCCCATATCGAATGGCTCCTACTGAACTTCACGAGTTAAAAACCCAACTACAGGAATTGTTAGACATCGGTTTCATTCATCCTAGTACGTCTCCTTGGGGTGCTCCTGTTCTATTCGTGAACAAGAAGGATGGAAGTATGCGACTTTGTATTGATTATCGAGAGTTGAATCATGTCACCGTCAAAAATAGGTACCTGTTACCTCGTATTGATGACATGTTTGACCAGTTGCAAGGTGCCAAATTCTTTTCAAAGATCGATCTTTGTTCCGAATATCATCAGTTAAAGATTAAAATCGATGACATCCCAAAGACTGATTTCAGAACTCGGTACGGGCATTATGAATTCCTAGTCATGTCTTTTGGATTGACTAATGCTCCTATTGCCTTCATGGATATGATGAACCGAGTATTCAAGGAATATTTGGATCACTTTGTGGTTGTCTTTATTGATGACATCCTTATTTACTCCAAAAGCCGTGAAGATCATGAGCAACACTTAAGACTGATACTACAAAAGCTTCGTGAGAACAAGTTATATGCCAAGTTGAAAAAATGCGAGTTTTAGCTTATGGAAGTAGCATTCCTTGGGCACGTGATATCAAATCATGGAATATCTATTGACCCAACAAAGATTGAAGCAATTTAAAGCTGGGAGCAACCTAAGTCAGTGTCCGAAGTACGTAGCCTTCTCGGCTTAGCTGGTTATTATCGGAGATTCGTAGAAGGGTTTTTTCAAATCGCTACTCCATTAACTTAGCTGACTCGAAAAGATACAAAATTCGGTTGGAGCGAAGAATGTGAGAAGAGTTTTCAAGAACTCAAGAGGAGACTCATTTCAGCACCTGTTCTAACAATACCATCTGGTTCGGAGGGATTTGTCATCTACAGTGATGCTTCAAGCAAAGGTTTAGGATATGTTCTCATGCAACATGGGAAATTCATAGCCTATGCCTCCCGACAACTCAAAGAATATGAGAGAAATTATCCTACTCATGATCTAGAGTTGGCAGCTGTCATTTTTGTGCTTAAGATTTGGAGGCATTACTTGTATGGAGAGAAGGTGGAGATTTATATGGATCATAAAAGCCTCAAATATTTCTTCACTCAAAAGGAACTCAACATGCAGCAAAGACGATGGCTTGTGCTGTTGAAAGATTAAGATCATACCATTCAATACCATCTTGGAAAAGCGAACGTAGTAGCTAATGCATTGAGTAGAAGATCATATGCGAGTATGAGTGCGATATTGTCAACGCAAAGGCCCATTTTGTATGACTTACAAAGGATGGAGATAGAGTTAAAGACTCTAGGGACCCATGTGATGATTGCGAATATACGAGTAGAACCGACTTTAATCGATAAAGTTAAAGTTGCTCAAGCTACAGACCTGGAGCTAATGCGTATGAAGAAGAAAGTGCAAGAAGGTACTATTCACCGAAAAATTTATTTCTTTTTTGTCCAAATTATTTTTGATACATAGATATTATTCCTGAATTTTACTCCACAAAGCAGTATCATGTTGAAAATTTGGACATTATTGAATTCTGGATAAATTAAATTATAAATCTTTAAAAATTTATCCTTTGCTTTCTTTTAATTGAATTCTTATATCATTGTCATCATCCTCATGCTTATATTGTGATGAAAGTTATCTTTGGCTTACGTGCATAGATGGACTGTTGATTGGTATGATTATGACTAGGGATAATTCGGTATGATCATGACCATTGATGATTACACGAATAATTCTTGGCCCGTAGTGCAAGAATAATTTGTGGACGTGATACTAATTAATATCCTTGGCCCGTAGTGCATGGATGATTCAATGATGTGATTTATTTATTAAACTGAGTCCCAGCAATAAAGTTAATGATAACTTTTTAAATCATAGAAGATAGTAGATATCATTCTCTACTTGACTCTTCTAATGGATTGCTTGTTCTAGTGCAGTTAAACTTGTTGTCTATTATATTCTATCAGTTTAACATTGTTGAAGGCTAATGATAACTTATTCTGCATTATCTTAGTCATAATATTTCTTACTGGGCTAGTTGAGCTCACCCTTTTACTTCCAATATTAACAATTCAATATAGTAGTAATTTATATTGAAAAGTGAATTTGAGATGCATATATGGATAGTTTGGTATATATTTTGTGGATGTAGTAATTTGAAACTGTAAACTAATGATATTATTGGGATGTATTTTGAATGGTTGATATATTGGCTTCAAATTTAAATGAGAATTTATACCTTTAAGCTATATATCATGGCATTAGCATATTGTAGGGGCATTGGTAATGTAATAACCTGATATTTTCTATATAAATAAATAAGAATTTTTGCATATAAATTTTTATTTATTTTAAAGATGAGACCTGTCAAAAGTAAAATAGCGTGTATGATAAATGCAAATATATTTATTACCTAAAAATTATAAATAATTTTAGAATTATTGATCATTATAAAGTATATTCTTATGCTAATTAATTTTATAATAAAAATGTTTTTATTAATTATTTTCCATGAAAATATGATATTATATTATGTAAATAATATATGAAATGATTATTAGAATTATAATAACAAATGTTTTCTTATATGAATTTGTTCACCATATTTAAGTTATTTATTTTAACTTAATTATTAATGTTGTATATGAAAGATAAATCAGATATGAAATCCAAACCCTAAATTTGGATTTTGATCAAGGATGAGAATAATAATATTATATTAATTATAGTTTAGTGCTATAAATATATACAGTATATGAGTAGACTGATAATGATTAGTCAATTATGGTGTATCACGACAAACGCTAGTATTACTATCATAAACCATAATTGAAAACTCAAAACTGGAGTTTAAGATCGGTCAGAAATTGTGTTATAAGAATTATGTTGCGTATTATGGAATTTAATGATAATTAGGGAAACCCTATTAATTACTTATAAAACCCTAATTATTATAAACCCTAATTGCTAAGTTAAAAATCCTAATTTGCTAATTAGGAATCCTAAATTGCTAAGTTAGAAACCCTAATTATTATTTTAGTAAATTGTAATGTTAATTAGGGAACCCTAGTAAAATTAAAAAACCCTAATTATTTAAACCCTAATTTATAATCTGATCTTGAAGGCCATGTTAGATTTTATATTTTTATGTTAAAACATGTTATATATAGTGTATAATGATTATCTGGGTTGTTACTTCCTAGATCCATAACATTAATATGCTCAAAATTAAAGTTTACAAAAATCTGGAAAAAGTTTAAAAATGAAGTCTGACAACGAATGTCAGACCTTATATCTCTATGATCTTTGATGATTTTTGTGTTTTGAAAGTTTGTACTTGTAGTCTATTATGAGATCTTTAATATGGAACTTGAATTAGGTCCATATCTGTTGTAGATTAAAAGTTATTCGTAGTCAAAGTGGGTTGACCGACATTGACCGGCTATCCTGGAAACCCGGATTCTGACCAGAAAAGTCTGATAGAGACTTTTGAGACCCTAGATCTTGCTGTTGTTAGTTAGTTATGTTATGTTGTTGTTGTGGTTGTGTAGACTGGCATGAGAACTATCGGACCATGCCTCTTTAACTCCCAGATCATATGTAGAATCGAGCTAAATGGTGGTCAAACATTGATAGCCAAAACTGCTCAACAACATTTCTGGAAAACCCAGAAATGTTCAAGAACAGTTCTAGGAAGGTACTTTGACCGGCATGTATTTAGCAATTCTGTTGATGTTATATGTGTTTTAAGTATTATATCTCTTCAATTACATGTCTTCTACACACTGAAAATATTAGATCACATAAAGCAAACCTGTAGTGCAAGATATAATGATCGAAAGTAGGACCCTTGAGTTTCTGGGTTTCTAGGAAACCCAAAAACTCAAGAACATGTCTGACAACAAATTCTGTAGCTTAGATCTAGCAATCTTGTTATAATTTAGTCATGAAATCGAATTGTGGTTATAGTATTACATGTATACTACAATATTAATGTGAGACCCCGAATTTTATGAAATAAAAGTATTCAATTTTTCTATTTTGGTAAATAGTTAAATTGATAAAAGTTTAAAGTTAAGGGTGATATGTGAAAATTTTACAAAGTAAGCAAGTTGATATAAAATATTCGTTGTGTCGGGGAATATTCTTTTTATCAGGGAATATTCGTACAATGGCACAATCATTGGTGGACCCCACAACGGAATTATTGTCGGATTGAGAAAATGACAAAAATATTTTTATGAAAATAATGGCAGATGTTTTACCGTAAAAACTGTTGAACTACTCGGTAGTAAAAGTATAGTAATACGTGTGGTTGCATAGTAGCACACGGTATTGATTATTGATGCTTACGTGAGAAGTCACTCAGTTTTGTTTAATTATTGCTACAGTAATTGCTGCATAGTATCTCACGTTATTTGATTCAATTATTGTCGATATTTTTTTATATTATTAAATCAATAATTGAGACGACGAAGTTATTAATATTATTATTTGTAATATTAACGATGTCTAGAATTTCTATCAAGGTGAGGTTTAGTCAACTAATTGCGCGCCAATAAGGAGAAATTCTTATTGGAAAGTCCCCTCTTTTTTGGGAACAACATGGTCGATTAATATTGTGAATTATAATAATGGTGATAAGTTTGTTTTATTATTATTATAAATATAATAAAACAGAAAACTTTTTATATAAAACAGAATACTTTTTATAAAGTTTTATTTTATTTGATTATAAATAGAATATAATATATTTTATTATGCAAAGTGTTTGCATAGTGCATGCATAGTGTTTGCATAGTAAAATCTTTTTATATAAAAATGAATACTTTTATAAAGTTATTTGTTTTATTAGATTATAAATAGAATATATTATATTTTATTATGCATAGTGCTTGCATAGTGTCTGCATAGTGTTTGCTTAGTAAAATCTTTTTATATAAAACAGAATACTTTTATAAAGTTATTTATTTTATTAGATTATAAATAGAATATATTATATTTTATTATGCATAGTGTTTGCATAGTGTAACACCCCCATCCCGAAAAGGAAAGGGAGGTCACGTGCAAAGCAATAAACCTCAAAATAAGTAAACAGAGTACTAATAACTTCAAAATATTAATAATGGTGATCCATTAATAAAGTACTAAATACAATTATCCAACTAAAGTCAAAATAATCAACACAAAAAAAAATTAAATTGAATTAACCTAGATGGTCAAAGGCAACACTCTCATCAAGGTGTACGAATCACCAACTGCAAACTCTTAGGAAGAAAACACAAGATGAGAGCGATTGCCTGAAATACGGATATAGATACACAAAAGATATACAACTAATATACGAAAACAACTGAGACAAAATACTGAACAAAGCCTCAAGTATAAATACTGACAAAAATATAATCTCTAAAGATCTGAATGGAATATATCTGAATCAACAGAACTGACGAAACCAAAAGAAGAATAAAGAAATAACGAACTGAAGTAACTAACTCAATGAATTGAACTGAATAGAAACAAACAAAACTAATACAATGAAATAATAGGCTGAATCAAATGGTTAGGTGTTATTTCATACCAAATGAGCTCAGAAATATATCTTGCCACCCAGGCAAGTCAAAATAATGCCACACAGGCACTCACACATTGGATCGCGAATCCAAATGTATGCAAATCGAATAGGTGTGTTTGGCACAACATCACCAATCCATGGAACGAGAAAACTAGGGTTAACCCACACGCCTCCCACAACATAACACCAAATGGCCCACTTCCTCCAAGAGCCCAAAAAGGCAGACGCAGTGGACTAATCACACGCTAGCCACGAAAAGTGTCGTGCCTCTCGTGCTAAGGCGACATGCACGTGGTACCCCCCAATTGTGGTTATAGCTCAGGTATACCCTACGATGTATTCTAACAAAATACCATGTCACCAACAAAAAGGGTTCTATATGTACATGTTGAACCAAATCAAATTCTAGTCACAAGGTTTCAAAAAGAAGGTAGCAACATGTACCACTATATAATTATCAAAATAAATACTATATATGATAACCTGATTCAAAGAGTACAAGTACGAGTCCAATGTGTCAACTCCAAAATGAAACTAATATATTTATTTCACAGGAAACAATTATGTGAAATCATAACAGAATTCGAAATAAGGGAACAAACGAACAAATTAAATTTAACAAGAGTATCGTTGAAAAAGTACGGAATCCGTACCTGATACTTCCAAACCATTTATAGCACACACCACAAAATCTTACCCTCAAATGCCAACGATATCAAATACGAAATGTTATTCGCAACCTAAACATATTCACCTCAAATTAAAAACAATCCAAACTAATAATTCCAAAATAATTCATAATCTGTTTAATATGCCTTTAATCATCCCCTTATATCAATTATTAATACTCCAAAATTTATATAATATGAAATTAATTCTCCAATTACATCAATTTTACAAAATAACATTAATTAAATTATAATTTATCTTCTAATCATTTTTTTTATTATACTTTAACAAATTAACAATCTAAAGATATATATATATATATATAATAAACTTTATTCATTCACTAAAGTAACACTATTTTATAAGTACAATCAGTGGTGGTTAACATGCAGATCATGACTCTGAAAGTTTTTTTTTTTTTTTAGGTTCAACATATACATATAAATATAGTTCAAATTAATGTATAAAATTATTATTATAATCCACAAGTTTACATTTCAGTTGGCTTATTCAATGAACAATCATATATATAATATAATAATAATTGCATTACTCTCTCTTCCAAAAACCGCCAGACACAAGTACTTCTATATTGGTTCTATAACATTATACCTATATTATATATATATATATATATATATATATATGTATAGTCTTCCACAGCCACATACATATATATATCCGGTCAAACCAATATATCATATATGCCTTTCCATTTCCAAATCAGGAACTAAAAGAAGTTTGAAACATAAAACCAATTGATATACATAAACGTACCAAAATAAAGAAAGACGGACTTGATGTTCCTTTTTCCTCCTCCAAAACAGCGTCGTTCCCCTATTTCTTTTTCTCCAGTTAGCATAAGATGAGGAGGGTTAGGTTTTATTTATTTTCTTATTATTTCTCCTAATTATAATAGGATTTATTATTACCCACATTTAATTAAATTAAACCCAACTAATTTTAAGGCTCAAATTGTACTAAATTAATTTACCCATCTTTTATTAATATTTATTAGACCACACAAATTAAATAACTAGTTTGACCCAAATAAATGACAAAGCCCAATTAATATGTTTTAAAACAAAAATAATTTTTTTTATTATATTTTTTTTTTCAGGTATTACATTACCTAACCCTTAAAAAGGATTCCGTCCCCGAAATCAAAAGAATGAACGTACCTAATTATCAAAAGATGCGGATACTCCGCTCGAATAGACTCCTCTATCTCCCAAGTAGCTTCCCGCTTCGAATGATTTTACCACAAGACTTTAACAAAAAGAATTATCTTCCTTAATTTTAATTTCATCAGTTATTTAATATCTACTAACAAAATTTAACTTGCCAAACAAAACAAGGAAGAAAAGAAAAAAAAAGTCACTTACCTTTTTAATTTAAATACAATTGTATAAAATAAAATCAATTAATATTTAATTATTAAATAAAATGGGTTATTACACACATAGTACTGCATAGTGTTTGCAGATAGTAAAATCTTTTCATATAAAGCAGAATAATTTTATAAAGTTATTTGTTTTATTAGATTATAAATAGAATATATTATATTTTATTATGCATAGTGTTTGCATAGTGCTGCGTAGTGTTTGCATAGTAAAATATTTTTATATAAAAGCAGAATACTTTTATAAAGTTATTTGTTTTATTAGATTATAAATAGAATATATTATATTTTAATATGCATAGTGTTTGCATAGTGCCTGCATAGTGTTTGTATAGTAAAATCTTTTTATATAAAATAGAATATTTTTATAAAGTTATTTGTTTTATTAGATTATAAATAGAATATATTATATTTTATTGCATAGTGCAGCATAGTATCATTTCCATTCTCCTATAAATAGGATGCTTAGTTAGAATTGAAAATCACACCAGAAGTTCAGAGAATTCTTCTTCTATAATCTTGAGTGTATTTCTTTAGATTTTAAGAAAGCTTTGAGCGTAGAAATAGTGCAAGTTTTGTTCAAGAATATCCTCACCCTACCAGTCGGAATACTCTTCTTTTTAAGGTAAGGAATATTATTTGTTGTACTCGTAAGGGGTATTATTTCTTTCGTATTCATGAAGAGAGCTATTGTTATTCCATTCCTTATTATTCTGTTGAAATAATCTGTATACGCGGACTACCGTATACATGGTGAAATTCTGTTGTTATTCCATTCTTTATTATTCTGCTGAAATAACCTATCTATGCGAAGTACCGCATACATGGTGAAATTCTGTTATTATTCCATTCTTTATTATTTTGTTGGAATATCTTTGTCGGTCGCAATTTTACTTTGACATGGTTCCGATTCTTTATTATTACATCGGAATATCACATGCGTGCGTTTACGTGACACAGTTCCATTATTTATTATTCGTCAAAAATATCGTATGCATGCGTTTATGCATGACCTGGTTTCATTCTTTATTATTCTATTTGAATAACCTATCTGTGCGGTCTATCGCATGCATGGTGAATTCTGTTGTTATTCTATTCTTTATTATTCTATTGGGAATAACCTGTCTGTGCGGTCTATCGCATGCATGGTGAATTCTTCTGTTATTCCATTCCTTTTTATTCTGTTGGAATAACTTGTCTATGTGGTTTACCGCATGCATGGTGAATGATCATTCGTATTCATATAAATAGTATTTTCATTCAAAAATGAAAAGACTATTTTAAAATAGTGATTTTTGGATGCATAGATTAGGAGTTATGAATTTTATAGGAAAAGACTATTTTAAAAGTAAACTCTTATAACTCCTTGTGGTTAACTCCAAAATTGGTGAAATTTTACATGTATATAACAGGAGTATATCCTGTAAATTTAGTAATTTTTGGACAAAAGTACAATTTATGATAAATGTCTAAATATTCGGCAGTTTTAGCCATATGAAAAATAGTAAATGAATTTTAAAAATTCTAAGAAAATATATGTTCAATATGGGACTATATTTCGCTAAAATCAAGAAAAGAAATATTTTTGGGAACTGATTTGGTATTTTTCATGAAAATGAACTAGTTATGAGTAAATGAATTAAATATGTTATGTGAAGTAATAAAATTGGAAAATAGGATTTTATGGCTTGGGAATCCTATATAGGGTATATGAAGATTTTTTTGATGAGGGATTTGATCATTGATGATGAAATCTTATGAGTGTGGCATTTTTGAATGATTAAATGCATTATTTGATAAAGTGTAAACAATTGAAATAAATTATTTATAAGTTTAAGAAATGATTAAATTATTGTTATAATATTAATGATATTAGATTATGAGATTATTAAGTAATTAATAACATTTGGTTATTATTGAACGTTGGATAAATTGTATTATAAATGTTTAATATTTATCCTTTATCTCATTTGATTTATTCTTTATATCATTGTCATCGTCCTCATGCTTATATTATGATGAAAGTCATCTGTGGCCTGTAGTGCATAGATGGAATTGGTATGATTATGACCAGGGATTATTCGGTATAATCATGACTGTAATGTTACAAATGATGTGGTAAAAGTCCTCATTGGCCCGTAGTGCATTGATGGACAGTTTTTGGTATGGTTATGGCTATGGATTCTCTTCGTCCAAGGGTGCAAAGATGAATTGTTTTATGGCATGATCAGGATCGTTGATGAAAACGCGATTATCTTTGGCCCATAGTGCATAGATAATTTGTGGTGGTGATATTAACGAATATCCTTGGCACGTAGTGCGGGGATGATTCGATGATGTGGATAAATTATGAATTTGAGTCTCGATAATGAAATATTAATTCATGGATGTGATATTAACGAATATCCTTGGATAGTAGTGCGGGGTGATTCGATGATGTGGATTATTTATTAAGTCGAGTCTCGGTGATAAAATATTGATAATAAATTTTAATTAAGTAAAGATAGTAGATATCATGCTCTACGTAACTCTTCTAAAATACTGGTTTATGTCTTTGGCCTGTAGTGCAAAGATGAATTGTTAATGAATATCTTTGGCCGTAGTGCAAAGATGAATTTATTAGTATAATTGTGAACAGAAATTGTGATTTTGTATAACCATGATTTTTGATGTTCCAGGTGAAGATAGGTGATGTAAATTTTCTTCGTCCTGGGTGCGAAGAGGAATTTAGAATCACAATTATGATTATGAGTTATTTATATGATTGTGGACAGAAATTTTGATTGATGTTACAGGGATAAAACATTATCGGTGGACTTTTAACATAAGAGAAGATAATAGATCTGATGGCCTATTTGACTCTTCTAATGGATTGCTCGTTCCGCTGTAACTATGGTTGAAAAGTTTTATCATCTACCATATGTTCTAAATCTCTAATTTATTACTGATGAAGGCTATTGATGATGTAAATTATTTTTAGTCATGATATTCTTTTCTTTGGGCTAGTTGTGCTCACCCTTTTTTGCTTCACAATTCCTTTCGGTGTAATAAGAGTGAAATTTGGGTCGAGCGGGATAATGAGGGGAATAGAGCGGTGGTCTATAGTCATTGAGGTTCTCCCTAAATAGTATGGAAATAATTTTATTGATGACTTTAGATAAGTGTGTTGTATGTATTATATCGTCATTTGATATTTAATTTTGGTGAACCGAATAGGGTGAGGTGAACCCAACTTTGGAAGGGTGTTTTGCCACTATCATACAAGATGTCTAATGACATACAATCTCATGTTATTATAAGACAGGGTTGTGCACATCCACTTGCTAAGTATATCTATGAGCACTACCTATATGATCTTGGAGTTTATTTGAAATATAATTTTCACTTGGAGACAATGGAGATAGTTATATGTCAAGAGAAGACTCACCATTGGAAAGAAGGTGATAGTAATCTTCTCGCTTTTTCTTTGGGGTCTATTGGGTCAATTGAGGATAATTTCGTGGACATATGATATCTATCATAACCTGAGCGCATGGCCTCCCATGAACGAAGGTTTCCTTGAGCACTTCCCAAAGATTTTAATTTCTAAAACAATTTTTGACTATACTTTTATGTAAAGTATCATTGTAAGGATGTGGTCGAGGCACCATGAGAGTTACATACATTTGTATTAAAACTCACAGTTAACTGTGGTCGTATTCTATACAACAGTTCAACAGTTGTATAAATGAAGTTTGTATTTGATTTTTATAGTGTGATATCTGGCAACTCAAAATGGGTCGTGTGGACCTATTTTGGGAGTGTCACATATAGTATCAGAGCTTAGGGATATGGTCGCTGGCGGAGATAAGAGTCTAGAACTAGGAGGGGAGAGACGAGTTATATACTTCGCTAGTGTGTGACTTACCTAAGCTGAAATTGTTTACTTGATAAGTTGACAAATTTTGATATGTCAATTAACCTTTGTTTTGAAGCTATATTCTAGAATGATATCTGAAATACAGGAGATAAGAAATGGAAAAATCATGATAGCGAGAAAATTATCGGGAAGGTACAATCTGAAAAGAAATCAAGGTATTCTCATCTTTTCGAATATCAGGTACGTACGTAAATTTCGAGGGCAAAATTTCATAAGGAGAGGAGATTGTGAGACCCCAAATTTTATAAAATAAAAGTATTCAATTTTTCTATTTTGGTAAATAGTTACATTGATAAAAGTTTAAAGTTAAGGGTGATATGTGAAAATTTTGTAAAGTAAGCAAGTTGATATAAAATTTTCGTTGTGTCGGGGAATATTCGATTAGTCAGGGAATATTCTTTTTATTAGGGAATATTCGTACAATGGCACAATCATTGGTGGACCCCACAACGGAATTATTGTCGGATTGAGAAAATGACAAAAAATATTTTTATGAAAATAACGGCGGAAGTTTTACCGTTAAAACTGTTGAACTACTCGGTAGTAAAAGTACAGTAATACGCATGGTTGCATAGTAGCACACGGTATTGATTATTGATGCTTACGTGAGAAGTCACTCAGTTTTGTTTAATTATTGCTATAGTAATTGCTGCATAGTATCTCACGTTATTTGATTCAATTATTGTCGATATTTTTTTTATATTATTAAATCAATAATTGAGACAACAAAGTTCTTAATATTATTATTTGCAATATTAACGATGTCTAGAAGTTCTGTCAAGGAGAGGTTTGGTCACCCAATTGCGCGCCAATAGGGAGAAATCATTATTGGAAAGCCCCATCTTTCCTGGGAACAACCTGGTCGATTAATATTGTGAATTATAATAATGGTGATAAGTTTGTTTTATTATTATTATTATAAATGTAATAAAACAGAAAACTTTTTATATAAAACAGAATACTTTTTATAAAATTTTGTTTTATTTGATTATAAATAGAATATAATATATTTTATTATGCGTAGTGTTTGATATAGTTACTGATAATCTTTTTTATATAAAATGAATACTTTTATAAAGTTATTTGTTTTATTAGATTATAAATAGAATATATTATATTTTATTATGCATACGATGTTTGCATAGTGCTCGCATAGTGTTTGCAGATAGTAAATTTTTTATATAAAATGAATACTTTTATAAGGTTATTTGTTTTATTAGATTATAAATAGAATATTTTATATTTTATTATGCATAGTGTTTGCATAGTGCCTGCATAGTGTTTGCATAGTAAAATCTTTTTATATAAAATAGAATACTTTTATAAAGTTATTTGTTTTATTAGATTATAAATAGTATATTTTATATTTTATTGCATAGTACAACATAGTATCCTTTCTATTCTCCTATAAATAGGATGTTTAGTTAGAATTGAAAATCACACCAGAAGTTCAGAGAATTCTTCTTATATAATCTTGAGCGTATTTCTTTAGAGTTTAAGAAAGCTTTGAGTGTAGAAATAGTGCAAGTTTTCTTCAAGAATATCCTCGCCCTACCTGTCGAAATACTCTTATTTCTAAGGTAAGAGATATTATTTGTTGTACTCGTAAGGGGTATTATTTCTTTCGTATTCATGAAGAGAGCTATTGTTATTCCATTTCTTATTATTTTATTAGAATAATCAGATATCACGCGGACTCTAGTATACATGGTGAAATCTGTTATTATTCCATTCTTTATTATTACTCACTGGAATAACTTTGTACATCATGCAAAGCACGCATGACACATGGTGAAATTATGACGCCCCCAAAATAGGTATACATCACCCATTCCGAGTCGCCAAATATATGGTACAGAAACCACTACAACTTTATTAATACAATTGTCGTGCAAAATACGACAACACATAAACTATGAGTTTAAATACAAATATTGTCTTCTAGATAATATCCACACTCAAATAAGTCCTCATTACAATTATTGATACATTATTTTACAAAAATGGTGAGGGCTACTAAAACGACTTTCTAGAACCATCATTCCATAGCCCGACTAGAACTCGCTACATTCTCGCCTCCTGAGAAGAAAAATGGAACAAAAAGGAAAAGGGTGAGCTCAACTAGCTCAGTAAAGAACATTATGACCAAGATAATATAGAACAAATTATCGTAGTCCTCAACAGTGAAAAATCTAATAGAATATAATAGACAACAAGTTTCAGATCAATATTCGCAGTGAAAATAACAATTCATAGAAGAATTACGTAGAGAATGAAATCTACTATAATCTATGAATTTAAAAGTCCATCATCAATATTTTATCCCTGTAACACCAATCAATATTCATCTTGAATCAAATATTAATCTTTGAACTACAAGCCAAAGATATTCATCAGTTGGTCATATTCATCTCAACACTTGTACATCTTTGCACTATGGGCCAAAGATATTCATAAGAAAATCAACCATCTTTGCACTACAGGCCAAAGATATTCAGTAATATCATCATTTAGGACTGAGGATGATGAAAAATATTTTAAAGAAAACGAATCCCGTGAAACAAAAGAACAAACAATAAGGATTCGTACTTTAAACAGTCCAAGTTCAAAAATACTTCATAAATAACCATAGTGAAGTAAAATTCAAGAATGATCAAAACATGGATACAATTAAAGCTAGTATTCATAATAGATATTTTGGATAAAAAACGAAAAATTTAATTTTTCTGTGAATAGTGTCGTATTCGTGAATAGTGTCATATACGTGAATAGTGTCGTATACGTGAATAGTAACTCCGACACTAAAAGACAAGAATTTCATAAGAAAAATCTTACCAATATTCCGGCATAATGATATTAGAAGAAATAATATCATTTAAAAAAAATAACATCCCTTACCTCCAAAAAGACAAGATTCTTCGAATGGAATCTTGGATATAGTCTTTGAAGGAAACTTGCACCGTATAGCAACACTCAAAGTATCAAAATACTCACAAGAATACGCTCGATAATATAGAGAGAGAAAGAGAGAGAAAACTTGTTTCTGGTGTGATTTTCAATTCTAACCTAAGCACCCTATTTATAGGAAAATCCTTAGAACACCAAAGTAAAAAATTTAATAAAATAATACTATTTATTAAATTTTCAAGCCCACCGCAAAAGAATCTGATTTTAGCATGTTTACAACACTTGTGGGACTCACCAAAAACGTTTTTCTAAACAAAAGTATTTAAAACTCCAAAAATAAATTTAGACCCGATATACCAGAACTTCAATAATTCATAATAAATAGCCCTTTTATCAGAAAAATTCGAATCTTATGTTCATTCCATAGGAAATTCAATTCTCTACAACTTTGTAAGTTTAAGTTTTTCCAAATTCCAAACAGTAGTTGACCGAAATCCACAAACGGACGATTTTACGGGCTATAATCCAATTTCAGTCACAAAATGGGGCCCACAAACATGTTTAATGTTTTTTAAACATTTTTTGTAACAAAAATACTCTTCCTCCTCATTTATTCATATATCACACATTCATTGTAAGAATATCACCATTATTATATTATTAAAATATAATAATATATTTAAATGAATTATTTTATCAGAAAAGATAAAATATCAAATTTTCAACAATTGTCACTTTAAAATTTTCTCCATCTATATCCACATAAAATGAATATTTTCCTTATCATATAAATCAATAATTAATTAATCACAAATAATATTACAGAATCACAATATCGACAAACATGCCGTTCCCAGGAAAGAGGGGGCTTTCCAATAAGGATTTCTCCTTACTAGCGCGCAATTAGGTGACCAAACCTCTCCTTAGACAGAACTTTCTAGACATTGTCAATAATGTTATCTAATAATATTATTCAAATAATATGAATTATTGATCTGATAATGAAAAATACTATGTAGTGACAATTATTGAAACAACAATAATATAAAATATCAACGTAGCAATTATTGAATCAATAAAATAAAATATTGAACAGTAATTACTGTAACAATTATTAAGTAGTGCCTTCTTACGTAAGAATCAATAATTGGTGCAATACCGTGTGCTACTATATTTTAACCACCGAGTATTTCAACAGTATTAACGGTAACAACTACGCCGTTATTTATAAACAACTTATACTTATCATTTTCTTCATCCAATCGCTTTCCGTTATGGGGGACCACACAAGGCTGCACCGTAGTACGAATATTCCCCGACAACAATGAATATTTTATAACCACTTGCTTATTTGAAGTATTTGCGTATTTTACCCATAACTAACCACATTAATCAAATCAACCCTTACTATTTCAAAATAATAAATAGAGAAAATTTAATTTTATTTATAATAAGTTGGGGTCTTATAGAAATTCTGTTGTTATTTCATTCTTTATTATTCTGTTGAAATAGCATGTATGCGTAATTGCAATAATTTACCGACATGGTTCATTCTTTATTATTCGTCGAAATATCACATCCGCAAGCGCTACGCGTGACATTCAGTTCCATTATTTATTATTCGTCGCTGAATATCACATGCATGCGTTCTTACGCATGACTGGTTCCATTCTTTATTATTACATTGGAATAACATGTCTGCATCGGCCTATCGCATGCATGGTGAATTTCGTTGTTATTTCATTCTTTATTATTCTGTTGGGAATAACATGTCTGTTCGGTCTATCGCATGCATAGTGAATTTTTTTGTTATTCCATTCTTTATTATTCTGTTGGAATAACCTATCTATGTGGATTACCACATGCATGGTGAATGATCCTTCGTATTCATATGAATAGTATTTTCATTCAAAAGTGATTTCTGCCAGGGGCAGTTTTATAATTTTTCTAACCCTCAAAAATTCTGAAAAAATTTGAAATGTTAATTTGAAATGTGATCGAGGCACCATGACAGTTACATACATTTGTATTAAAACTCATAGTTAAATGTAGTCGTATTCTATACGAAAGTTCAACAGTTGTATAAATGAAGTTTGTATTTGATTTTTATAGTGTGATATCTAGTGACTCAGAATGGGTCGTGTGGACCTATTTTGCGAGCGTCACAAATTGTATCAGAGCTTAGGGATATGGTCGCTGGCGGAGATAAGAGTTTAGAACTAGGAGGGGAGAGACGAGTTTTATACTTCGCTAGTGTGTGACTTACCTAAGCTAAAATTGTTTACTTGCTACAGTAATTGCTGCATAGTATCTCACGTTATTTGATTCAATTATTGTCGATATTTTTTTATATTATTAAATCAATAATTGAGACAATGAAGTTCTTAATATTATTATTTGCAATATCAACGATGTCTAGAAGTTCTGTCAAGGAGAGGTTTGGTCACCTAATTGCGCGCCAATAGCGAGAAATCCTTATTGAAAGCCCTCTCTTTCCTGGGAACAACCTGATCGATTAATATTGTGAATTATAATAATGGTGATAAGTTTGTTTTATTATTATTATTATAAATGTAATAAAACAGAAAACTTTTTATAAAAAACAGAATACTTTTTATAAAGTTTTATTTTATTTGATTATAAATAGAATATAATATATTTTATTATGCATAGTGTTTGTATAGTGCCTACATAGTGTTTGCACAGTAAAATCTTTTTATATAAAAGCAGAATACTTTTATAAAGTTATTTGTTTTATTAGATTATAAATAGAATATATTATATTTTATTATGCATAGTGCTGCATATTATTTACATAGTAAAATCTTTTTTATATAAAGCAGAATACTTTTATAAATTTATTTGTTTTATTAGATTATAAATAGAATATATTATATTTTATTATGCATGGTGTTTGCATAGTGTCTACATAGTGTTTGTATAGTAAAATCTTTTTATATAAAATAGAATACTTTTATAAGGCTATTTGTTTTATTAGATTATAAATAGAATATATTATATTTTATTATGCATAGTGTTTGTATAAGGCTCTGCATAGTGTTTCAGATAGTAAAATCTTTTTATATAAAATGTAATACTTTTATAAAGTTATTTATTTTATTAGATTATAAATAGAATATATTATATTTTATTGCATAGTGCAGCATAGTATCCTTTCCATTCTCCTATAAATAGGATGCTTAGTTAGAATTAAAAATCACACCAGAAGTTCAGAGAATTCTTCTTCTATAATCTTGAGCGTATTTCTTTAGAGTTTAAGAAAGCTTTGAACGTAGAAATAGTGCAAGTTTTCTTCAAGAATATCCTCGCCCTACCAGTCGAAATACTCTTCTTTCTAAGGTAAGGGATATTATTTGTTGTACTCGTAAGGGGTATTATTTCTTTCGTATTCATGAAGAGAGCTATTGTTATTCCATTCCTTATTATTCTATTGGAATAATCAGATACTGTGGACTCTAGTATACATGGTGAAATTTTGTTGTTATTTCATTCTTTATTATTACATTGGAATAACTTGTCCATGCAGCACCGCATATATGGTGAAATTCATTGTTATTCCATTCTTTATAATTACATTGGAATATCCCGCTTCATCTTAATTTCACCGACTGGTTCCGATTCTTTATTATTACATCGGAATATCCTGCTTTGTGCGTTACGCATGACTGGTTCCATTATTTAATATTCTATTGAATATCACATGCGTGCGTTACGCATAACGAGTTCCATTCTTTATTATTACATTGGAATAACACATGCATGCGCATGATTCTATCGCATGCTTGGTGAATTACGTTGTTATTCCATTCTTTATTATTCTGTTGGGAATAAACTGTCTGTGCAGTCTATCGCATGCATGGTGAAGTCTTCTGTTATTCCATTTTTATTATTCTGTTGGAATAACTTGTCTATGTGGATTACCGCATGCATGGTGAATGATCCTTCGTATTCATATGAATAGTATTTTCATTCAAAAGGGGTTTCTGCCAGGGGCAGTTTTATAATTTTTCTAACCCTCAAAAATTCTGGAAAAAATTAAAATGATAATTTGATGAGCTTTCTAGATTGTGTCATAAATATTTAATATTTTTAGAATATAAAAGGTATTTAGTTTATTTAAGTATAATATTAAATAAATTATTTAAAAATGATTTCAATACATGAAAAAATCATTTTAAAATATATTATGGTATAAGAAAATATTTGAAGTTATTTTCTATAATTTTAATATTTTGTGATGAATTTCATTAATAAATTAATATTAATGATAATTAAGTTATTTAATATAAATGTATTAAATAAATTATGAAAAATAGAATTAATGATTTAAAATTTATATAAAAATGATTTGAAGTTATAAAATATTTTAAGTTATAAAATATAACTTTTGATATTTTGTCATGAAAAATTTTAATATTTTAATATTAAGGATATTAGATTTATTTAATAATTATATTAAGTAAATTAATTTTAAAATAATTTTAATATTAGAAAAATCATTTTAAATGAAAATAAAGAGTTTAATAATATTTTAAGTTATAAAATATAACTTCCAATATTTAAATGTAAATTTCATTAATTATTTCATATTAATGATATTAAAGTTATTTAATAATTATATTAATTAAATTAGTTTAAAAATAATTTTAATATTATAAAAATCATTTTAAATGAAAATATAGTGTTTAAAGATATTTTAAGTTATAAAATATAAATTTTAACATTTAAAGGATAATTTCATTAATAAGTTAATATTAATGATATTAATTTAATATTAATGATATTTGATTTAATATTAATGATATTTGATTTATATAATAATTATATTAAATAAATAATTTTAGAATGGTTTTATTAATTTAAAAATCATTTAAAAACGTTATAAATTAATTAAAAGTATTTGAAGTTAGAATTAATGACTTTTAATATTTTGATAAATAATACATTAATATTTAAATATTAATGGTAATTATTTAAAATGATTTTAAATGTTTTAAAAATCATTTAAGGGTAATATTAATATTTTAAAATATTTGAAGTTATTATAAATAACTTTAATATTTTGGCAATGGTTTCGTTAATAATTTAATATTAATTAAATATTAATGATAATAAAATTATTTAATATTTAAATCATTTAATAATGATACCGATGTTTGAAAAATTTATGATAAATTATAATAATTATTTAAAAATTATTTTAAGTCATTTAAAAATAATATGACTGATAATTGCAGTCATTGAAATACATAATAGAGTCTTCGATTCGATAATTACCCGATAAAGCTGTCGGTACACTGAAATATTTCAGAAATTGATCTAGACTTGGATAGTTTAACTAAATATGTGTTTGTTAGTGAATAAATGACTGTTAAACTATGTGACAATGTAATTAGGTTATGTGTTGACTGCAAATAGCAGTACTATGTGATATGATATATTATTTTAATCGAACGAATGATCTTATTAATGATAGGTTTTGGTATAAAAGATAAAACTAAGTTGTGTTATTGTAAGCAGCAGCTCAGGCAAGTATCCTAACTTTGCATTTCCTTTATGCAATGAACATGAGTAAGAAAGTTTCAGAATCACATTATCGTGCCAGATTATTAACTCTATTGTTATTCATTATGTATCCAATTATTCATATTCATACAAGTTCTTAAATTATCCGATCATTGTTTATCAACACAGTATTAGTGCATAATCCAGATATTTATTATGTTCGTTAGTTTCTAAATATGGTTATACAAGTGTCTCCACTTGGATAATCATTGTATTTAATCACATGTTGATACATACTTATTGATTTCCATTATGTATACGTTGACTTAAAAGCCGTCTAAGCTATTTGATTTGGCTCGACACAAACTCAAAAATATTATTGAACAAGATAGAACTTTATTGTATCCAACCAGATTGTTTTGGTTCGAATTCCCGACTAAGTATGAACATCCCAAACATGGAAAACTTTTGTTCACCTAAGGTGGATAAGATGAACGATACTATCGTTCTTGCATGTAGTATTGATTAATATAGAGCATAACGGGCTGATCACCCCCGTGCCTGTAAGTTATGACGGTTTACAGATGAAGTTCTGTTTAAACTTTTCAAAAATAGAAAACAATGTTCATAGTCTGTAGACTAAACTCCAGTTATAGTAAGTGCGTAGTTTCAAAAATTTGATATAGAATTGATATGTTGTTATTATTGGTTCAACTTACTTCACAACTGTTGATTCGTTGTAGAAGTGTCATTCAAAGAAAACATTTAATTCTTTCAGCTAATATCTATTGTTGTTATTACTTGATGGGCAATTAAATGCTCATTCTTGCTTTAAATTTAAATTTTTTCAGCTAAGTATGATCAACCCAAGGATCGAAGCAAGAAAAAGGGAAAGGAAAATTTGTTTGAATGAATTTTATAATATTCTGTGTAAAAGTTAAAGTTTATTAAGACAATGCTACTTATTATCTATGATGTAATGAATGTTTAAAGGTCACGTACCTGGGAGTAGACTTTGATGCATATGTAAATTAAGTTTGGTATCTATATTATTGTATAATTCTGCTCATAGAAAATGGTATCGTGAAGCACCGAGTTCGAGTTTCAAGTACCTGAATTTGGGGGCGTCACAGGTTGGTATCAAAGCTTTAGGGTTAGAAACCTTAGGTGGGGTAGACCTTAGGCTATAACCTTAGAACAGAGGGAAGCGTTGAAAATACAGATAACTCATATAGAGTTTAAAAGGAGATGAATTGAATAAATTCATCGTTAATCAAAATAAAAGATAACTTTTATAAAATTATTATTTTCTGTATGTATATACTATTTGCTAATCGGGATAATTCATGTGTGTATATGTCAGGAGGAAAAGAATTAGGATACCCTCAGATCGTAATGAAGGGGCCAATATCAAGGCCAATAGCTGAAATAGAGGCTCACAATGCAAGCAACCTAAATGAGGTGGTGGTATTAGAAAACGTAGTACCAGATCCGAAAATGCTAGAACTGATAGATAGTGATTCAGACACTAAAGTTGGAGTTGATCAAGCATCAACGGAGGTGCAGAATCTGAAGAACAATGTTTCTTCTCTAGAAAAGCTGTGGGAAATAGAAAAGTTACTAAATAACCAATTGCAAAAGGCGTTAATGGAAACTATGGAGGAAGAAGATAAGCTTAAAATCCAAATTAATCAAATGGGAACTAGAATCAACAAATCATGCGCAGCTCCGAGCAAGAAGGGGAAAAGAAAGATGAAAGACCGTGACTTAGGAAATAAGTAGGATTAGTAGTTGATTATGTATATTTGATAATGTATGGGTGTAATATAATATTCCCAACTTTTGTGTAAGTTATTACAGTAATTCCTGACTTTTGTGGTTACAAAGGGATAGCAGAATGTGCTACGTTATGTAAAGTACTTTGAATTAATGAAGACAAATTTATGTTTGATTAATGGAATAAGTTTTGTATAAAACTTCGTTTTACATGTTAAACTTCTATAATAAGGTTTAGAATGTAAGTTATATTTATGATTTTATGTAATCAGATAATGCCGCCAAGACATCGAACATGAAATCAAAGGGCAAAAGAATCTGTCAACAACGCTGGGGGACAACAGCAAGACCCGATGCAAAACTTTGCAAACATGGTAGCTCAGGCTATGCAGCAGGGAATACCAGTCGCAAGAAACCATCCAGACAATCGCTTGGCAAAAATTAAAGACTTCAAGGCAGTAGAATCACAAGAATTCAGGGGATCAGCTGACCCTATAGAAGCCCAAAAATGGGTTAACGAGATAGAAAAGGCGTTCATAATTGCTAGGGTAGATGAGGGGCAAAAGACCGCTTTTGCCACTCATATGATGAAAGGGAAGGCTAACTTTTGGTGGGAAGCAAATCAAACTACGGCAGGGGAAGGTGTAGTCACATGGGCTATGTTTAAGACTTTATATTTTGAAAACTATATCTTAGCTAGTATGCAGGCTAGGATGGTGGTAAAATTTCTAAAGTTGAAGCAGGATAACATGATTGTTGCAGAGTATGCCGCAGAGTTTAATGAGTTGGCTAGGTTCACTCCGCATCAAGTTGATACGAAGGCTAGGAAGGCAAGGAGGTTTGAGCTGGGCTTAAAACCCTGGCTCTACAACAAGGTAGCGGTGTTGCAAATTAATACCTTTGCAGCACTCATGGAAAAGGTTATTATAGCCAAGGAGGGGAGTGAGGCCATAAGCCTCTACAACAAGGAGAAGAAGAACAAAGGCAAGGCAGGAGGAGTTGTGAAGGTGGAATGTAATAGTGGAAATAGGGGTGAAAAAAGAAAGGGGAATTTTTCTGGGAATTTTCAGGTGAAACAGGAAGGTGTGAAGAAGCAGGTAGTTTAGTGTGGGAACTCTGGGAAGAATCACTCTGGTGAGTGTCTGAAGGGTAAGTTTGTATGTTACAAGTGCGGGCAGGAGGGCCATATTTCTCCCAACTGTCTAAACCCAAGGATGAACAGTGGAAGTTTTCTGTGTGGGTCTATGGAGCATGAGGTGAAGGATTGTCCAAAGAGGAAAATGGAGGCGAGGAGTGTAACCACGGAAAAAGGAAGCAGGACTCTGGCGATCACAGGACCGACTTCAAGCAACAAACCAACAAAAGCAACTGCGAGAGTCTTCAACATGATGGTCCAGGATACTGTGGCAGCAGGGAATGGAACTCCAGGTATTATTTGAATAACTTTTATTTTCATGTATATATATGATTTTCCTATATATAGCAAATTATTTTATAAAGAAATGTTGAAGAAGGAATTTGAGTTCTTTTAGAAATCAAACTTCCGTTTAATCAGATAGACAAGCTTTATGCCGAATAGTTAAAGGTCAGTTCGATCAAATATGATCGAGATCTACTTGCAATGATTGTGTAGGCTATGTACCCTTGTATGTACGAGTTTTAAAACGGTGATTCCGGGGACGGAATCCTTATAAGGGAAGGTGAAAGTAATAACCCAATATTTTCTATATAAATAAATAAATAATTTTGAATTTAATTTTTTTTTATTTTAAAGATGAGATATGTGCCAAGTAATGTGTATGATAAATGCAAATATATTTATTACCTGAAAAATTATAAATAATTTTAGAATTATTTATCATTATAGTAGTATATTCTTATGATAATTAATTTTATAATAAAAATGTTTTTATTAATTATTTTCCATGAAAATATGATTTTATATTATGTAAATAATATATGAAATGATTATTAGAATTATAATAAATATTTTATTATATGAATTTGTTCACCATATTTAAGTTATTTATTTTAACTTAATTATTTATGTTGTATATGAAAGATAAATTAGATATGGAATCCAAACCATAAATTTGGATTTTGATCAAGGATGAGAATAATAATATTATATTAATTATATTTCAGTGCTATATATATATACATATACAGTATGTGAGTAAACAGATAATGGTTAGTCAATTATGGTGTATCATGACAAACCCTAGTATTACTGTCATAAACAATAATTGGAAATTCAAAATTGGAGTTTAAGATCGGTCAGAAATTGTGTTATAAGAATTATGTTGCGTATTATGGAATTTAATGATAATTAGGGAAACCCTATTAATTACTTATAAAACCCTAATTATTATAAGACTTAATTGCTAAGTTAAAAACCCTAATTTGATAATTAGGAACCCTAAATTGCTAAGTTAGAAACCCTACTTATTATTTTAGTAAATTGTAATGTTAATTAGGGAACCCTAGTAATATTAAGGAACCCTAATTATTTAAACCCTAATTTATAATCTAATCTTGAAGGCCATGTTAGATGTTAGATTTTTTTGTTAAAACATGTTATATATAGTGTATAATGATGAAGGCCACTATGGTATGATGTAATATGACAAAGTCACCTAATGGCAGAATCCTCAACGTACTACTAATCTGGTACGGTATCATGACGTCATAAAGGAATTTTGGTTTTCTTTTAAGTTATGAAGAAGGTCAATTAAGTTGGCCAAATTATTTCGATTGATGTTTGAATTGTTGATAAAAGTCTAAGCTATTTGATTCGGCTAGACGACTGTTGAAAAATATTGGTGGAATTCAAGCGTTCTTGAGTATTTATGCCAAACCAGATTGCTTTGGTGAGGATTCAGATGTTGAAAAGCTGAGTTGAACAACCCTATAAGGGGACATATTTTTGGGGATAATGGTTTTGAATGTAACGCATGTAGTCTTTACAAAACACTACGTTGCGGCCCAACGTAGTGGTACAATAGGTTGGCCACCTAGCGTACGTGTGGAGGGTGTTTTCAGTCTTCGTGATAGATAAACACTCTAGTTTGTAGTGCGAAGGATTCTGATGAAGCACTGGTTCACGGTCTAGTGTGACCCCTCAGCATAAATTGGAATCTGAGTTATTCATACTACTTTCCGATTATTAAAAAATCGTGCAAGACTCTTATTCTTCTGTGTGATGAATGTAGTGAGTAGAGTGTTCCTTAGAAAGGAGAATGTGGTAGAATGCAAGTGAGAAAGTTATAATAAGACTTCCGAAAAGAGAATGAATAAAATTATTCAAAAGAATATGTAATATTCGAAATAGCATCGAGTAGAGGAGATTTCGGTGATTCCGAGGACGAAATCCTTATAAGGGGGACATGATGTAAGAACCCGAATTTTCAGAAAATATTAAAATAAAAATTTAGTAAATAAAATTCTTAAAGCATGAGATGGGTTCAAACAAGAATATATAAATGTGCTACGAGGTATGTGGTATTGTGTTACATAGGGTAATATGAGCCATGTAGTAAGTGATGTTGTGTTTAATAAATATATATCATTATTATATATGTGTTATAAATGGTAGAGATGAATTAGTAAGAAGATGGATAAGATTTATCTATCGGCATTAAATAATTTATAGAAATAATTTATCATAGTAAGTTGGTGACCTTAAATATCCTTGATAACCACCAATTTATTGAGTATATGTATGAGTATGTATCAAGTCTAAGGCAGTGCAACCGTACCCTTTAATGGTGGATGTATAGGAGCTGGGCTAAACAATTCCTTCAGAGAGTGGAGGTATATACGAATTAGTAACTGATCTAACTCACTGTGAAAATAGTGTAGACGAGACGGAAACTAATTTTTTGGTTGTTTGTGGGAAACCACTCAGTGTACTATATTGAATACCATTAAAAACTCAATATGTGCTAGGTTTGGAGTTGTATATATGTACGTTGTTGACGAGAGAAGAAAATAAATTTATCTTTTGATAAATATTGGTTAGAGAATTATTGACTAATATTAGGATTTGGTTAAATGTATAGATTAAAGAAAGAAGAGTTTGAACTTGATGTTTAATCTCTAAGTTATTCAAGAATGTAGTCATTGGAGATTCATTTTTGGTTAGTATAATGAGATAGCATGTATGGAGCATGTTAAAAGATTTACGAGTTAAGTTATGTTTCTATTAAAGCATAACTTTTCTGCGTCCTAACTTTAGGTGGCGCGGCCGCGCCACTCTCAAGCCTAAGACTAGAGAGGCCACGCCGGCCTGTAGACTGTTCATGATGAGTTTATAAACTGAACTTTAGGATTTGTGTATTAGTAACTAATATGTTATAATAAGGATCATAATTGGTGTTCCAACCGTCCATGAATGGATTGAGATAACGAATCATGAATTGAATGAGAAGTTATTTATGGAAATTAATATTAGTTAATTAAGTTATATTATGTAATATTATAATATAATTTGAGTATAAAGCCTTGTGTGGCAGTGGCGTGATAGTAAATCAAATAAAAAGAGTTAATTCCCTTAAATAGGATGGTGAATTAATATATGTGCTTTACATGAAGAAAATAAAATGATTATGTTAAACAATGTTAGTATTTTTATATATTACATAATATGGTAATATGTGAAAGGGTTAATATTTGAAAGCTGTGAATGTAAAGATTGAGGATGTTGTCTTGGGACAATCGAATAATTATACTTACATTGTATAATTTAAATAATTAATAGAGTAAATATTAAGTATTCTAAGTGTAAAGGTTGTGCATACTTTAAGTATGTAATTATTTAAGTAAGCTAAATAATTTAGCATTCTGATAAAGTGTGACATAAACTCTATATTAAATAAAAAATAAAATAATGTGGAATTGGGGAAAAGCCAAAGTGACCTAAACCCTAATAATTTATTAAATAATGAGCTTGAGTTATACATAACTCTAGTAAATGAGTTAGATAAAACGCTTGTGTGCTTCGAGTATTAAAGTTAAACTAGACTGAAGGTTTAACTGAAATTATTAAAAGAGAATTAATGGGAAGAAATTAAATGATTGTTAGTAATCATTGTGACATTAAAGTGTGATAGGGAATAATGGATTGAGAGTACCCAACGGATATATATTTATCCCAATTAAAATATTATTTGGACTAGCCCAATGTACATGGGATATAAGATTATATTGGTGTATATTTAAAATAAAAATATATATATATTTCTTATATGTGGGTAGGTACATATATATGTGTATATATGTGCCCATAACTTAAATTAATATAGTAATACTAAGTCATTATAATTGACTTAAGGAGCCCTAAAAGGAAATAACCTAGGTATATTAAGTGGCCTTGTTGCTAAAACCGTAAGCTAAAAAGCTTTGTCCCAATTTCTCAGTCATTTTCCTTACCCACGTGACTAAGCCATTGGCCTAATCTATTTCTCCATGCTCAAAACTCAGTGAAATCAAAAGGCTAGATAGAGTGATGATGAAGTGATGAATGGAGAGGAAGGAGCAGGTAAACAACCCTTTATTGCCCATTGGCTTCTTCTTCTTCCTCTTAGTTTAAATCTTTGGGCAAAATCATTGTATGGACAATGATTTCCTCTATAAATAGAGACTCCTCCTCTTCATTCCCGTTTGTTGAAATGTCTGAATTTTGCTATTGAAAGTTAGTAGAATTGGAGAGTGAGTGTGGTAGAATTGAGGAGCAATTGGAGAATTGAGGAGTTATAGTTACTAATTAAAGCTTCAAGAGGTAACCTTACTATCATAAATGTTCTAAATTCCAAAGTTTGATAAATTCTAATAATTCTCAAAAATTCTCTGTTAAGTGGGTTGAAAATTTAGTGCTATGGGGTTAACATAGTTTACATGTGTATTATGTATCATTATAACATGTTAAGCATGATGATTAGGTGATTATAATACATGTTCTTCATTTCAAGTTTTGAATTTCTAAGAAATATAAGAAATAGTCACTTTTAAGTCCAAAAATTTATGGCTAAGGATTCTTATATTCCATGAGTTGTTGCTAGATACTGTAAATATAGTTAGAAACAAAAACAATGAATATAAAATGAACCAATTTGGTTGATAAACGAATTCGTATTGAATGAATTCGCTAAACTTTTCAAAACATAAAAATTTAGTATGAATATGAGTTTTGAATTAATCTTTGGGTTAGTTAATGTGTTTGAAGTGTTATATTTACTCTGTAGATGGGTAGCTAAGAGTTTAACGAGTCCAACGAATCGAAAACCAACTAATTCGGACTTAAAATGAGAAAGTTATGACCAAAAAATGTTTATATAAGCCTCAAGAAGCGCTCATGCAAGCGCAGCCATGCCTGCCTTGTGCTTGGCGCACAGCTAAGGCTGGGCATTGGCCCAAAGTATGCCGGTAATGGTGAGAAAAAAGTGCGGCTGCCGCCAATGTCTTGTCGATCAGGATCGCTATGACTTTTTTTGTAAAACGGCCATAACATTTTCATACGAACTCCGATTGAGGTGATTTAAGATGATCCGGAACGTGGACGAATAGACCTAAAACTTTCGTTCTTTAAGTGTTTCAATTTGAGGTCGTTAGGAAGGGTCAAAACAGCCATATTTGTGACTGTTACGTAATAGGAGGCGATCAGAGGGCGTCGAACGAGCACCTACACAAGTATAGTGCTCCCGACGATGAAATATGTTGTTCTAAGTGATAAAACATAAATATTCATGATAATAGACATGTTATATAACTAAGATTACTATACTCATTATGGAATGCCTTCACATGATTTTCTAAAAGAAAACTTAAAGTTTTTGAGAAACGAAAGTTGATGAATTTGTTCTCCTTTGAGTTCTGACCTTGGACCCTATGTAAGCATATCAACGGACATTAAATGTAGTTTTAAAGTTACCTTGTATATAATAGATTGATATAGCTTGGTTTAAAGTATTTTGAAAGAAAAACTTGAAGTTTTGAAAATGAAACTTGACGAACTTTGTGTCTTTTTAGTTCCGACCTTGGAAACATGTGAATGTGGCCTAGTTATGTGCGCGGATGGATAAGGAATGTAATTCCAAGATGTATTGCACATAAAAGGTTGTCAAGCTCGGTTTAGTACGTGTTTTAAAGAGAAATTTAAAAGTTTTAGAAACTAACTTTGATGAGCGTTGTGTTACTTGCATTATGACCTTATAAGCAAGCATGATAGAGTTATTTAAGCCTTTGAACATGAATGATATGTGCACTCAACTATTCAAGCATGACATAAGTTATTTAAGCATGTTTTAAAAGTATGAACTATGTTATGTCTATATAAATGAGATAGATACATGTGAACATGTGTATTAAAGGTTTTTAGTACCAATATAAGGTTTAAAAGCTTATAAACCTTGAACCTTTGTTAAAAGAAGTTGTTAAGCCTTGTTATTGTAAATAATTCAACATAGAACTATGTAATTCAAAACGAAATGATTTGAAATGTGAACTTGAAGAACTATTAGAACCTACTAGATGTATGTTTACAGTATGTATCAGAATACATGTCGTGCTAGGAATTATGTTGGGCAATAAAAAGCCTAAGTCTAGTTCTGGCTGGGAGTAGCGCGGTCGCGCCACTCCCTAGCTTAAATGTAGTGCGGCCGCGCTGTTCTGCAAAGTGACCAAGAGTAGTTTGTTAACTGCATGGTCTTAAGTTATGGTTATATGTTGTCCTTAAGGACTACAAGTTATGAAACACGATTGTTTAGATAAATATGATAGTAGAATGAGCTAGTCTCATGGTTATCCTAAGTTCAAGTAAAAATGAAACCAAGTTAGGAAACAATTTTTGTTCTTATATTAAGATCATATGAAATGTATGACTGATGAATGTGAATCCATGATTATATAACTGTGTAGGAATACACGCAGTGCAGATAAGCTTTAAGTAGTTAAGTCGTAGTTGATAAACTACGAATCAGGCAAGTCTTTCAGTTCCTATTTGATATATGTATTCTATAACTATTAGTTGAGCTATATTATGCTATACAAAAGTTGATATATATGAAATGCATGAGATATGTATGAAATGTGAAAGTTGATATTTGATGATATGCTTGTGAAAGAAACCTATATGCCTGTTATGTGAGAAGTAACATGCATAGTAAATATTAATTGATTATGAATGCATGAACTGAATATGATATTATATGCTATGTGCTGCATGAAAATTGTTAGAATTGTTGGGCTGTCGAGCTCACCCTTGCAAATAACCACTTTTGCATGTTAAGGATACACGGTAAAGGTTACGTGTTATTTGATTGATAAAGTTCAATGGTATCGAAGGAGATCGATTTATTATTTAACTAGATGCTCTTGAACCATGTTTAGGTTCTAGTAGATGTGCATGGTAGTAGTTTACGATGTATAATACATGTTAAGTTGTTAAGTTGTACTAGGCGGTACATAGAGGAATTCGAATCGAGATGTATAAATTTATACAGTAATTGAATAGAATGAATCATAGCATAATTGGATTCAGGGATTTGTAATTGATTCAAGTTAAGAAATCAATAAAAGATTTTTCAAAGGAGATTGAAAAAGTTTAAATTATTTCGCATATTTTTATAACATCGAATGTGATGTAAAACAAGAATAGTAAATGACCAAGATTAGAAACTTATAAAAGTTTGGGGTCATTACACAGATCCTGGAGATGGAAAGAATTTATATTCTAAATTATAATAAGCAAGGTTATATTCATTTAAGTTATGAATAAAAGATATAATAGTTTGACGATAGTAGTATCGTGGCGGACCAGATTTGAGGTTCGAAGGGACCTGGATTTGGGGGCGTCACAAGTTGGTATCAAAGCTGTATGTTATAAACTTAGGTAAGTGTACCTTAGGCTATAACCTGAGAGAAAGAGAGAAAGATAAAGATTAAAAATATATAAGTGAAGATTCAAAGAAGAAAAATATATGAATAAAAGATATAATAGTTTGACGATAGTAGTATCGTGGCGGACCAGATTTGAGGTTCGAAGGGACCTGGATTTGGGGGCGTTCACAGGTTGGTATCAAAGTTGTAGGTTATAAACATAGGTAAGTGTACCTTAGGCTATAACCTAAGAGAGAGAGAAAGATAAAGATTAAAAATATATAAGTGAAGATTCAAAGAAGAATCTTGAAGTATCTAGAGAATGAGAATTTAGGAGTTTCCTAACTCCGGTAATAAAAGTGTTAAGATGATGTCTATAAGATGAAAATGACAAAGATAATGAGAATGAACTCGAGTGGAGTTTTGTTGATAATAGGGAAAGAACCCTTAGGTAAACCGATAATCACGACATGATTAGAATGAGCTAGAAGGTGATAAATTGTCTATAACGACTAAATGTGTATAGCTTGATGCTATAAGAGAATGTACTATGAACTGGTACGATATGAACTCATGAAAAGTTGTATGTGATGAGATACAAAGGATTCGTATCAAGTAAAGTGTAAGATAAAGTTAAGTGGGATTTCAATTGAGGACCCATGTCAGCAGCTGAGTTGTATGATTCCTTGTTGTGAGCGAGGAATTGTACTTGGTGTAAAAATAACTTAGTTCTGGCACTGATAATCGTTGAAATATTTGTGTCGCGCTATTTTCTATATACTTGTTGAGAAGGTGATTCTTTTCTCATGTGTATAACAGATAGATAGTTTATAGTTAGAGAATATAAGGTTATGTTGCGAGTTCTTAAAATTCATACTTATGATACGTTCGGGACTCATCATTATATGAAATGTTTTGAACCCCTCAGCGAATGGACGCCTATGGTCTGACTAGGGTAAGTTCATAAACTCATATGATTATGGCAAGTTCCTGAATTTCCAAAGTATGGTAAGTTCGATGAACTATATCGGGTATATATATGTTATAAAGTTAGAAATTTTGGTATAGTAAGCATTGAGAGTGTTAGAGATTGATGGAATGAGGCAACGAGTAAAGTTGATCTTCTAGCTCTGCTAGATTTTCAAAATTATTGACTTCGTGCTGAAGTTTGCAATCTATTTTCTCAAAAAAAAAAACTTTGGGTCATGTGATTGAACCAATGATGTTTTAAAAATAATACCGTCATCCATATGTCTATGCTAATTGTTTTGGCAAAGACAAAATGATTTAAAAAATTTCAAAATGTATTTCTGACCATTTGCATCATTTGGTATGGTGTAGAAATGGTAAACGATGGAGTCATCGATGCAGTTGAACCTAGTGTTGGTTGTGATCGAAAGATAGTCAGCCCACTATGGTATGATGTAATATGACAAAGTCACCTAATGGCGGAATCCTTAACGCACTACTAATCTGGTACGATATCATGATGTCATAAAAGAATTTTGGTTTTCTTTTAAGTTATGAAGAAGGTCAATTAAGTTGACCAAATTATTTTGATTGATGTCCGAATTGTTGATAAAAGTCAAGCTATTTGATTCGGCTAGACGACTGTTGAAAAATATTAGTGGAATTCAAGCGTTCTTGAGTATTTATGCCAAACCAGATTGCTCTGGTGAGGATTCAGATTTTGAAAAGCTGAGTTGAACATCCTTATAAGGGGACATGTTTTCGGGGATAATGGTTCCGAACGTAACACATGTAGTCATTACAAAACACTACGCTGGCCACCTAGCGTATGTGTGGAGGGTGTTTTCAGTCTCTATGATAGATAAACACTCTAGTTTGTAGTGCGAAGGATTGTGATGAAGCACTGGTTCACAGTCTAGTGTGACCCCTCAGCATAAATTGGAATCTGAGTTATTCATACAACTTCCCGATTATTGAAAAATCGTGGAAGACTCTTATTCTTCTGTGTGATGAATGTAGTGAGTAGAGTGTTCCTTAGAAAGGAGAATGTGGTAGAATGCAAGTGAGCAAGTTATAATAAGACTTCCGAAAAGAGAATGAATAAAATTATTCAAAAGAATATGTAATATTCGAAATAGCATCGAGTAGAGGAGGTTTCGGTGATTCCGAGGACGAAATCCTTATAAGGAGGAGATGATGTAAGAACCAGAATTTTCAGAAAATATTAAAATAAGAATTTAGTAAAAAAAATTCTTAAAGCATGAGATGGGTTCAAACAAGAATATATAAATGTGCTACGAGGTATGTGGTATTGTGTTACATAGGGTAATATGACCCATATAGTAAGTAATATTGTGTTTAATAAATATATATCATTATTATATATTTTTTATAAATGGTAGAGATGAATTAGTAAGAAGATGGATAAGATTTATCTATCGGCATTAAATAATTTATAGAATTATTTTATCATAGAAAGTTGGTGACCTTAAATATCCTTGATAACCACCAATTTCTTGAGTATATGTATGAGTATGTATCAAGTCTAAGGAAGTGCAACCGTAGCCTTTAATGGTGGATGTATAGGAGCTGGGCTAAACAATTCCTTCAGAGAGCGGAGGTATATACGAATTAGTAACTGATCTAACTCACTATGAAAACAGTGTAGACGAGACGGAAACTAATTTGTTGGTTGTTTGTGGGAAACCACTCAGTGTACTATATTGAATACCATTAAAGACTCGATGTGTGCTAGGTTTGGACTTATATATATGTACGTTGTCGACGAGAGAAGAAAATTAATTTATCTTTAGATAAATATTAGTTAGAGATTTATTGACTAATATTGGGATTTGGTTAAATGTACAGATTAAAGAAAGAAGTGTTTGAACTTGAAGTTTAATCTCTAAGTTATTCAAGAATGTAGTCATTTGAGATTCATTTTGGTTAGTATAATGAGATAACATGTATGGAGCATGTTAAAAGATTTGCGAGTTAAGTTCTGTTTCTATTAAAGCATAACTTTTCTGCGTCCTAACTTGAGGTGGCGGTGCCACGCTTCACTCAAGCCTAAGACTGAAAGCTATGACGTGACCTATGTAGAATGCTCATGATGAGTTTGTAATCTGAACTTTAGGATTTGTGTATTAGTAACTAATATGTTATAATAAGGACCATAATTGGTGTTCCAACCGTCCATGAATGGATTGAGATAACGAATCATGAATTGAATGATAAGTTATTTATGGAAATTAATATTGGTTAATTAAGTTATATTATGTAATATTATAATATAATTTGAGTATAAAGCCTTGTGTATAAGTTGGCGTGATAGTAAATCAAATAAAAAGAGTTAATTCCTTTACATAGGTTGGTGAATTAATATATGTGCTTTATATATAAGAAAATGAAATGATTATGTTAAGTAATGTTGGTATTTTTATATATTACATAATATGGTAATATGTGAAAGGGTTGATATTTGAAAAGTCGTGAATGTAAAGATTGAGGATGTTGTCTTGGGATAATCGAATAATTATACGTCACATTGTATAATTTAAATAATTAATAGAGTAAATATTAATTATTCTAAGTTTAAAGGTTGTGTATACTTTAGCATTCTGATAAAGTGTGACATAAACTTTATATTAAATAAATAATAAAATAATGTGGAAATGGAGAAAAGCCAAAGTGACCTAAACCCTAATAATTTATTATAGGAATAATGAGCATGAGTTATACATAACTCCAGTAAATGAGTTAGATAAATGCGCCTTGTGTGGCTTGAGTATTAAAGTTAAACTAGACTGAAGGTTTAACTGAAATTATTAAAAGAGATTTAATGGGAAGAAATTAAATGATTGATAATAATCATTGTGATATTAAAGTGTGATAGGGAATAATGGGTTGAGAGTACCCAACTGATATATATTTAGCCCAATTAAAATATTATTTAGACTAGCCCACTGTACATGAGATATAAGATTATATTGGTGTATATTTAAAATATAAAAAAAAATATTTCTTATATGTGGGTAGGTACATATATATGTGTATATATGTGCCCATAACTTAAATTAATATAGTAATACTAAGTCATTATAATTGACTTAAGGAGCCCCAAAAGGAGATAACCTTGGTATATTAAGTTGCCTTGTTGCTAAAACCGTAAGCTAAAAAGCTTTGTCCCAATTTCTCAGTCATTTTCCTTACCCACGTGACTAAGTCATTGGCCTACTCTATTTCTCCATGCTCAAAACTTAGTGAAATCAAAAGGCTAGATAGGGTGATGATGAAGTGAAGAATGGAGAGGAAGGAGCATGTAAACAACCCTTTATTGTCCATTGGCTTCTTCTTCTTCCTCTTAGTTTAAATCTTTGGGCAAAATCATTGTATGGACAATGATTTCCTCTATAAATAGAGACTCCTCCTCTTCATTCCCGTTTGTTGAAATGTCTGAGTTTTGCTATTGAAAGTTAGTAGAATTGGAGAGTGAGTGTGGTAGAATTGAGGAGCAATTAGAGAATTGAGGAGTTATAGTTACTAATTAAAGCTTCAAGAGGTAACCTTACTATCATAGATGTTCAAAATTCAAAAGTTTGATAAATTCTAATAATTCTCCAAAATTCTCTATTAAGTGGATTGAAAATTTAGTGCTATGGGGTTAACATAGTTTACATGTGTATTATTTATCAATGTAATGTGTTGAGAATGATGATTAGGTGATTGTAATACATGTTCTTCATTTTAAGTTTTGAATTTCTTAGAAATGCAAGAAATGGTTACTTTTAAGTCCAAAAATTGATGGCTAAGGATTGTTGTAATCCATGAGTTGTTGCTAGATAATGTTAATATAGTTAGAAACAAAAATAACAAAAGTAAAACAAACCAATTTGGTTGAGAAACGAATTCGTAGCGAATGAATTCGCTAAACTTTTCAAAACATGAAAATTTAGTATGAATATGTGTGTTAGATTAATCTTTGGGTTAGTTAATGTGTTTGAAGTGTTATAATTACTTTGTAGATGGGTAGCTAAGAATTTAACGAGTCCAACGAATTGAAAACCAACTAATTCGGACTTAAAATGAGAAAGTTATGATCAAATCAAAGCATATATATATCTGAAGCCTCACATGGGACGCTACTTGCATGCATGGCACGCGCGCAAGAAATTTGAGCATTGGCGCCAAGCATGCGGTAATGTGAGAGAGAAGAAAGGAAGGCGCTACGCCCATGTGTGTTGATTGTGACTTTTATGACCTGTTTTGGTAAAACGGCCATAACATTTTCATACAAACTCCGATTGAGGTGATTCAAGATGATCCAGAACGAGGATGAATAGACCTACAACATTGTTGGTCAAAGTATTTCAATTTGAGGTCGTTAAGAAGGGTGAAAACAGTCATATTTGTGACTATTACGTAATAGGAGGTGATCAGAGGGCGTCGAATGAGCACATACGCAAGTATAGTGCTCCCGACGATGAAATATGTTGTTCTAAGTGATAAAACATAAATATGCATGATAATAGACATGTCATATAACTAAGATTACTTTACTCATTATGGAATGCCTTCACATGATTTTCTAAAAGAAAACTTAAAGTTTTTAAGAAACGGAAGTTGATGAATTTGGTGTCCTTTGAGTTCTAACCTTGGACCCTATGTATGAATATCAACGGACATGAAATGTAGTTTTAAAGTTACCTTGTATATAATAGAATGATATAACTTTGTTTAAAGTATTTTGAAAGAAAAACTTGAAGTTTTGAAAATGAAACTTGACGAACTTTGTGTCTTTTAAGTTCTGACCTTGGAAACATGTGAATGTGGCCTAGTTATGTGCGCGAATGGATAAGGAATGTAATTCCAAGATGTATTGCACATAAAAGGTTTTCAAGCTCGGTTTAGTACGTGTTTTAAAGAGAAATTTAAAAGTTTTAGAAACTAACTTTGATGAGCGTTGTGTTACTTGCATTATGACTTTATAAGCATGCATAATAGAGTTATTTATGCCTTTGAACATGAATGATATTTGCACTCAACTAGTCAAGCATGGCATAAGTTATTTAAGCATGTTTTAAAAGTATGAACTATGTTATGTCTATGTAAATGAGATAGATACATGTGAACATGTGTATTAAAGGTTGTTAGTACCAATATAAGGTTTAAAAGCTTATAAACCTTGAACCTTTGTTAAAAGAAGTTGTTAAGCCTTGTTATTATAAATAATTCAACATAGAACTATGTAATTCAAAACAAAATGATTTGAAATGTGAACTTGAAGAACTATTAGAACCTACTAGATGTATGTTTACGAAGACGTATCGTAATACATGTCGTCTTTAGGAATTATGTTGGGCAATAAAAGCCTAAGTCCGGTTACGCTAGGAATAAGATTTTGCCGCCGCGCCACTCCCAAGCTTAAATGTAGCGTGGTCGCGCCGTTCTGCAAAGTGACCAAGAGCAGTTTGTTAACTGCATGGTCTTAAGTTATGGTTATATGTTGTCCTTATGGACTACAAGTTATGAAACACGATTGTTTACATAAATATGATAGTAGAATGAACTATTCTCATAGTTATCCTAAGTTCAAGTAAAAATGAAACCAAGTTAGGAAACAATATTTGTTCTTATATTAAGAGCGTATGAAATGTATGACTCATGAATATGAATTCATGATTATATAACTGTGTATGAATACACGCAGTGCAGATAAGCTTTAAGCAGATAAGTCGTAGTTGATAAACTACGAATCAGGCAAGTCTTTCAATTCCTATTTGATATATGAATTCTATAACTATTAGTTGAGCTATATTATGCTATACAAATATTTATATATATGAAATGCATATGAGATATGTATGAAATGTGAAAGTTGATCTTTGATGATATGCTTGTGAAAGAAACCTATATGCCTGTTATCTGAGAAGTAGCATGCGTAGTAAATATTAATTGATTATGAATGGATGAACTGAATATGCTATTATATGTTATGTGTTGCATGAAAACTGTTAGAATTATTGAGCTGTCGAGCTCACCCTTGCAAATAACCACTTTTGCAGGTTAAGGATACACGGTAAAGGTTATGTGCTATTTGATTGATAAAGTTCAATGGTATCGAAGGAGATTGATTAATTATTTAACTAGATGCTCTTGAACCATGTTTAGGTTCTAGTAGATGTGCATGGTAGTAGTTTACGATGTGTAATACATGTTAAGTTGTAAAGTTATACTAAGCGGTACATAGAGGAATTCGAATCGAGATGTAAAAATTTATACAGTAATTGAATAGAATGAATCATAGCATAATTGGATTCAAGGATTTGTAATTGATTCAAGTTAAGAAATCAATAAAAGATTTTTCAAAGGAGATTGAAAAAGTTTAAATTATTCCACATATTTTTATAACATCGAATGTGAGACCCCAAATTTTATGAATAAAGATTTAAATTTCTCGAAATATTTTTTTTAATATTATGGTGTGGATTTGATATAATGTTATAGTTGTGGGTAATATTTATAAATTTTGAAAAGTACGCAAGTTGTTATATAATATTCGATTGGTCAGGAAATATTCGTTTTAACAGGGAATATTCGTACGACGGCAAAATCATTAGTGGACCCCACAACAGAAGTATTGTCGTAGTAAGAAAATGATGTAATTATCTTTTATAAAAAATAATAATGGAAGTGTTACCGTTAAAACTATTGAACTACCCGGTAGTAAAAGAAATAAAGAATACGCGAGGTTGCATAGTAGAGTAGCACCGGTATTGGTTATTGATGCTTACGTGAGAAGTCACTTAGTTATACTCAATTATTGCTATGATAATCACTTTGCATCATATCTCTCATATTATTGATTCGATTATTGTCACAGTATCATCTGTATAATATGATATATTATTAAATCAATAATTGAGACAACAAAGATATTCATATTATTAAATTGCAATATTTACAATGCCTAGAAGTTCTGTCAAAGAGAGGTTTGGTCATCTAATTACGCGCCAATAAGGAGAAATCCTTATCAGAAAGCCCACTCTTTCCTGAGAATGACCTGTATGTTAAATATTGTGAGTTATAATATTAATGATGAATAAGTTCGTGTTGATTAAAGAAGAAATTGATAGTTCCATTGTGTTGGAATTATTAGTGTTAGTGAAAATCGATATTTATTTTGATAATAATTAATGTCTAGACGTTATCGGGTAATTAATCGGATAAATGAGAAATTAATTGCTATTAATTCACATGATTATAACTATTTGTTCACATGTGTGTACTATTGATTCACATTCATGTACTATTAGGGGAGTTGGTGCAAGATTGATAATAATTGCATGACTAATTTAAAGATGGAGGTATAGATGGAGATACTATACTGTTATTCGTATTTTCACATGATTATAACTATTGAATCACATGATTGAACTATTGATTCACATTATTTACTATTAGGGGAGGTGGTGCAAGTTTGATAATACTTGTAGGACTAAATTAGAAATGAAAGAAAAGTTATAGGTATTGTACTGTAATTTTTCAAGGCCCAAAACGTGCAATTATCGAAACTATATTTTTCTATAAATAGAAGCTCATTCTTCCTTCATTTCTCACCAATTCACTAAAGCTATAGAGCAATTATTATAGAGAGAAATTATAGAGAGAAAGAAGAAGAGAAGTCTGCTACCTCTCTATTTCAGTATCCAGCTTTATTCTAAGGTAAGGGGTATCATTTCTTTCATTTTCATGAAGAGAGCTATTGTTATTCAATTCCTTATTATTATGTTGGAATAACCTGTCTATGCAAAGTACTGCATACATGGTGAAATTCCTCTATTATTTCATTCTTTATTACTCTGTTGGAATATCCTGTCTGTGTGTATTACGCATGGCCTGGTTCCACTATTTATAATTCTGTTGGAATAACCTGTCTATGCGAAGTACCGTAGACATGGTGAAATTCTTCTGTTATTCCATTTTTTATTATTCTGTTGGAATATCATGTCTGTGCGTATTACGCATGACCTGGTTCCATTATTTATTATTCTATTGGAATAACCTGCCTGTGCGGTCTATCGCATGCCTGGTGAATTCTGTTGTTATTCCATTCTTTATTATTCTGTTGGAATATCCTGTCTGTGCGGATTTCGAATGACCCGATTCTATTCTTTATTATTCTGTTGGGAATAACCTGTCTGTACGGTCTATCGCATGCATGGTGAATTCTTCTGTTATTCTATTCTTTATTATTCTGTTGGAATAACCTGTTTATGTGGATTACCACATGCATGGTGAATGATCCTCTGTATTCATTCCTCATTAAATTGTGGAAATGATCTATCTACGTGGATTATCGCATGGCGGGCGAAAATCCATTTGCAGGTTCATATATTCTATTATTCTCAATTGGTTAAAGTTTTGGCTTCTATACTCCATGAAATTAGTAGAATATCCTGGATATTTGCTCTTCATCCAGTATCTTTTCGTGAAAATATTCTTCTGAGCATTCTTGAATTTTACTCCACAAAGCAGTATCATGTTGACAATTTGGACGTTTTTGAGTTCAGGATAAATTAACTTATAAATCTTTAAAATTTAATTCTTGAACTTGTTTTATTGAATTATTATGTCATTGTCATCATCCTCATGTTTATATTATGCTGAAAGTCATATGTGGCCTGTAGTGCATAGATGGACTTGGTATGATTATGACCGAGGATTATTCTAGATATATAGTCATGACCGTAATGTTACAAATGATGTGGTAAAAGTCCTCATTGGCCTGTAGTGCATTGATGGACAGTTGTTGGCATGATCATGACCATTAATGAAAACACGAATATCCTTGGCCCGTAGTGCATGTATAATTTGTGGTCGTGATACTAATGAATATCCTTGGCCGTAGTGCAGGGATGACGTGGTTTATTTAATAAGTTGAGTCTCAACGATAAAAGTGAGGAAAAACCTTTTAAATCATAGAAGATAGTAGATTTTATTCTCTACTTGACTCTTCTAATGGATTGTTTGTTCCGCTGCAGATAAATTTGATGTTTGTTATATTGTATCAGTTTAACACTGTTAAAGGCTAACGATAATTTATTCTGCATTATCTTAGCCATAATATTTCTTACTAGGCTAGTAGAGCTCACCCTTTTGCTTTCATTGTTCTCTTCAGGAAATGAGAACGTAGCAGGGACTAGTCGGGGAACGGAGTGACGGTTCAGATGATAGCATTTGTAGTCCTCACTATTCTATGAAATAGTGTGATAATAAAAGTATTGAGGACTTATTTTGAGTTTGAATACTGTCTAGGAGACAATATTTGTATTAAAACTCACAACTCATGTTGTATATTTAAGATTGTATTTGTATTATGTACCATGTATTTTGCGACTCAGAATAAGTGATGTATACCTATTTTGGGGGCGTCACAGTTGGTATCAAAGCTTAGGGATATGATCCCTAGCTGAGATGTGAGACAAGAACTAGAAGGGGAGAGATGGGGAATTCCTTCGCTAGTATGACCTACCTAAGTTTATTTGGTATTTAATTGGTCGGTCAGAGTATAGGGATAATATGTGATATGTTAATTAACCCTTGTTTTGTCGCAGTATTTGAAAATTACATCCGAGAATGTTGAAAATAGCAATGGAGCACAGGAGACCGTTGAGTCTCCACAGATCAATAATCAGGATAATATGAATCCGAAAGGCGATAATCCTCATACAAACGACAACACTGACCAAATGATGAACGATGGAATGTTCAGAGGCTTTATGCAATTCATGCAACATCGGGCGAGAGCGACTCCTATCCAAAATACAGGTGGAAACATTGGTAACTCTCGGACGGTCACTACTAAATAGTTCAAGGAGCTGGGACCACCGGAGTTTTTTGGAGAGCCAAAACCACTTAAGGTGGAGACGTGGATAAAGCAGATCAACAAGATATTTGAGGTCTTGGGATGCTCCGAGGAGCAAAAGGTTCCCTTTGCCACTTTCATGTTACGGGCAGAGGCAGATTACTGGTGGGAATCTGTAAAGCATACTCAACCTGCCGCACTGAAGATGTGTTGGGAGAAGTTCCAAGAACTGTTCAACGACAAGTACTTTCCCAAAATTATTCGTCACATGAAAGAGGTAGAGTTCATTAAACTGGAGCAAAACAACATGACTGTGTCGTAGTACGAAGCTAAGTTTGCCGAGTTATCCCGTTTTGCGTCCCATTTGGTTGATAATGAGGAGAGAATGACGCAAATGTTTCTAAGAGGTTTGAAACCTGAGATACGTCAATATCTTATCTCTCATAAACCGTGTTTGTATTCAGATGTTGTTAATAGGGCTCGATTATTGGAGCGCGATAATGAGTCAACCCAACCAAAAAGAGCAAACAAAGAAAATGATAATACCGGATGATAGCCATCGTGAAGCGATGACAATAAGCGTGGAGGGAATCAACATGCCAGAAATGATAACCACTTCGGTGGTAATCATGGCCAAAACAATAAGAATGGACATTTCAAGAAGAGGAGATTCAATAATGATGGAAAGACGTCAGCATCAGCACCCGTTGTTAAGGAAGGAGAACGACCCCCTATCATATGCTTCAAATGCGGAGGGGAGGGACATATTAGTCCAAACTGTGCGCAGCAGTCCAAAATGTGTTACAATTATAGAAGAGAAGGTCACCTAGCTCGATTTTGTCGTGCACCAAAGTCAAGTCCATTTGGGGACGGTGGCACCAAAGCGGATACTGGACAAAACAAAGTTCGGTGGTTTCAGGAAGAGCGTTTTTCGTGACTTCTCAAAAAGCGAGAAACCCGAACGAAGTTAGCACGGGTTAGTTAATTATAAATTTTTGCAAAGTCTATACCTTATTAGATACCGATTCTACCCATTCTTTTATCTCTCTTGCTTGTGCTCAACGTTTAAATTTGACTCCGGAGAAATTAGACTTTGACTTATCGGTTGAAACTTCATTAAGAGAAACCTTCATTACCTCCACTGTTTATAAATCTTGTTTGATTCAAATCGACACTTTCACGTTACCTGTCGATCTTATCTCTTTGAAAATACTTGCCTTTGATGTAATTTTAGGAATCGATTGGTTAACTACTCATCATGCTTTTCGTAAGGTTGTTAGCTTTCATATTCCTAACCAACCTATTATGCGAATTCAAGCAACTAAACCACTAAAGTTAATCACTGTTATATCAAGCCATAAGTAAAGAGCCCCGAGCCTTTCGCTGGTGACTTCCTTGTGTGGAAGGCACCAAAGCCAGACTATCCATAGGGGACGTCGTGAATAACGGTGGTAAGTTGATAGATATCAATGTGATGTGTTATCCAAGTCTTGGATGAAGGTCACAGTTTTGAATGATATTTCTATCGTTAATAAATTTCTTGACGTATTTCTGAAGACTTCTTGGCCTACCCCAGAGTGTGAAATCGAATTTGGTACTGACCCCAATACAAAACCCATTTCTAAAACCCTTAAATATTTCTTCAACCAAAATGAACGTATAATGCGCCAAAGACGTTGGCTCGAGCTGTTGAAGATTACGACTATACCATTCAATATCATTATAGAAGAGCGAACGTGGTAGCTGACGCATTGAGTAGAAGATCGTATGTGTTTACGAGTGCGATGTTGTTAACATAAAAACCCATTTTGTATAACTTACAAATGATGAAGATAGAGTTAAAGACTCTAGAGACCCACGTGAAGATAGCGAATATACGAGTAGAATCAACTTTAATCGATAAAGTTAAAGTCGTGCAAGCTACATACTCAAAGCTGATGAATATGAAGAAGAAGGTTCAAGAGGGCGTTATTCTAGAAGCAAGAATCGACGAAGAGAGGAAATCTCAACCCTCGATTTCATTGGCCCATTTGAAATCCTCGATCGAGTAGGAACTGTGGCCTATAGACTCATTTTACTGCTAAGTTTGTCGCGTGTTCATAATGTTTTTCACGTATCGATGTTACGTAAATATGTGGACGACCCGAACCACATTATTAAATTAAAACTAGACGATATAGCAGAAGATTTAACATATGAGGAGATACGTGTTAAAATCTTGGATAAGAGGGATCGTATTCAACACTCAAAGGTTATACCTCAAGAGTTAGAATCTGAAATGAAGTCAAGGTATCCTCATCTATTCGGCATACTAGGTACGTACGTAAATTTCGTGGGCAAAATTCCATAAGGAGGGGATATTGTGAGACCCCAAATTTTATGAATAAAGATTTAAATTTCTCAAAATATTTTTTTTAATATTATGGTGTGGATTTGATATAATGTTATAGTTGTGGGTAATATTTATAAATTTTGCAAAGTACGCAAGTTGTTATATAATACTCAATTGGTCCGTAAATATTCATTTTAACAGGGAATATTCGTACGATGACACAATCATTGGTGGACCCCACAACGGAAGTATAGTCGTAGTAAGAAAATGACAGAATTATCTTTTTATAAAAATAACGGCGGAAGTGTTACCGTTAAAACCGTTGAACTACCTTTAGTAGTAAAAAGTACAAGAATCTGGCGTGGTTGCATAGTAGCACACGCGGTATTGGTTATCGATGCTTACGTGAAAAGTCACTCGCTTATACTCAATTATTGCTACAAGATAAATTGTCAGATCATATCTCTCATATTATTGATTCGATTATTGTCACAGTATCATCTGTATAATATGATATATTATTAAATCAATAATTGAGACAAAAAATTTATTCATATTATTAAATTGCAATATTTACAATGTCTAGAAGTTCTGTCAAGGAGAGGTTTGGTCATCTAATTACTCGCCAATAAGGAGAAATCCTTATCGGAAATCCCCCTCTTTCCTGGAAACAACCTGGTTGTTAAATATTGTGAGTTATAATATTAATGATGAATAAGTTTGTGTTGATTAAATATGATATTGATAGTTCTATTGTGTTAGAATTATTAGTGTTAATGAAAATTGACATTTATTTCGATAATAATTGATGTCTGGAAGTTATCGGGTAATTAATCGGATAAATGAGGAATTAATTGCTATTAATTCACATGATTATAACTATTTGTTCACATGTGTACTATTGATTCACATTCATGTACTATTAGGGGAGTTAGTGCAAGATTGATAATACTTGCATGACTAAGTTAAAGATGGAGGTATAGATGGAGGTACTATACTGTTATTCGTATTTTCACATGATTATAACTATTGAATCACATGATTGAACTATAACCTGCCTGTGCGGTCTGTCGCATGCTTGGTGAATTCTGTTGTTATTACATTCTTTATTATTATGTTGGAATATCCTGTCTTTGCGGATTTCGCATGACCTGGTTCCATTCTTTATTATTATGTTGGGAATAACCTGTCTGTGCGGTCTATCGCATACATGATGAATTCTTCTGTTATTCCATTCTTTATTATTCTGTTGGAATAACATGTCTATGTGGATTACCACATGCATGGTGAATGATCCTTTGTATTCATTCCTTATTAAATTGTGGAAATGATTTGTCTACGTGGATTACCGCATGGCGGGCGAAAATCCATTTACAGGTTCATATATACTATTATACCTAGTTGGTTAAAGTTTTGGCTTCTATACTCCATGAAATTAGTAGAATATCCTGGATATTTGCGCTTCATCCAGTATCTTTTCATGGAAATATTCTTCTGAGCATTATTGAATTTTACTCCACAAAGCAGTATCATGCTGATAATTTGGACGTTTTTGAGTTTAGGATAAATTAACTTATAAATCTTTAAAATTTAATTCTTGAACTTGTTTTATTGAATTATTATGTCATTGTCATCATCCTCATGTTTATATTATGTTGAAAGTCATCTCGTGGCTCGTAGTGCATGTAGATGGACTTGGTATGATTATGATTAGGGATTATTTAAGATAGTCAATCGTAATGTTACAAATGATGTGGTAAAAGTCCCCATTGGCCCGTAGTGCATTGATGGACAGTTGTTGGCATGATCATGACCATTGATTAAAACACGAATATCCTTGGCCCGTAGTACATGGATAATTTGTGGTCGTGATACTAATGAATATCCTTGGCCGTAGTGCAGGGATGACGTGGTTTATTTAATAAGCTGAGTCTCAGCGATAAAAGTGATGAAAAACCTTTTAAATCATAGAAGATAGTAGGTTTTATTCTCTACTTGACTCTTCTAATGGATTGCTTGTTCCACTACAGATAAACTTGATGTTTGTTATATTGTATCAGTTTAACACTGTTGAAGGCTAACGATAATCTATTCTGCATTATCTTAGTAATAATATTTCTTACTGGGCTAGTTGAGGTCACCCTTTTGCTTTCATTGTTCTCTTCAGGAAATGAGAACGTAGCAGGGACTAGACGAGGAACGGAGTGACGGTTCAGATGATAGCATTAGTAGTCCTCACTATTCTATGAAATAGTGTGATAATAAATGTATTGAGGACTTATTTTGAGTTTGAATACTGTTTAGAAGACAATATTTGTATTAAAACTCACAGCTCATGTTGTATATTTAAGATTGTATTTGTATTCTGTAACATATATTTGGCGACTCAGAATAGGTAATATATACCTATTTTGGGGGCGTCACGTCGAATGTGATGTAAAACAGGAATAGTAAATGGCCAAGATTAGAAACTTATAAAAGTTTGGGGTCATTACACAGATCCTGGAGATGGAAAGAATTTATATTCTAAATTGTAATAAGCAAGGTTATATTCATTTAAGTTATGAATAAAAGATATAATAGTTTAACGATAGTAGTATCATGGCGGACCAGATTTGAGGTTCGAAGGGACCTGGATTTGGGGGCGTCACAAGTTGGTATCAAAGCTGTATGTTATAAACTTAGGTAAGTGTACCTTAGGCTATAACCTGAGAGAAAGAGAGAAAGATAAAGATTAAAAATATATAAGTGCAGATTCAAAGAAGAATCTTGAAGTATCTAGAGAATGAGAATTTAGGAGTTTCCTAACTCCGATAATAAAAGTGTTAAGATGATGTCTATAAGATGAATATAACAAAGATAATGAGAATGAACTCGAGTGGAGTTTTGTTGATAATAGGGAAAGAACCCTAAGGTAAACCGATGATCACGACATGATTAGAATGAGCTAGAAGGTGATAAATAGTTTGTAACGACTAAGTGTGTATAGCTTGATGCTATAAGAGAATAAACTGTGAAATGGTACGATATGAACTCATAAGGAGTTGTATGTGATGAGATACGTAGAATTCGTTTCAAGTAAAGTGTAAGATAGAGTTAAGTGGGATTTCAATTGAGGACCCATGTCAGCAGCTGAGTTGTATGATTCCTTGTAGAAGGTGATAAATAGTTTGTAATGACTAAGTGTGTATAGCTTGATGCTATAAGAGAATAAACTGTGAAATGGTACGATATGAACTCATAAGGAGTTGTATGTGATGAGATACGTAGAATTCGTTTCAAGTAAAGTGTAAGATAGAGTTAAGTGGGATTTCAATTGAGGACCCATGTCAGCAGCTGAGTTGTATGATTCCTTGTTGTGAGCGAGGAATTGTACTTGGTGTAAAAACCACTTAGTTCTGGCACTAAAAATCGTTGAAATGTTTGTGTCGCGCTATTTGCTATATACTTGTTGAGAAAGTGATTCTTTTCTCATATGTATAACAGATAGATAGGTTATAGTTAGAGAATATAAGGTTAAGTTGCGAGTTCTTAAAATTCATACTTATGGTACGTTCGGGACTCATTATTATATGAAATGTTTTTGAACCCCTCAGCGAATGGACGTCTATGGTATGACTAAGGTAAGTTCTTAAACTCGTATGATTATGGCACGTTCTTGAATTTCCAAAGTGTGGTAAGTTTGATGAACTATATCGGGTATATATATGTTATGAAGTTAGAAATTTTGGTATAGTAAGCATTGGCGGTGTTAGAGATTGATGGAATGAGGCAAGGAGTAAAGTTGATGGAGAAACATGAATTTTCTAAATCTTCTAGCTCGGCTAGATTTTCAAAATTATTGACTTCGTGCTGAAGTTTGCATTCTGTTTTCCCAAAAAAAGAAACTTTGGGTCATGTGATTGAACCATTGATGTTTTAAAAATAATATCGTCATCCATATGTATATGCTAATTATTTCGTCTAAGACAAAATGATTTAAGAATTTTCAAAATGTATTTCTAACCATTTGCATAATTTGGTATGGTGTAGAAATGGTAAACCATGGAGTCATCGATGCAGTTGAACCTAGTGTTGGTCGTGATCGAAAGATTGTCAGCCCACTATGGTATGATGTAATATGACAATGTCAACTAATGGCAGAATCCTCAACGTACTACTAATCTAGTACGGTATCATGACATCATAAAAGAATTTTGGTTTTCTTTTAAGTTATGAAGAAGGTCAATTAAGTTGGCCAAATTATTTCGATTGATGTCCGAATTGTTGATAAAAGTCTAAGCTATTTGATTCGGCTAAATGACTGTTGAAAAATATTGGTGGAATTCAAGCGTTCTTGAGTATTTATGCCAAACCAGATTGCTCTGGTGAGGATTCAAATGTTGAAAAGATGAGTTGAACAACCTTATAAGGGGACATGTTTTCGGGGACAATGGTTCCGAACGTAACACATGTAGTCGTTACAAAACACTACGTTGCAGCCCAACGTAGTGGTACAATAGGCTGGCCACCTAGCCTACTTCCCGATTATTGAAAAATCGTGGAAGACTCTATTCTTCTGTGTGATGAATGTAGTGAGTAGAGTGTTCCTTAGAAAGGAGAATGTGGTAGAATGCAAGTGAGCAAGTTATAATAAGACTTCCGAAAAGATAATGAATAAAATTATTCAAAAGAATATGTAATATTCAAAATAGCATCGAGTAGAGGAGGTTTCGGTGATTCCGAGGACGGAATCCTTATAAGGGGGAGAGGATGTAAGAACCCGAATTTTCAGAAAATATTAAAATAAGAATTTAGTAAATAAATTTCTTAAAGCATGAGATGGGTTCAAACAAGAATATATAAATGTTCTACGAGGTATGTGGTATTGTGTTACATAGGGTAATATGAGCCATGTAGTAAGTGATGTTGTGTTTAATAAATATATATCTTTATTATATATTTGTTATAAATGGTAGAGATGAATTAGTAAGAAGATGGATAAGATTTATCAATCGACATTAAATAATTTATAGAATTATTTTATCATAGTAAGTTGGTGACCTTAAATATCCTTGATAACCACCAATTTCTTGAGTATATGTATGAGTATGTAACAAGTCTAAGACAGTTCAACCATACCCTTTAATGGTGGATGTATAGGAGCTGGGCTAAATAATTCCTTCAGAGAGCGGAGGTATATACGAATTAGTAACCGATCTAACTCACTATGAAAACAGTGTAGACGAGACGAAAACTAATTTGTTGGTTGTTTGTGGGAAACCACTCAGTGTACTATATTGAATACCATTAAAGACTAGATGTGTGCTAGTTTTGGACTTGTATATATGTATGTTATCGACGAGAGAAGAAAATCAATTTATCTTTAGATAAATATTGGATAGAGATTTATTGACTAATATTGGGATTTGGTTAAATGTATAGATTAAAGAAAGAAGAGTTTGAACTTGAAGTTTAATCTCTAAGTTATTCAAGAATGTAGTAATTGGAGATTCATTTTGGTTAGTATAATGAGATAGCATGTATGGAGCATGTTAAAAGATTTGCGAGTTAAGTTTTGTTTCTATTAAAGCATAACTTTTATGCGTCCTAACTTGAGGTGGCGCGGCCGTGCTGTAAGGCCCCAATTTTTTTTTATTTATTATTATTTTTTTTAATAAAATGGAATTTCCTCTATTTTGAAATAGTAAGGGGTTGATTTGATTAATGTAATTAGTTATGGGTAAAATGCGCAAATATTTTAAATAAGCAAGTGGTTATAAAATATTCATTGTTGTCGAGGAATATTCGTTAGGTCATGGAATATTCTTCATTGTCGGAAATATTCGTATTTATTTGCAGTATTTGTGACTTTGTAATGGGCCCTATAATGAAAAAGCAATTGGATGAAGAAAACGACAAGTATAAGTTGTTTATAAATAACGGTGTAGTTGTTACCGTTAATACTGTTGGAATACTCGGTGGTTAAAACACAGTAGCACAGGGTATTGCACCAATTATTGATTCTTACGTAAGAACGCACTACTCAATAATTGTTACAGTAATTACTGTTCAATATTTTATTTTATTGATTCAATAATTGCTACGTTGATATTTTATATTATTGGCAATGTCTAGAAAGTTCTGTCTAAGGAGAGGTTTGGTCACCTAATTGTGCGCCAGTAAGGAGAAATCCTTATTGGAAAGCCTCATCTTTCCTAGGAACTGTCTGGTTGTCATTATTGTGATTCTATAATATTATTTGTGAATAATTAATTATTGATTTATATGATAAGGAAAATATTCATTTTATGTGGATATAGATGGAGAAAATTTTTAATGTGACAATTGTTGAAAATTGATATTTTATCTTTTTCTGATAAAATAATTTATTTAAATATATTATTATATTTTAATAATATAATAATGGTGATATTTTTACAATGAAAGTGTGATATATGAATAAATGAGGAGGAAGAATATTTTGTTACAATAAATATTAAAACATGTTAAACATGTAAATGGGATGCCATTTCTTATTTGAAATTTGATTATAAGCTTTGTAAAATCGTCCGTTTGTGGATTTCGGTCAATTTTTGTTTGGAATTTGGAAAAACTTAAACTTACAAAGTTGTAGAGAATGAAATTTCCTATGAAAAAGACATTAGGTTCAAATTTTTCTGATAAAAGAGCTATTTATTATGAATTATTGAAGTTCTGAAGTTCCAGAATAATTGATTTTTGAAGTTTTAAATATTTTTTAAAAGAAAAATGTTTTTTTCATTTGTGGGCATGTGTTAAATGGCTGAAATCAGATTCTTTTATGGTGGGCTTGAAAATTTAATAAATAATATTATTATATTAAATTTTCTAGTTTGGTGTTCTAAGCATTTTCCTATAAATAGGGTGCTTAGGTTAGAATTGAAAATCACACCAGAAACTGAAGTTTTCTCTCTCTATATTATCGAGCGTATTCTTGTAAGTATTTTGATATCTTGAGTGTTGCTATACGGTGCAAGTTTTCTTCAGCGTTATATCTAATATTCCAGCTAGAAGTACTATTCTTTTGAGGTAAGGGATGTTATTTTTTAAAAATGATATTATTTCTTTCAATATCATTATGCTAGAATATTGGTAAGATTTTTCTTATGAAATTCTGATCTTTTCATGTCGGAATTACTATTCACGAGTTACTATTCACGAGTTACTATTCATGAGTCACTATTCATGAGTTACTATTCATGAGTTACTATTCATGAAGCATGATAATTTTTCTTATGAAATTTCTACCTTTTAGTGTCGGGGTTACTATTCACGTATATGACACTATTCACGTATACTGCACTATTCACGAATACGACACTATTCACAGAAAAATTAAATTTTCTTTTTTGTGTCCAAGATTGTCTATTATGGTTCCTATCTTTGATTGGATCTATGTTTTGATCTTCATTTTTGAATTCTACTCCACAATAGTTTATTATGGAGTATTTTTGAACTTGGATTTTCTAAAGTACGAATCCTTAATATTTGTTCTTTTGTCTCACTGGATTCGTTTTTTTTAAAATATATTTTTCATCATCCTCAGTCCTAAATGATGATATTACTGAATATCTTTGGCCTGTATTGCAAAGATTAATGATTTTATGATGAATATCTTTGACCCGTAGTGCAAAGATGAACAGGTGTTAAGATGAACATGACCGACTGATTAATATCTTTGGCCTGTAGTGCAAAGATGACAATTTGATTAAAGATGTATATTGATTGATGTTACAGGGATAAAATATCGATGATGGACTTTTAAATTCATAGATGATAGTAGATTTCATTCTCTACTTAACTCTTCTAATGAATTGTTGTTTCCGCTGCAGCAGTTGATCTAAAACTTGTTGTCTATTGTATTCTATCAGATTTTTTTCCCTGATGAAGACTAAGGATAATTTTTTGTACATTATCTTAGTTATAATATCTTTTATTGGGCTAGTTGAGCTCACCCTTTTCTTTTTGTTCCATTTTTCTTCTTAGGAGGCGAGAATATAGCGGGAACTAGTTGGGGTGTGGGGTGATGGTTCAAGACAGTTATTTTAGTAGTCCTCACCATTTTGTAAAGTAGTGTATCAATAATTATATGAGAACTTATTTGAGTGTGGATATTGTCTAGATGACAATATTTGTATTTAAACTCACAGTATATGTGTTGTCGTATTTTGCACGACAATTGTAATAATGAAGTTGTAGTTGTTTCTGTACCATGTATTTGGCGACTCAAAATGGGTTGGATGGAATGGACCTATTTTGGGGGCGTCACACGCGCCACTCTCAAGCCTAAGACCAAAGCGGCCACACCGGCCTATAGACTGTTCATGATGAGTTTGTAATCTGAACTTTAGGATTTGTGTATTAGTAATTAATATGTTATAATAAGGACCATAATTGGTGTTCCAACCGTCCATGAATGGATTGAGATAACGAATCATGAATTGAATGAGAAGTTATTTATGGAAATTAATATTGGTTAATTAAGTTATATTATGTAATATTATAATATAATTTGAGTATAAAGCCTGTGGTGGCAAAAGGCGTGATAGTAAATCAAATATAAAAAGAGTTAATTCCCTTACATGGGATGGTGAATTAATATATGTGCTTTACATGAAGAAAATGAAATGATTATGTTAAGTAATGTTAGTATTTTTATATATTACATAATATGGTAATATGTGAAAGGGTTAATATTTGAAAGCTGTGAATGTAAAGATTGAGGATGTTGTCTTGGGACAATCGAATAATTATACGTACAGTGTATAATTTAAATAATTAATAGAGTAAATATTTATTATTCTAAGTGTAAAGGTTGTGCATACTTTAAGTATGTAATTATTTAAGTAAGCTAAATAATTTAGCATTCTGATAAAGTGTGACATAAACTCTATATTAAATAAATAATAAAATAATGTGGAATTGGAGAAAAGCCAAAGTGACCTAAACCCTAATAATTTATTATAGGAATAATGAGCTTGAGTTATAGATAACTCCAGTAAATGAGTTAGATAAGTGCGCCTTGTTTGGCCTGAGTATTAATGTTAAACTAGACTGAAGGTTTTACTGAAATTATTAAAAGAGAATTAATGGGAAGAAATTAAATGATTAATAATAATCATTGTGATATTAAGTGTGATAGGGAATAATGGGTTGAGAGTACCCAACTGATATATATTTAACCCAATTAAAATATTATTTTGGACTAGCCCAATGTACATGGGATATAAGATTATATTGGTGTATATTTAAAATAAAAAAATATATATTTCTTATATGTGGGTAGGTGCATATATATGTGTATATATGTGCCCATAACTTAAATTAATATAGTAATACTAAGTCATTATAATTGACTTAAGGAGCCCCAAAAATAAATAATCTTGGTATATTAAGTGGCCTTGTTGCTAAAACCGTAAGCTAAAATGCTTTGTCCCAATTTCTCAGTCATTTTCCTTACCCACGTGACTAAGCCATTGGCCTAGTCTATTTCTCCATGCTCAAAACTCAGTGAAATCAAAAGGCTAGATAGGGTGATGATGAAGTGAAGAATGGAGAGGAAGGAGTAGGTAAATAACCCTTTATTGCCCATTGCTTCTTCTTCTTCCTCTTAGTTTAAATCTTTGGGCAAAATCATTGTATGGACAATGATTTCCTCTATAAATAGAGACTCCTCCTCTTCATTCCCGTTTGTTGAAATGTCTGAGTTTTGCTATTGAAAGTTAGTAGAATTGGAGAGTGAGTGTGGTAGAATTGAGGAGCAATTGGAGAATTGAGGAGTTATAGTTACTAATTAAAGCTTCAAGAGGTAACCTTACTATCATAGATGTTCTAAATTCCAAAGTTTGATAAATTCTAATAATTCTCCAAAATTCTCTGTTAAGTGGGTTGAAAATTTAGTGCTATGGGGTTAACATAGTTTACATGTGTATTATGTATCAATGTAATGTGTTGAGCATGATGATTGGGTTATTATAATACATGTTATTCATTTCAAGTTTTGAATTTCTTAGAAATGTAAGAAATAGTCACTTTTAAGTCCAAAAATTGATGGCTAAGGATTGTTCTAATGCATGAGTTGTTGCTAAATACTGTTAATATAGTTAGAAACGAAAATAACGAAAGTAAAACGAACCAATTTGGTTGAGAAACGAATTCGTAGTGAATGAATTCGCTAAATTTTTCAAAACATGAAAATTTAGTATGAATATGAGTTTTAGATTAATCTTTGGGTTAGTTAATGTGTTTGAAGTGTTATAATTACTCTGTAGATGGGTAGCTAAAAGTTTAACGAGTCCAACAAATCGAAAACCAACTAATTCGGACTTAAAATGAGAAAGTTATGACCAAAACTGTTATCTGTGTGAAGCCTTGCGCAGGTGCGCTGCCTGTGCGTGCGGGCGTGCAACTGGGGCTGGGTATTGGCACGGGCGTGCGGTAATGGTGAGGAAAACGGGCGCGGTCACACCCCATGTGTGCTGACTGTGACTGCTATGACCTATTTTGGTAAAACGGCCATAACGTTTTCATACAAACTCCGATTGAGGTGATTCAAGATTATCCAGAGCGAGGACGAATAGACCTATAATTTTTGTTCTTTAAGTGTTTCAATTTGAGGTCATTGGGAAGGGTCAAAACAGTCATATTTGTGACTGTTACGTAATAGGAGGTGATCAGAGGGCGTCGAACGAGCACATACGCAAGTATAGTGCTCCCGATGATGAAATGTGTTATTCTAAGTGATAAAACATAAATATGCATGATAATAGACATATCATATAACTAAGATTACTTTACTCATTATGGAATGCCTTCACATGATTTTCTAAAAGAAAACTTAAAGTTTTTGAGAAACGGAAGTTGATGAATTTTGTGAGACCCCAAATTTTATGAATAAAGATTTAAATTTCTCAAAAAAAAATTTTGAATATTATGGTGTGGATTTGATATAATGTTATAGTTGTGGGTAATATTTATAAATTTTTCAAAGTAAGCAAGTTGTTATATACTATTAGATTGGTCGAGAAATATTCGTTTTAACAGGGAATATTCATACGACGACACAATCATTGGCGGACCCCACAACGGAAGTATTGTCGTAGTAAGAAAATGACAGAATTATCTTTTTATAAAAATAACGGCGAAAATGTTACTGAATTAAAAGCTGTTGAACTACCGGTAGTAAAAGTGCGAATGTCGTGATTGTGATAAGAGTAACACGATATTGATTATTGATCTTTACGTAAGAAGTCACTCGGTTATACTCAATTATTGCTATAGTAATTGTTGCATCATATCTCTCATATTATTGATTCAATTATTGTCACAGTATCATCTGCATAATATTTTATATTATTAAATCAATAATTGAGACGGTAAAGTTATTCATATTATTATTTTCAATATTGACAATGTCTAGAAGTTCTGTCAAGGAGAGGTTTGGTCACCTAATTGCGCGCCAATAAAGGGAAATCCTTATCGGAAAGCCCCCTCTTTCCTGGGAACGACCTGGTTGTTAAATATTGTGAATTATAATATTAATGATGAATAAGTTCGTGTTGATTAAGGATGAAATTGATAGTTCCATTGTGTTGGAATTATTAGTGTTAGTGGAAATCGAGATTTATTTCGATAATAATTGATGTTTGGAGGTTATATTGACCAATCGGGTAATTAACCAGATAAATGAGCAATTAATTGCTATTAATTCACATGATTATAACTATTTGTTCACATGTGTGTACTATTGATTCACATTCATTTACTATTAGGGGAGTTGGTGCAAGATTGATAATACTTGCATGACTAAGTTAAAAATGGAGGTATAGATGGAGGTACTATACTGTAATTCATATTTTCACATGTCTAGAACTATTGATTCACATGATTGAACTATTGATTCACATTATTTACTATTAGGGAAGGTGGTGCAAGTTTGATAATACTTGCACTAAATTGAAAATGAAAGAAAAGTTGAAGGTATTGTACTGTAATATTTTGAGCCCCAAAACGTGCAGTTATCGAAACTATATTTTCCTATAAATAGAAGCTCATTCTTCCTTCATTTCTTACCAATTCACTAAAGCTATATAGCAATTATTATAGAGAGAAATTATAGAGAGAAAGAAGAAGAGAAGTCTACTACCTCTCTACTCCAGTATCCAATTTCTTTCTAAGGTAAGGGGTATTATTTCTTTCATATTCATAAAGAGAGCTATTGTTATTCCTTTCCTTATTATTATATTGAAATAACCTGTTTATGTGAAGTACTGCATACATGGTGAAATTCTTCTATTATTCCATTCTTTATTATTCTGTTGGAATATCCATGCATGCGGATTCGCATTGACATTGGTTCCGATTCTTTATTATTCTCGTCGTAATTGGTGCATCATGCGGATTACGCATGACCTAGTTCCATTCTTTATTATTCTATTGGAATAACCTGTCTGTGCGGTCTATCGCATGCCTAGTGAATTCTGTTGTTATTCCATTCTTTATTATTCTGTTGGAATATCCTGTTTGTGCGGATTACACATGACCTGGTTCCATTCTTTATTATTATGTTGGGAATAACCTATCTGTGCGGTCTATCACATGCATAATGAATTCTTCTGTTATTCCATTCTTTATATTCTCTTGGAATAACATGTCTATGTAGATTACCGCATGCATGGTGAATAATCCTTTGTATTCATTCCTTATTAAATTGTAGAATTGATCTGTCTACGTGGATTACCGCATGGCGGGTGAAAAATCCATTTGCGGTTTCGTAATTTTTCTGACCCTCAAAAATTCTGGAAAAATTTGAAATAATAATTTGATGAGTTTTCTATATTGTGTCCAAAGATGACGATTTTTGGATGTATAGATTAAGTGTTATGGATTTTATAGGAAAATACTATTTTAAAAGTAAACCCTTATAACTCCTTGTGGTTAACTCCAAAATTGGTGAAATTTTTATTGGTATCAATCTTGCACCAACTCCCCTAATAGTAACAAGAATGTGAATCAATAGTACACACATGTGAACAAATAGTTATAATCATGTGAATTAATAGCAATTAATTGCTCATTTATTAGATTAATTACCCGACTGGTCAGTATAACTTCCATACATCAATTAATACCGAATTAAATGTCGATTTCCACTAACACTAATAATTCCAACACAACGGAACTATCAATTTCATCTTTAATCAACACGAACTTATTCATCATTAATATTATAACTCACAATATTTAACAACCAGGTCGTTCCCAGGAAAGAGGGGGCTTTTTGATAAGGATTTCTCCTTATTAGCACGCAATTAGATGACCAAACCTCTCCTTGACAGAACTTCTAGACATTGTAAATATTGTAATTTAATAATATTAATAACTTTGTCGTCTCAATTATTAATTTAATAACATAAAATGGAGATAATACTGTGACAATAATTGAATCAATAATATGAGAGATATGATGCAGCAATTACTGTAGCAATAATTGAGTGACTTCTCACGTAAGCATCAATAACCAATACCGTGTGCTACTATGCAACCACGCGTATTACTGTACTTTTACTACCGGGTAGTTCAACAGTTTTAACGGTAACACTTTCGCCGTTATTTTTTATAAAAAGATAATTATGTCACTTTCTAACTACAACAATACTTCCGTTATAGGGTCCACCAATAATTGTGTCGTCGTATGGATATTTCCCGACAAAAAGAATATTCCCTGACCAATCGAATATTATATAACTTCTTCCATACTTTGCAAAATTTGTAAATATTACCACAACTATAACATTATATCAAATCCACACAATAATATTTTAAAAAAAAATATTTCGAGAAATTTAAATCTTTATTCATAAAATTTGGGGCCTCACACTAAATCCAATCATGAAAGAAGTGGTAAAAAAAGAAATACTGAAGTGGTTGGATGCGGGAATTATTTACCCGATTTCAGACAGTGCATGGGTCAGTCCAGTACAGTGTGTTCCAAAAATATTCCACGCCATATACTATGCAAGTAAAACCCTTATGGATGCCCAATTAAACTACACAACTACAGAAAAGGGGTTACTTGTAGTAATATATGCCTTTGACAACTTCAGTGCATATTTAATTGGAACAAAGGTGGTGGTTTACACAGATCACTTGGTAATTCACTATTTAATTTTGAAGAAGGATGCTAAGCCTAAACTAATCAGATGGATCATTCTCCTTCAGGAGTTTGACTTAGAAATAAAAGACAGGAAGGGGACAAAAAATCAAGTAGTAAATCATCTTTTGAGGCTGGAAAATTTGAAAAAATACAGAGCGAATAAGTGTATAATCAATGAGTCGTTCCTGGATGAATAGCTCTTTAGAGTTAACTCAGAATTTCTATGGTATGCGGATTTTGCCAACTATTTAGTGAGCAACATCCTTCCCCCTGATCTGACGCGATAACAGAAAAAGAAATTCCTATATGACGTCAAGTGATACATGTGGGATAAGCCATACATATTCAGACAGTGTGCAGACAAGATGATTTGAAGGTGTGTGCCATACAGTGAAGTGAAGAATATTCTACACAAATGTCATTTATATGAATATGGGGGACATTATGGTAGTGAGCGGACAGCGGCCAAAGTACTATAAACAGGATTTTACTGGCCTACGATGTTCAAGGATGCCCACCAGTTTGTGAAAACATGTGACAGATGCCAAAGGGTGGGCAATATTTCAAAGCGGAATGAGATGCCATTACAAACTATCATGGAAGTGGAGATTTTTGATGTATGGGGAATGGATTTTATGGGGTCGTTTCCTCCATCTTTCAACAACCTATATATCTTGCTAGCTGTTGATTATGTGTCGAAATGGGTTGAAGTGGTAGCACTCCCCACAAACGATGCCTAAATGGCTCTCAAGTTCTTACATAAGAATATCTTTACAAGATTTGGCACACCAAGAGCTATTATAAGTGATGAGGGTAGTCACTTCTGCAACAGATCGTTTACAGCTCTTTTGGAAAACTATGGGGTCAATCATAGAGTGGCTACGACATATCACCCCCAAACAAGTGGTCAAGCTGAAGTTTCTAACAGAGAGGTGAAGAAGATTTTAGATAAAGTAATGAATCCAAGCAGAAAAGATTGGTCTCTAAAATTGGATGATGCACTATGGGTGTATAGGACAGCATACAAGACACCAATTGGGATGTCTCCATATCAGTTAGTCTACAGAAAAGTGTGTCACATCCTGGTGTAATTACAGCATAAAGCATATTGGGCCATTCAGAAACTTAATTTTGACCAAGCAGTTGCAGGAGAGAAAAGATTTCTCCAATTGAACGAACTAGATGAGTTTCGACTGCAAGCATATGAGAACTCGAAGCTGTACAAGGAAAAGGTTAAGAAGTGGCATGACCAAAAGATCATGCAGAGAGAGTTTGAACCGGAACAAGCAGTGTTATTGTTCAATTCAAGATTGCGGTTGTTACTAAGAAAGCTCAAATCTAGATTGTCGGGGCCATTCACAATCAAGAGGGTTTTCTCACATGGCGCCGTTGAGTTATACAATAGGAATCCATTGGAGACATTTAAAGTCAACGGGCATCGGTGGAAGCATTACTGGAGTGGCGACATCGACAATGAAGCCACCGCAATCACACTTGTAGACACGCCATGAACAGGGAGTAGTCATACTGAAAGACTTAAAAACAAGCGCTAATTCGGAGGCAACCCAATTTTACTCTTATTTTCAGTATTTTTAAGTATGCTAATTAATTCTTAGTTCAAAGTATAAGTTTAAGATAGAGTTAGCTTATTTCAATTTATTAAGTACTTAGTGAGTCATGATTTCTAGTGAATTCAACCTTCAATGTTCAATGTTCATGATGTTATCTTAAAATTATAATTTTATTATGTTTCAAGCACTTGGGAAGCTCATGGATATGTGATGGATGCAAAGAATTGGAAAATTTGAACCCATCTGCAGAAGCACCCCCCGCCGAGGCGGGGGTCTTGACCCAGAAACAGAAGCACCCCTCACTGGGGCGGCATCTGCAGCTTATTACCCCTCGCCAGGGAGGGGGTACGGGAACTCAGAAGGACTTTAATTCGACAATTACAGCATTTTAGCCCATCTTCTTTATTTCCTTAAACCATAATTGATACCAACTATCTCCCAAAACAGACCCACGACTTCCTCAACTCTCAACCATCATCCCACATAATCCCCACTTACCCACTACACTAACCCACTAAATATATACATTATTTCCTCTCTATAAATTCAAACCATTACTACACAACATCTCCATCTAAGTTCATATAAATTCAGTCATACAAAAGTTAGGGTTCTTCAAGTGAGATTTAGGGCAGCAACAACGAAGGGGAGAATCAACCAATTTGTCAATACATTGAGGGTAAGCAGTTATTTCTTACAATTTCTCATCATATATCAGCACATTAGAAGTTCAATTACCAATTTTGGGGGAATTGTGAGTCGTGCACACCACGTGTTCGAAAAATTGTTCAACTAAAGTTTGGGGGGATTTTGGCATGAGTTCATCTATTAGATTTCCATGGCACCAAAACCAACATCAAAGATATAGAAGGGCGAGAGCTCAGGGTCCACACCACTGATTCGGGCCTTCGATAGGAGAAAGTTTGTGAGTGACAACACCGCCGATCGATATGACTATCTAGTGACTAAGGCAGTAACTCCAGAATGAGGCTTAGCGCCCAACAACGTAGATGGCCAAATGAAGAGACAAATATATGAAAAAGGATGGGATAGGTTTATTGACAATCCAGAGCCAGCGATCGTCAATGTGGTGAAGGAGTTTTATGCAAATACGGAGGATAAGGCCCTATTTATTGCATTGGTGAGGGGTAAACAAGTGTCGTTCAGTTCAAAAACTATTAACGAGTATTACCACCTTTGAGTTCCTGTGGAATGCCAGTATGCATATTTACGTGACCATGATCCCGACTACGAGGGGATTGTAACATAAATAACTAAGCTGGCCACCACATGGGTCAAGGGACGAAAAGGGGGCACAATCATCCACAACAAGGACCTGAGTCGTTATGGAAAGATATGGTATGCGTTCATGTATGCCAAGTTATTACCTTCCACACATACTACTGAGGTGACAAAGGAGAAGATTCTTCTTTTGTATGCAATCGTGCAAGACTTTCTCATCGACGTGTGGCCATCATCAATTTCTCAATACGAAAATGCATGTGAGGGCCATTTTTCGGTGACCTGCCACACTCATCCCTCATATGTGGGCTGTGAAGGTAGGCTGGAGTTAGGTGGTCCAGTGATGAGCCTACATAGATGCCACTTCATATTTTGGACTCACGGATGATTGCTCATTACACAGTCTGGCTCGGGGGGGGAGTCGGATCCAAGAGGAGTCAGGTTTAAATTTACACCAGCCTCTGAGGAGGAGGCTGACGCTAAGGACACCTTTGACGATGATGAGTTCTAGGCGGACGAGATTACGGGAGAGCAGGAGACTGAGGAGATGCAGCGGACCGACAGATATATGTTTAGCTCTCAGTTTCAAAGCCTCCAAAGACAAGTAGATGGGCATAACAAAGAAGCAAATAGACAGATGAGGAGATTTACGGCTAGGAAGGACCACATGTTTGAGGCCTTGAACATGTCCTTCGCCTCTTTGAACGTAACTCTCTAAAGTTTTAACCCAAATGCTCAGTTTCCATGCCAGCAGCCTGCACCAATGCCACGATTTCCACCTTCCGATTCCGATAATGAAGAGCCACCACCAGTTCAAGCTTATATGATTACAGGGATGTCCTCGTACACTTAATGCTTTATATTTACAATGAGGGCATTATAATTGTTAAGCTTGGGGGAATTAGTTTAATTTAAAGTTTTTGCATGTTTAATTTAGTTATTTATTTTTTCATAAGTGGTCATGTTTATTTAGTTTAGGTTCATTATATGTTTGCATTCATGTAGTGTAATTGCATAATAGTTTGCGTAGTAGAATAGTAATGTAAATAGTTTTTATTAGTTTTTAATTCTGTTATGTTTATTCCAAATTATAAAAAAAAAAGTTTTAGTTAAGTATTCTGTTATCTTGTATGAGTCCAGCTGTTAGATAGTACAGTCTATCTTAACTAATGATGAGACTGGGATTAAGTAGACGAGTACAGTACCGAGTATTAGAACTTTGACGTGATTTTCTGTTATGAGTTGGATCTTTTCCTGTTTGAAACTGGTACAATAAGGTTAGCACAATAATAACAACTATGTTGATTGATTTAGTTCAAATTGATACATAATGGACCTCTAAAGGATAATGCTAGTTGGATTTAAAGAATGACAAGGATAGCCAGTGAAGGCGGAAATTAGGCAAGAACCTAAGTTTGGGGGAAAATTTGGGGTATATAAACTTCATAAAAAAATATAAAAAAAAAGAATAAATACCGTGGCATGCTTGTCTAGTTTTGTGGCCTTTGTTACTTGAGTAAGTAAGCTTGAGGGGATTATCTTTACACCTAGCACCTTAAGGTCTTAATGGTCTGGGATTCGTTGGTCGAAAGCTCGTTAAGGTAGCATTGAAAAGCCTAAGGGAATAAGACATTGCATAGTCAGGTGTATAAAAAAGAAGAAAAAAAGGGAATAAAATGGGAAATAAGAGCAAAAAGCCCCCGTAAATGAAAAATAAAGCATAAGTACCCTATTTGGACCCTTGATATTGGTAATTGTTGATTTTAGTTGGATCTTGACTATTTTTGAAATTTTTAAATTTACACTGTATGATGCCTTTAAAGAGACTTGTTATGTATTAAATTTGAATTTGCATTAGTTAGCATGGGTGTTGAGCACACACGCACTATACCAGTAATAACAGTTTAAGATTTGATGATTGACTGGGAAATTATTGATTGGTTTTGTATAAAGTATTGTCATGTTTGCTTGATTTCTCTAAGGCCGGTTGAACAGACTTGTTTCTATCACTACTGCTAGATTCGTAGGCATATAGACTAGTTGCATTACATTCCATTGCATTGCATAGCATTTTTGTTTTGATTTATGCTCTAGGACTAGCAGGGGTTTAAGTTTGGGGGAGTTTGATGAATGGGTTTTATACCTACGAATCGGCCTCTAATTCGAACTTAAATTGTGTTAATTCGTTATTTTTATGATTCGTTTTACTTGTTTAGTGTTATTTTATGTTTAGGTATGGTGGCGTAGCATGTGTGGCTTAAAAGGTGGTTTCGTGGCAAAACCTAGCAAGTAAAGGAGAAAAATTGAATTGCTACTGAGAATGGACCCCATTTGAAATGTAACAATATAAAAGGCAAAACCCCGTAGGGGTAGGGTACCTAATCAAGAACAGAACCACCCCTCGACGGGGAGGGCTCCAATAGAAGAAAAACCCCCGCTGGGGACGGAGTACAGGAAAAGGCCAAGACTCCTGTTTGAATTATAATGGTTCAGTGGCGGGAAGGAAGGAAGTTGGCATGGTTTGGAACTTGAATTGGTGATAGTTTATGGCCTAAATATGTGTCTTATGCTGGAGATAACAAAAGATATCAAGAAAGATTAACAACACATAAGGAATTAACAATTTGAAGCCCTAATTTGAGCAAAAGCATTGGAGGAAGGATTGCAAGTTAGAGTCACGATAATTGCAGATTAAAGTGTGGAAGAAGGGTAGTTTTGGATTCATTCTACTTCTTTAATTCAATAATTGTAATTGGGGTGATGATTACTTTGATGATTTCAATTTTTATTTTATTTGTGATGAACTAATTTACTTGTTAGGCTTATAACAGATCTTGATGGTTGAACGATGATTATGTAGCCTTGAATTTCAGTTTAATAATCTATCATTTAGTTTATCTATGGTGATTTGTGCTTTAATTTATGAATTGCTTGATCACCAATTTTATGTGGATTTGTATGGATTCGAGAGATGATATATGAATCTAGACTTAGTCATTATAGCATGTGTTCTTCAATTATGTGTTTGATTGGAATCTTAATGAATGTTAGGGTAGAGATATGCCTAGCATCGCATGTAATCGGATGGAGAACTTGAACTTAAACCTTAGTTGATTGTAATTCACATAGAGATATAGTGAATTAGTTGATTAAGGTGTTTAGCTTAATTTTATCTAATTTATGGATTTAAGTTAATATGGTATTAGTGCATCGTGGCTAGTTCTACTTGAGTGTTCTAGATTAATAAACTGGGATAGTGAATTGAAATGAAATAGGGTGTAATAATCAGATTGATACCTAAAGTGAAGTTGTAAGCCTAATTCTCCAATATTTGCTTGAAATTACAGTTTTTAGATTTGTTGATTTCTTAGTATTTTTAATATTTTTAGTTTTTAATAGTTATAACCTTTGAATTAGATAGTTTAATAAAATTTGGATTAATATAAAGCTGGTAATTTTTAGGATTAATTTCATACTAAATCTCTGTGGGAACGATACTCGACTTATTACTGTATTACTTGTTGACCACGTGCACTTGCGTGTGAGCGTAATTAGATTTTGACCAACATTTTCTTGCACCGTTAGAGCTCAGACTCGTGCCACACAGTTTATGGGGGATATGGTTTCTAGCTCCGTCATGATGACAAATTGGATTACCTGAGTCCAAGAGCCTACTCATTTGACACAGATTGATAGTTTGACCCAGCAGTTGGACCGGGCACATTTCTTTATCTGTCATTTGGGCAGAGATCTATCAGAGGTGGATACTTTTGATCCTTCCAGCACTGGGGATGGCCCTTCAGGTGGCCCATATTCTGATGGTTTTACTAGTGTAGATCCTTCATTGTATCAGCCTGATATCCCTTCTGGCAGAGATCCAATAACTTAGGAGGGGTTACATTAGATGGATAGATTGGATGATGTGGACATCAACACCATTGACTTCTTCTGTTGCATTTCTCGTTATTTCTTTTTATAGGCCTTTGTTAGATATTGGGCGGCTGTGCCCCAGTTCTCGTTATATCTTTTGATAGGCCTCTATTAGATGTTGGGCGATTGTGCCCCATTTCCCTATATTTTTTCAGTTGTATACAAAAATGATGTATTTAGATTATGATGTACTTATGAATGTATGTATAATACTTTCTATTCCCTACATCATATTGTCATCTGTAATTTATTATGTATGCATTGTGTTATGGATATGCATTTCCAGAGATGAGTTTAGCATTGACCCATGTATGGTCTTATGATACGGCTCTACAGATATCTTTATCCACTATTAGCCGGATTGAGCATACCCCACCTATGTTAGTGGCCTCTTCTTTGGGATCGTGGTATGGCAGTTTGTCTTCCCTAGATCGGGCGACAGTTGATAAATTGTTAAGGCACTCCATGACCCTCCTGACATTTTAGGTTCAGTCGGGCTTTATAGAGGGCATGCTTGAGCATTGGATATCAGATAGATAGGTGTTTAGATTTGATACCCATGAGTTGACTCCTACATTGGAGGAGTATGAGCGTCTTACAGACTCGCCATTGGATCAACCTTGGGCTCGGATGGTTGTCGGCGACATGAGCTGGCAGTTTATGACCTTGACAAGTTTGAGGCGAAAGAGTTTCCTTAGACGAGATTACCTCGGGGCATGTGGTGTCCATGGACTTTTTGCTTGACAGATTTGGGTCGTTGGACAGCTATATGTGATATTCCGAGGACCTCACCATTTCTGAGGGTGATTGGCATGTTGCCCGTGTAGATATATTCTTGATGTGCATAGTGGCCTATCTATACATGCCGTTGTACATGGACCATCTGGATATCAGTGTGATTATGGTAGTCTGTGCTCTCAGGGAGGGTCATATCATCTTACCTATGATTTTGGCAGAGACCTTGAGGTCGGCCACATTTTACCATACCCATTCAGTGGGGAATTTTAAAGGTAGTGCGGTCTTATTGTATGTGTGGTTTATGACACACTTGAGATCGATTGGAACCTTCAAATGTCATGGGTATTATTTTTCCCATGAGATAGCCATGTCCTATTCCTTTCATCCAGCTGAGTGTATAGACACAACATCGTGGTTGGCTTTCTTGTCAGGGATCGAGGACCCATATGATATTTTGCCATGTTCAGGGATCAATTCTCCCTATAGCTTTATCACTCATGCAGTTGGCATGGAATATCTTCCCATGGACTATTTGAGGGGGGTGACCACATATCATCCATTGGCTATCATGGGACAGTTTGTCCAGTTTTAGGATATTCATCCCTTAGACAGGTAGTGGGTCAGCAATTATCATCTCGACTTCTGTCAACGGGGGATTTGACCATGATTTATGACTATTGCACTCGTCGAGAGAGGGCTGGATTTTTGACTAGCCATCTAGGTCGCTCTCCAGAGTATTATGTATGGATGGAGGCAGAGATTGCATCAGTTAGGGTTGTATCCTCAGAGCCGGATGTTGATTCTGATGATGGGGAGCCTATGGAGTACCCCGATTCTCCAATCAAGGATGAGTTGTTTACTGGTTCATCAGTAGCTCTAGTTGATTCCCCCAGTATTCCCACTTGTGTGGCTCCACATTATGCAGAGTATTTAGAGCAGAGGTTACATCTAATGACGTTTGAGAGGGATCAGGCTAGGGCCTTGATGTTGACAGCTCTTTCTAATAGAGATGTCGCTCTTGTTGAGAGAGATGATGCTTTAGCTAGTAGGGAAACCTCTATTATTAAGTGGGATGTGGCTCAATCATCTCAGGATGCAACTGTTGTTGAGCGGGATGAGGCTCTAGCTACCCGAGATGCTACCACTATAGATAGTACTTCCCTTAGATCTCATACTGCTGATATTGTTGCAGAGATGAGTGCATTCATTGATGAGCATGATAGCACTATGCAGATAGCAGTAGATCTTTTGGATCGCATGGACACCCTGAGGCAGGAGCTCATAGATTCACCTCCATCTACTGAGAGGCATGTCATGTTGGACTTGATGGTTCGATTATCCATAGGCTTGTAGATTAACTTTGATTTTCCTGCATAGACTAGGTTAGCCATTTTTGTCATGTATAGGACACATTGTATATATCAAACAGTATTATATGGCAAGGAAATATGTTTTGATTCACTTCCCTTTTAGATATGCCTTGTTACTTTTTTGATAATTGCCTTTTCTCCAGGACTTGCGATCTCGATATATTCTGAACTCCTCCTTGGTGGATGGACATTGAGATGTCTCAGGATCTTACAGAATGGATCGTTGATCTCTGTATTTCCCCATTCTTTGGTGTCTTGGGACTGGTTTATGAATGTGGTTATGGAGAGGATTTTGGCTCTCCTCTCTGAGGTTGACCGTACCATAGATGGTCGCCGATACTCCCCTGTATGGGGGAGATCAATTAGTTCAATCTCTTATGGATTGGTGTTTCTCTTTGAGGATTCAATTGCAGCGTAGATGGTCGCCAATATTTTCTCCCATTTGTGAGGGGAGACCAGGTAGTTCTATCTCTATGGTCTAATCCAATGAGGTGTGGCTTTACCTCACCATAGATGGTCGTCGATGTACTCCCGTGTATGGGGGAGATCAGGTAGTTCCATCTCTTATGGTTTAGTTTGAAAGGTTGAAGGATGATCCAGCACTATTGACAAGGTTTTGTGATTTCGTAGTGGTGAGACCGCACCATAAATGGCTGCCTACGTACTCCCATTGATGAGGGGAGATCATGTCTTTTTAGTTCGAACCTAGCGTGAAAAGCTTCGAAAGGTTGACAAAGTTGAAGGGTGTGGAATTTTTATTTTTTTTGTAGTTAGACCGTACCATAGGAGGTTGCCTATGTACTCTCGTGTATGAGGGAGATCAGGTATGCATAGTTCAAACCTAGCGTGAAAAGGTTGAAAGTTATATGTGGTGAAAGGGTTTTTTTCGTAAAGGTTAAACTGCACTATAAATGGCTGGCTACGTACTTCCGTGTATGGGGTAGATCAAGTTTGCGTAGTTTGTCTAGCTGGGGAGAACTGATGCGATTAGAAAGGTTTTGAAAACCTAAATTGACTGATGGATTGATTATCCAGAACCAGGATGTTGGTTTGCAAGTAACTTCAGACATAATACCTCTTAGCATTGTCTGAGTTGATGAGCTGGGGAAATTCTTCGCCATCCATTTCTTGCAATCTGAGGGCTCCTCCTGTCAATACCTCCTTGACAATGAAATGGCCTTTCGAGTTTAGGGAGAATATTTTTTAGATTGATTTAGTTTGTCAAGGATCTTTTTCAAGACCAAGTCATTTTCTTTGAACTGCCATAGCTGGACTTTCTTATTGTAGGATCGAGCGATCCTCTATTGATATAATAGACCATGAAAAATGGATGTATCCTGCCTTTCATCTATTAGAGATAATTGGTGG